>JANAVB010033219.1:22504861-23030284 GCA_029216955.1 Iris pallida | reverse complement strand
GTAACAAACTAATTGTGGTCCCCACTCTTTCTAAACCATTTGTAAACTTTTAACATTTTTTATTTATTAATTTTTGTATGATCATGCGAATAGTGAAAAGGGAAGGGCTTTTCTGCCTAAAGACCATTTTGCGGAGGGGGGCTTTTGTAAAAATGTTGATTATTCATATAGGGAGATGGAGAGAGAATCCTCACCATCCTCTTTCTCAGCTCGGGAGAAAGTCTCTTGAGTTCTTCAAATTCCTTTTCCCCAATTTCGATCAGCCCAAGCCCTAACCCTAAATTCTTCGAACCTGGCCATGGCGCTGGCGACTGTGTGAGACTCGTCTCACTGTATCGGTATTTATATACGGATACTTATTTTTGTACTGTGTTTTATATTTTTTTGATTTTTGGAACGCTTTAAAAATTTCCCAACTTATAGTTTTTTCTCCTTGTCCGACATATCGTCAGTGTAGCCTTGTATGTCGACGACATGCCTATCACTCCCATTTTTTGTTATACGTATTTTCAGCGTACGTATACGAAATTCTGGCCTTTGTCAGGTGACCTGTGTTTTGACTTGTCTTTCTTAGCCTTGCTTTGATTTAATTTTGACTTGGTTTAATTTGGTTTGGTTCAACTTGGTTTGGATTGGTTTAGTTGGTTTTAGATGAGAAGGGTTTTATATAAAAACCCAACTCCTCTCTCTCCTCCATTATTTTCACTCTTCATCTTCTTCCTCTTCATTTTCTTCTCCAACCTAAGACAAGTACACCTTGCCAAATGTTGGACAAATATTATTTTGTTTGTTCTAAACTCTTCCTTACATGATTTTAGAACTTATAATTTTTGATTTTCATGGATGGATTCTTGTAGATCTAAGTTTATAGCTTTTTCGATTTTCTTGGGTTTTGATCAACTAAACTTCATTATTTTCAAGTTTTGATTGTTCTATGTTGTAGAGAATTCAATTTTACCTAAAATGGACATTTCAAAAGTTAGATTTTAACTTGTTTTGAGAAAGTTATGGTCAAAATAAGATTAGAGCATTTCTTAGTTCATCTGTCCTGAATCTGGTAGGGACGATGAATAGTACCGCATAGTGCAGCCTGCCGTATAGTGTAGACTGTTGCATAGTGCAGCCTGCCGCATAGTACAGCCTGCTACATAGTGCCGTATAGTGCAGCCTGCCGTATAGTGCAGACTGTCGCATAGTGCAGCCTGTCGCATAGTGCAGCTTGCCGCATAGTGCTGCATAGTACAGCCTGCCGCGTAGTGCAGCCTGTCGTATAGTGCCGCATGGTGATGCAGCCTGCCGTATAGTACAGCCTGCCACATAGTGTCGTAGGAGGCTACATAGTACCGCAGAAGGCTGCATAGTGTCGCAAGAGACCGCATAGTACCGCAGGAGGCTGCATAGTGCCGCAGGAGGCTGCATAGTGCCGCAGAAGGCCGCATAGTGCCGCAGAAGGCTACATAGTGTCGCAGAATGTTGCATAGTGCATGTTTTGACTATTTTTGGCTGTTTTATGTCCTATTTGGCTAATTTGTGGCCAGAATTTCTCCCAACTCCCAATATGAAAGTTGTAGATCTTTTCTTTGGCTTCAAAAATATGTTACCAACTATTTTATGCAAGTTTCTTTCATTCTTGATATGGAGCTTATGATTGTGTTGTATGTTTTCTATCTTGGCCTAAATTACGACGATCCTACTTAATAGCTTGATTTTTCTTTAATAAATAAATTTCTTAACATGATTTGATAATATTGTACAGTTAGAGAATGATTGTACCCCTCTCATACCCTTAACACTAGCACATATTCAATTGGTGTTTTAGGCCAAGTAGTTACCTCATTTATTCATTCTCATATGTTATGATGCATCTTTTATCAAGATCTATCTACAAGCTTCCTTACATCTATGATTGCTTAACATGATAGTGACCCGTGGTGGGGCACTCATGATATATGTATTTCTTCTTTGCTTAGCATAAAAGTGACCCGTTGTGGTGCACTCATAATAAATGTCTTCTTTTCTTAACACGTGATCTGTTGCGGTGCACTCAAGTTACATGTCACTTCTTTGCTTAACATGAATGTGGCCCGTCATGGCGCATCTAACAAGTACCCTTAATATGATAGTGATCCGTTGTGGTGCACTCAAATGTATGACTTTCTCTTTTGCTTAACATGCATGATAGTGATCCGTCGTGGTGCACTCTAGACAAGTAACATGATATGACATGACATGAACCATGAATTTTGTTACGATGACTTTATTGGCTTACACGTAATGAATGATTTGGACACCGTGGTTGTTTCTCTTGAGTGTCTTTGTACAAGCTACATGTTCTGTATTGCATCATGTCTAGGACATGAATTTATGATTTCCTACAGTCAGGAATTCATATTGAATCTGGCTAGGATTAATGACTAGGTTGATCAAGTAGTTTATGAAAAGACTTTTCCAGTTACCTGTTGCCCGTTTGATCCCGATCTTATATATATACATGGGATTTGGAGCTATCTGTCATGATGAGCACATTTTCAGCTCACCGTCGAGTGGGGCACCTCCTTAGGACATATGTATCTTACTGCAGTGTGTCTGCTATACTTGTTTTTCTTTTGTTGGGGTCACTCCGGTAGCAGCAGGCGGATAACTGGATTTGGAAATCTTTTTGCATCTTGTTAGTAACTATGCTTGTGATAACCCTAGTTAGTTAAAGTATCAAGCCGTACTCATTGCTTGGCCATGATTGATGGATGGAGTCAGTCTAGTCCAGTCTAGTTTCATCTAGGCAGTGTCCGTATGTTTATTTCAGTACGCTATGGTTTATGCTTTACTTTCATCGATGAATGGTCGGAGATAAAGTTCTATTCAGGAGAAGGGTTACAATCCCGGTCCTTGGTTGGTTTAAGGGTTGTAACTTGACTTTCGAAATAGTTCCTAAGTCATCCCATCATTGTCATTCTATTTTTGTTCTAACATGCTTACATATTCAGTTATCTCACATGCTCACATGTTCAGTTCTCTTTCAAGCTATACATGATCCCTATACTGGGTCACCACGTTCGTATGACCCGGCTATCTCACATGCTTATATGACTAGTTGATTTTACATGTTCTCAAGCTTCTGTTTACTTAACATGTCTACACTTATATTATGTTGCATGTTAATTACATTATGCTCCAAGATGCTTGCTTATTATCTTCCTATGTTCGGGATAAGTGCATTGGTAATGCATGAGTCTCGATCTGTCCTTACTCATTTGTATCTCTAATTGTTGATGTTAGTGATTGCTGGTTTTATTTCATAGTTTGGCTTCCTTTGTGGTACTTGCTATTGGGGGTCTGACCCCACTGTTTTTGTTTGGCCAGATCTGATAGAGAAGTCCAGAGGATCTTTCGTACCATCTACTTGACGGTGACCATCCAGAGCACCAAGTACCCAAGTGGGTTTCTTATTTTATTCTTCCACTGGTTATGTACATTATTATTTTATAGAGTTTAGCCTCCGAGCACGTGTTTAGCTCGTATTTTGGTCCTTGATATTTAGCCTACGGGCCTAAACATGATGTGCGTATTCTAGACTATAGCTAGAGCTTACCATGTATGACTATTACTCTTGCTAGTTCTCTATTTTGGTATGACTAGCTTCATGAGCATTCATGTATAAATGGTTTGGGAAGCTTTACTATTGTATGTCTGATGATCATACTTCTTGTACCTTATATAATTGCCTGTGATTAAAATATCTATGATTTTTTAACCTAGGATCGACTGTTGGCTTGTAGAAGTAATCTCCATGTCTTGACAGCTTATACGTAATTTCAGAGTACTGGTGTACTTTGGGATTGCGTAGCTGGCCTTGTCCGTCCCCACTTGCCAGTATTCTGGTTCTGGGGCATGACAGACTGAACCCCCAGCCTGAGTCGGAATACGACTAGGTGGCACTCCTCCAGGCGTTCACTCCTCCGACGACCACGACGGTACACCACCCTTCTTCTCTAAAGGTCAGCAAGGTTCTTTGGCGATGGCTTGGCGAGTATTTCTGACGGCGTATCGTTTCTTCTCCGACGATCAGCTTCATCAGCGGTGGCGACCCTCCATCTTCCCCGGCGACTCTCCTACGTGCCTCTATTGATTTGCTCTTATCGATCTAACAGATCGAGACCGGATGTGAGATCGGTCAATCAGATCTGACCTATTGTTGCTCTGGCGAGTTTCGAACGTCGGAGGGGAGAATTGATCGGATCAGTCACCTTCTCAGACATTGAGTTCGATAGCATCAATTCTACTCCGGTACTTAAAAGCTCGGGATCAATAGGTTCTTGATGATTGGTAAGTATCAGTTCAATCGAACAATATTCTTCTGATAATATGAATAATTGAGTGATTGGTCCTAATTTTGTGATCACATGTTATCGAATCACAATTGGACTCAAGGAAGACGTATCGGACTTCTTGATCATGTTTTCACTCTTTCCAGATTTGGTCATTCAAATCAGGTATGATTTAATCTTGAAGGCACATATTATTTTCCATGCTTGTGTTGTCTGTGTCTTATTCAGACTTAGGGTCGAGATGCGGGTACGGTTATGTTCGTGTCATGTATGCGTGACCCTGTACTGTTCATGTCCAAGTGTTGTCGTGTCTGACCTGTGTGCATATCAGTGGGGAATGGCGTGATCGTGGAAGGAAAGAGTCTTTACTGAGCATGGGTTTCGAATTCGATTGCACCTTCGATTGGATTGATTATATTTGTAATTTGATTTCAAACATTTACTAAACATTGATTCGAATCTTTATCTCATGATTTCTCTTCGTTGAAGTTGTTGATTGGATGTCTTTTGAAATCTAAATTCTTTTCGATTGTTTTACATTGGTTATAGCAGGATTTTTGGGGTTCATTTAACTGAAGGAAATTATTAATTCGAACCATATCTTTCTATGTAAATTCTTGTATCAATTTTTCTGTTAATTTTGGATTTAAATTGTGTGTCTGTGATTCTCCTTTTAATTCAGAGTAGGGGAATTAGCTTTGGAGCTCAGTTGGATGCCTGGCCTTCTGAAGTTGGTGTGTTCTTTGAGTTGGTGTATTAGCATGTCCTGCAGCCATGTTGTATAGGTGTATTATTGCTAGGTGCAACTATTGAATGACTCCCTATTCTTCCCAAAAATTATGAATGCATATGTTAGGAAGGTTGGCGATCTATGCAGCAGTATTTGAGTCGGGACCAGTGAACATTGAGCTTGGCTTGTAAAACTATTTTGCAATTGAGTTGTATATATATAATTATTATTTTTGTACATAATTTGCTAGATTGTTGTGAATGATTAGGTCATGGCAATAGACTTAGAAGTGTGGGTCCGGGCTCAATGAGTTGGGTGTTTTTGATTAAGGCTCTTGGGTTGAGCTTTATGGTTCGGCTAGAGACTTAGCTGGTGTGTAGTAATGAGTTGTATAGTATTTATTTAAATGATGTTCTAAGCTATTATGTGTTAAGCCTTGCTGATGGGTTGGCCTTTCTTGTTGAACCTGAGTTATGGTTGTGTATTTATGAGTTTGGTTTGTCTATGATTTGGTGATGTTGGGGATATTCCAGTAAACTAACCCCAGGGTACTTGTCACGACCCGCTATCCAAATTGTTGGGCCAGGCCGAGTCATGTCCAGCCTACGTTGAGATAAAACGTAGTAAGCTGTTCTACAGACAACAGAATAAGACTAAATGTGCTAACAGTTCTATAAGTGAAGAAGAATCATAAATGCTCCAAACACAAAAGTCGTCGTATATAGTAAAATATCCAAGTACAAGTAAACTGAAATATAAAACTGGATACAAGTCCAGTTACAAAATGATATAGTCTAATACATGTATACTCTCAAAAGTCTAAGTAAACAAAAGACAACTAGGCGAGGTTCCCCGCAGGAACATCCTCGTAAAGCAGAGCCGGGTCCTCGGCAGTATCTCCATAGTATGTGTCACAGAGTAACTCCTCCTCAGTAAGGATACCTACAACGTTATCCTGTCAGGACGGGAGCAAGTACTAAATCTAACAAACATATAATACTGATCATGTGATGAAAAGGTAATGACATATCATGTTGGTTCAGTTTTAGGTATGTTTTAGCATGGCGATAGATATACATTTTAAAGTTTAAAACTGTAGTAGGTGAGTGATCAGTCAATAGGTAATCAGGATGTACAGCGGTACATATCAATTTTCTGATGTGCACATACGTACACATAACGGCATCGGTGTATATCCATACACAAATGCGGGACCAGACATACGACACAGATACATATAGAATGTAACGGTGCTCGGTAAATACATACGGAGAAGGGGGTCATGATCACGTACACTACTAGCAGTTTTCCCTTAACCCGTTATTTAAGCATGTGAGAGATTATGAGATACTGTATAAACATGGTAGAAACTGAAAGTATACAACATGTGAAGTTCTAACTTGCTACCCCAAGGATCAGTATTTAACATGGTTGGTGATTCACAGTTTTATGGTTTATAGCAGTATGTAAAGTTCGTAGAAAGTACTTGCCTCTAGCAAAGCAAAACAAAACAAGCTGCGATAACAATGCTATGGATGTCTGGTAGCTCGTCACTGTAGAAGTAAATACAACAACTTAGTTTTACACTAAGCTAAAACACTAGGACACTAATTGGTGAAACACGATTTGTGACTGGGCACCTAGCCAAAATGATGACTTGACATAGGAGACCAATGTGGGGTGACACACTATGTTAACTAACTTTCTAGGGTCTTTATACTAGTGAGGGATGGGGTTCAACACGACTAAAACTCCAAATAACACAAAAAGCTACAAGTCGTAATTAATCAATAAATAAATCAAAAGATCATTGTGTTCTAATAATTTTAGAGATAGGCAAAAAGCCTAGTTTTTCTTAAAGTAAAGTACTAAAGTGATCCTTGTTAATCATAGAAATTTATTATAATTTTTCTGGAATTTATTAACCAGTACAAATATTTTATAAAAATCAGTTTTCCTAAGTATACAGAAAATGAGTTTTGGTTTCATATGCCAAACTAGTGGCAAAACAGTAAATTAAATACTACAAAAATTATACTAAATTAGCCAACTTAACATAGTATCTAAAAACTATTTTTCCATAATTTTAGCAATACTTTAAGTACTTTTAGAAAATCAAAAACAGCAATGCACACAATAATTAATTATCTGCATATTTTGTCCATGTATATAATTTGAACCAAAGTTCAAATACAGGACCCAAGGCCATAAATCAAGTCCAATATGACTTGTACAGGTCTTGAATGTGTGAAAACACATTTGAGCCCAAATACCCATGCTAGGCTTGGACACCAAATGGTTGCAGTAATTTAAATACAATAAAAATACAATTTGGTAATAGTCAAAATAAATATTATTATTTTAATAAGGTAAAGTTTTACATAGTAACTATAAAAGTATGAACATTATTTTATATAAATAATTTACACTAAGCTAAGTAAAATACACATAGGAAATATATATATATATATATATATATATATATATATATATATATATATATATATATATATATATATATATATAATATATATATATATATATATATAAATATAGGGATATTTATATATAGGAAAATGCTCAACTATATTATATATATATATATATATATATATATATACAAATATATGTATATATACATACATATAAGAAAATACTCAACTATATAATATATATATATATATATATATATATATATATATATATATATATATATATATATATATATATATATATATATATATATACAAAATTAATGTATACATATACATATAATAGTGTATATATGATAATATATATACACAAAGAAATATATATACATAAATATATATGTATACATAAGACATATATATATATATATATATACATACATAAAATAATAAAGTATATATATATATATATATATATATATATATATATATATATATATATATATATATATATATATATATATATATATATATAAAACAGCAACTATATATACCTAAATATAGTATATATATTAATACATATATATATATACAAAAATATGTATATACATATATATATAAATAGATATATATATATAAAGAAAAAGGAAAAAGGAAAAGAAAAAGGAAAAGGAAAAGAAACAGCAGGGGCCGGGCTCGAACCCGAGCCATCACAACGCGCTGCGCGCGGGGGGGGGGGGTTTAGCTATTTGCACTAGGGCCCCTAGAGATTAGGAAAATTACAAAAGGGGTTTAACAGTATTAAAGTGCAAAATATTATTTGCATTCCTCAATTAAGAACAAATATTTTATTACAAACTGATATAAATAATATTTCAAAAATTGCAAAACCTATTTAATAAATTTCAAATAATTTGCAAAGTGATATTTTTATATATAAAAACTCATTTAAAATTATAGAAAATTTTTAAAAATTATATTAAATAATTTTAAAACCAATAATGACATTTAATAATTAATTAACACTAGTTTAATACTTTTGAAAAAATCAGGGGTTGACAAATCTTCCCTCCTTGAAAAATTTCGTCCTCGAAATTCACAAGGATTGAAGACCTACAATATTCTAACATAGCAAGCAATGCAACAAAATGACTAAGGCTGCGATCGAAACTAACCTCTAAGGTATCAAGCGGGAACGGGTGGTTCCCTCGCAGCGGTTGGATCGAACAAGTAAGGGTATCTCTCCCTCATGTCCGACTCCCTCTCCCAAGTAGATTCACCTGGGGAGTGATGGCTCCAAGCTACTCGTACTAGGGGTATAACTTTGTTCCTCGGCCTCTTCTCTCTCCGGTCTAATATCTCCACTGGCTGCTCAGAAACTGTAAGGCTCGGTCCGACCTCCAACTCTGAATGATCTAGCACATGACTGGGGTCCGGAACATATCTCCTCAGCTGAGATACGTGAAAGACGTCGTGAACTCCTGCTAGATTGGGTGGAAGTGCAACCCTGTAAGCTACCTCTCCGATCCTGCCAAGTACCTCGAATGGCCCGATGTATCTGGGGCTCAGCTTCCCTCCTCGTCCAAACCGGATCGTCCCTCGAGTAGGTGATATCTTCACTAGCACCATATCACCGTCTGCGAACTCCATCGGCCTGCGACTAGCATCAGCCCAGTGTTTCTGCCTGTCCTGAGCTACTCTGAGCCTGTCTCTGATCATCCCAACTTTCTCTGCTGCATCCGTGATCATCTCTGGCCCAAGCATAACTCTGTCTCCGACATTATCCCAAAAGAGCGGTGTCCGGCACCGTCGTCCATATAGCGCCTCGAAAGGAGACATACCAATACTGGCCTGGTAGCTGTTGTTGTATGAAAACTCTACCAAGTACAGATGGCTCTCTCATGATCCTCCGAAGTCCAGCACGCAAGTCCTCAGCATATCCTCCAGTGTCTGTATCGTCCTCTCGGACTGCCCATCTGTCTGTGGGTGGTACGCCGTACTGAACTTGAGCCTACTGCCCAATTCCTCCTGCAAGCTCCTCCAGTAGTGGGATGTAAATCTACTGTCTCTGTCTGACACGATGCTCACCGGCACTCCGTGTAGGCGAACTATCTGCTGCATGTATAGCTCTGCCAACTTCTCGGTAGAAAGCCCCATCTTGAAGGGTATGAAGTGCGCACACTTCGTCAGCCTGTCTACGATGACCCAGATGGCATCCTTCCCTCCTTGGGAACGAGAAAGCCCTGAAACGAAGTCCATCGTAATATGTTCCCACTTCCACTCAGGAATGGGTAACGGCTGTAACAACTCTGGCGCTCCGCCTTGACCTGCTGGTATACTAGGCATCTCGAGATGAAATGTGATACATCCCTCTTCATCCCGTGCCACCAAAGATGTTCCTGCAAGTCACGGTACATCTTGTTAGCACCAGGGTGAATAGAATATCTCGATCGGTGCGCCTCCTGCAAAACTGCCTCTACTAGCTCTCCCTTCGACACGCACAATCGGCTGCCATACCTCAGGGATCCATCCTCTGCTATAGTGAAGTCATCCAGCAATCCAGCTAATGCCTGGGGTCGAAGTCTGCGAAGGCTCTCATCTGTAGACTGTGCCTTCCGGATCTGCTCCATCAAACCTGACTGAATGTCAAGTGCCATCATCTGTATCACTGATCCTGGTCGAACTAGCTCGATACCGAGCTTCTCCAGATCCTTCCGCAAATGCCGATCAATCATCAGGTACCATGCCATCGGATGCCTGCTCAGCGCATCCGCCACCACATTTGCCTTCCCGAGATGATACTGTAAATCGATGTCGAAGTCCTTCATCAACTCCAACCATCGTCTTTGCCTCATGTTCAGCTCTTTCTGCGTGAACACATACTTCAAGCTTTTGTGGTCAGTAAAGATTTCCACATGCTCTCCGTATAAGTAATGTTTCCATAACTTGAGTGCAAAGATCACCACAGCTAACTCGAGGTCATGGGTAGGATAATTCCTCTCATGAGTCCGCAATTGCCTAGATGCATAAGCAATTACCTTCCCATGCTGCTGTAGGACACATCCTAGCCCCTTCCCAGAAGCATCGCTGAAAATGGTGAAACCTCCAGAACCTGAAGGTAAAGTCAGAACTGGAGCGGTCGTCAGCCTCCTCTTCAGCTCCTCAAATGATGTCTGGCAGTCCTCAGACCAAATGTACTCTGCATCCTTCCGCGTCAGCTTCGTCATGGGTTCAGCTATCCTAGCAAAGTCCTGGACGAACTTTCTATAATAGCCTGCTAAACCCAGAAAGCTCCTGATCTCTGAAACTGACGTCGGAGCCTTCCACGTCTCAACTGCAGCAATCTTCCTGGGATCCACCGAGATTCCATCTCCAGTGACTATATGGCCGAGAAACTCTACTCGGTCTAAAAAGAACTCGCACTTCGGTAATTTGGCAAACAATCTCTCCTGCCTCAGAATCCCCAAAACTATCCGCAAGTGCTCTGCATGCTCCTCAGGCGTCTTCGAGTATATCAGGATGTCGTCAATAAATACTACGACGAACTTATCCAGATACTGGTGAAATGTCTTATTCATCAAGTTCATAAAGACAGCTGGCGCATTTGTGAGACCAAATAGCATCACCAGAAACTCGTACTGCCCGTACTTCGTGTTGAACGCCGTCTTCTGGATGTCTGCTGGCCTAACCTTTACCTGGTGGTACCCGGATCTCAAATCTATCCTGGAAAACACCTTCGCCCCGCTCAACTGGTCGAACAAATCATCTATCCTGGGCAGAGGATATTTGTTCTTGATGGTGATGGCATTCAAGGCCCGGTAATCAATACACAACCGGACTGTACCATCCTTCTTAGGCACAAAGAGCACTGGTGCTCCCCATGGAGAAGCACTGGATCGAATAAAACCCTTTTTCAATAGGTCATCAATCTGCTCTTTCATCTCTATGGCCTCCTTGGGATTCACTCTATAGCAAGCCCGAGATACTGGTGATGAACCCGGCACTAAATCTATAGTGAACTCCACATCTCTGTCAGGCAGAAGTCCTGGAAGATCCTCTGGGAATACATCCATAAACTCTTTAATGATAGGGTGTGGCGGTGCTGCGTCTCCGACTGTCGCACAACAGTTCGGCTCTAGGCTGATCTCCGGCCCTGTCCTCCTGACACTGAATGGTGCTGTGCCTGGGGGACTGAACAAAATATTACCCTCATGGCAATCTATAGATGCATGGGCGTAGCTAAGCCAGTCCATCCCCAATATGATATCATAACCGGGGAGTGGCATCACAAAGAATCGCCCTCTGAACTCTCTCCCGGCTATAAAAATAGAACATCTATAGATAGATCTAATAGGCACTGGTCCTCCTCCCGTCATCACTCTACTAATCTTCGCAGTAGGTGTAGCTACTAGATGATGTTTATGCATAAACTCTAATGATAGGAAGCTATGAGATGCACCAGAATCAAACAAACATACAGCTAGAAAAGTATACAAATAAACATGACTTGTGATGACGTCAGCTAAGTAATCCGGCCCAATGGCTAGACTATAAACTCTCCCCTGAGGTCCCTCCTGCTGCTGCAGATGCTGCCCGAACCTCTGCTGCTGAGTCGGAAGCAGTCCTCTAGTCTTCGCTACTGGGCACTCTCGAAGCTGATGGGTGGCAGACCCACAAGCCAAACACGGCCCCAACTTTTTCCCGCAGATGGAAGCGTCGTGGCCTACCCTCTTGCAGAATGCACAAAAACCTCCCTTCGGCTGCTGTCGGGGTCCCGGGGCTCTAACTGGCGGGGTCTGATGATGTGGTGTAGGGGGACGGTAAGTCTGCTGTGGCGTCGGTGCTCTCTGCTGGAAAGCCTGACGCTTGGACGGTCCCTTATGATGTACAGAAGTCGGCCTCTTGCATGACAGAAGACGCTCCTCGATGCTCCGAGCTAACTCTAGGCTCTGGTAGTAGTCAGTCGTACCGTTCGCCACTATAAGAATGCCAATGTCTGGAACTAGACCATGGCAAAACCTACGGATCATCTCCTCTGGATCAGCAACCAGACTAGGAGCAAAATGGCTCAAGCGACTAAACTCTCCTGCATAGTCATCAACAGAACGGTTCCCCTGCTGGATGTTCTGGAATCGTAGCCCCATGGCTACTCTAGCAGTGGTCGAGAAGAATTTCTTCTTGAACTGGGTCTTGAACTGGTCCCAGGTGGCTCTACCTCTCGCGAACAACGGCTCATTCCTGAACCAGACTCCGGCTAAGTCTATCAGCAGAAATCCTGCTGCCTCGACCTGAAGGTCATCCGGCATCCTAACTCCCAGAAGCTTCCTCTCTACAGAATCTAGCCAGTCATCAGCTACTACTATGCCCTCAGTCCCTGAGAACTCCTTGGGATTCAGACCCATGAAGTCCTTGACCGTCCCCGCTCTCTGCCGTGGCTCTACATGTGGTGGGACCACGGGACGTCCCTCAGAACGCTCCATGCTCTGGCGGAGTAGGGTAGTCTGCTCCTGATGGGTTGTTAGGAACCCCTGGATCAGTGTGAGCAGCTGGGTCCCGTCGAGTGTGACGGAAGCCTGGGTGGGTACAGTGATAGGGGGTGGTGGAAGTATCGGGTCCTGCCAGGCCTGGGATGTGGAAGGTGGTATCTGGGTCTGTGGATCTGTGGAGTGGGGGAATGTGGTAGGTGGAGGTGTATCAGTCAATCGGTCAGCTGACTGGATATGAAGGGCCCCATTCTCGGGGATAACATACTGGGACGAACGAGTAAGCACCATCTAAATTACATAAAAAGACTTATAAGGACTTTGTTTAAAGTAAGCAATCATATGCAAGAAAATCTAATTATAATAGCAAACATGTGATGTATTTCCTATGTTGCAATCCTAGCATTCCTCTAAGTGTTCTAAGCGTCTTTCCTAATATTGTCTAATTACCATAAGTTCCTAATTGCAGGCATGCTTGGTACAATAACGTAACCAAACAGTTTAGTCAGGACCTGCATGGGCCACCACTAAAAACATGTCACGACCCGCTACCCAAATTGTTGGGCCAGGCCGAGTCATGCCCAGCCTACGTTGAGATAAAACGTAGTAAGCTGTTCTACAGACAACAGGATAAGACTAAATGTGCTAACAGTTCTATAAGTGAAGAAGAATCATAAATGCTCCAAACACAAAAGTCGTCGTATATAGTAAAATATCCAAGTACAAGTAAACTGAAATGTAAAACTGGATACATGTCCAGTTACAAAATGATATAGTCTAATACATGTCTACTCTCAAAAGTCTAAGTAAACAAAAGACAACTAGGCGAGGTTTCCCGCAGGAACATCCTCGTAAAGCAGAGCCGGGTCCTCGGCAGTATCTCCATAGTATGTGTCACAGAGTAACTCCTCCTCAGTAAGGATACCTACAACGTTATCCTGTCAGGACGGGAGCAAGTACTAAATCTAACAAACATATAATACTGATCATGTGATGAAAAGGAAATGACATATCATGTTGGTTCAGTTTTAGGTATGTTTTAGCATGGCGATAGATATACATTTTAAAGTTTAAAACTGTAGTAGGTGAGTGATCAGTCAATAGGTAATCAGGATGTACAGCGGTACATATCAATTTTTTGATGTGCACATACGTACACATAACGGCATCGGTGTATATCCATACACAAACGCGGGACCAGACATACGACACAGATACATATAGAATGTAACGGTGCTCGGTAAATACATACGGAGAAGGGGGTCATGATCACGTACACTACTAGCAGTTTCCCCTTAACCCGTTATTTAAGCATGTGAGAGATTATGAGATACTGTATAAACATGGTAGAAACTGAAAGTATACAACATGTGAAGTTCTAACTTGCTACCCCAAGGATCAGCATTTAACATGGTTGGTGATTCACAGTTTTATGGTTTATAGCAGTATGTAAAGTTCGTAGAAAGTACTTGCCTCTAGCAAAGCAAAACAAAATAAGCTGCGATAACAATGCTATGGATGTCTGGTAGCTCGTCACTGTAGAAGTAAATACAACAACTTAGTTTTACACTAAGCTAAAACACTAGGACACTAATTGGTGAAACACGATTTGTGACTGGGCACCTAGCCAAAATGATGACTTGGCATAGGAGACCAATGTGGGGTGACACACTATGTTAACTAACTTTCTAGGGTCTTTATACTAGTGAGGGATGGGGTTCAACACGACTAAAACTCCAAATAACACAAAAAGCTACAAGTCGTAATTAATCAATAAATAAATCAAAAGATCATTGTGTTCTAACAATTTTAGAGATAGGCAAAAAGCCTAGTTTTTCTTAAAGTAAAGTACTAAAGTGATCCTTGTTAATCATAGAAATTTATTATAATTTTTCTGGAATTTATTAACCAGTACAAATATTTTATAAAAATCAGTTTTCCTAAGTATACAGAAAATGAGTTTTGGTTTCATATGCCAAACTAGTGGCAAAACAGTAAATTAAATACTACAAAAATTATACTAAATTAGCCAACTTAACATAGTATCTAAAAACTATTTTTCCATAATTTTTGCAATACTTTAAGTACTTTTAGAAAATCAAAAACAGCAATGCACACAATAATTAATTATCTGCGTATTTTGTCCATGTATATAATTTGAACCAAAGTTCAAATACAGGACCCAAGGCCATGAATCAAGTCCAATATGACTTGTACAGGTCTTGAATGTGTGAAAACACATTTGAGCCCAAATACCCATGCTAGACTTGGACACCAAATGGTTGCAGTAATTTAAATACAATAAAAATACAATTTGGTAATAGTCAAAATAAATATTATTATTTTAATAAGGTAAAGTTTTACATAGTAACTATAAAAGTATGAACATTATTTTATATAAATAATTTACACTAAGCTAAGTAAAATACACATAGGAAATAATATATATATATATAAATATAGGGATATTTATATATAGGAAAATGCTCAACTATATTATATATATATATATATATATACAAATATATGTATATATACATACATATAAGAAAATACTCAACTATATAATATATATATATATATATATATATATATATATATATATATATATATATATATATATATATATATATATATATATATATATATATATATATATACAAAATTAATGTATACATATACATATAATAGTGTATATATGATAATATATATACACAAAGAAATATATACATAAATATATATGTATACATAAGACATATATATATATATATATATATATATATATATATATATATATTTATGTATATATATATATATATATATATATATATATATATATATATATATATATATATATATATATATACATAAAATAATAAAGTATATATATATATATATATATATAAAACAGCAACTATATATACCTAAATATAGTATATATATTAATACATATATATATACAAAAATATGTATATACATATATATATAAATAGATATATATATATATAAAAGAAAAAGGAAAAAGGAAAAGAAAAAGAAAAAGGAAAAGAAACAGCAGGGGCCGGGCTCGAACCCGAGCCATCACAGTGCGCGGGGGGGGGGGGGGGGGGGGGGGGTTTAGCTATTTGCACTAGGGCCCCTAGAGATTAGGAAAATTACAAAAGGGGTTTAACAGTATTAAAGTGCAAAATATTATTTGCATTCCTCAATTAAGAACAAATAATTTATTACAAACTGATATAAATAACATTTCAAAAATTGCAAAACCTATTTAATAAATTTCAAATAATTTGCAAAGTGATATTTTTATATATAAAAACTCATTTAAAATTATAGAAAATTCCTAAAAATCATATTAAATAATTTTAAAACCAATAATGACATTTAATAATTAATTAACACTAGTTTAATACTTTTGAAAAAATCAGGGGTTGACAGTACTTAAATCATTTATAAAGCCTATTTTATCATAAAATCTGTATGTTCCAAATATTAATCTTATTAAGAAAATTGTGATATGTATTTTTAGTTTACCAATATATTTGGGAAATTAATTTAGTAGAAGAAAGGTAGTTAGTCAGTAATAATAATTGCTTATTCTTACTAGTTAATAGCATATAATCTTGATTTGTAAGAAATTAGTATATCTTGCAAATCTATATATGTTTTTCTCTTGCTAATATTTAGATAATACTTAGCTAACGATTACCTTCAAATAAATAATTTAAGCACTTATAAATATTACTTGGTAGTATATGTGCTAAGATACTATCTTATTCTAATGGTTATCTAGGTAGTTGTATATTGTAGTTATAGCTAGCAAGTTCCACTTAGAAGATGATTTAGTAAACTAATGTCCATATATCAGAACTTAACCAACTTGTACTTAAAATAAACAGGAGGACATCCAGCTCCATTCATTATCCGTACTTTTTCGGAGCAAGGTCTTGTGCATTTACATTCATACCCTGTGCTTTTTCTGTGACACGTTATGACACGATATCATGTTCTTTTGTACTTCCTGTTCTTGTACTTACTTGTGTCGGGGAGGAGAAATATACTAGCTATGTGACCAAATCCCGGTTATAATATTCATGTAGATAGCTTAGGCCTCGCATCGTGCACGCGGGTCCTAAGCCGTACAGATATTCATGTACTCCTGTACATGTTCCTGTACTCATCCCAGCCGGTCACATAGGCTAGTTGTATTTCAAACATTGTGCACATGTCATATCTTGTACTTTCGGTTCATGGTTTACATTCTTGTACTTTATTTTCTGTACTACATTCCTGTAATTTCATGTTCTTTTCCTGTACTTTATAGTTCATGTTCTCATGTACTCATTTCCATATCATGATGTTCTTGTTTATTACCTAGAACTGTACTTTGCTCTGCTCCTGATTGGATATGTTACAGGTGTACTTGTAGGATATTGTTCGACCTTATGGGCCAGAGTCTGGAATCTTAGCTGAGCAGGATGGAGATATGACTTAGCTAGAGGCTTCAAGTTTAGACTATTTAGCTTTACTCCTAGATATTTTAGTGTTCATAGCGTATTTCATTCATGTTGACTCTGGTACTTTTACGTTATATGGACTTGTAGATTATGGTGATCTTTCTGGAATTCGTTTATAGATGCTGTGGTTTATATCCATTTATGTCTGGACTTGTAGTTTCCCTAGAGATTGGTACAACTTACTTCATCGTGTCTAACGATGAAGGCTGGGCGTGTCCGATTCGTGTCCGATTCTCCGGGAGTGGGTCGTGACATCATCTCAATCCCTAGACATATCTCTCCAAGCTCTACCATACAAATAGACCAATTCCTGAACCAAACCAAACCATCATAGCCCATTAAGAACTTCTGTCCCAAGGGAGACAGAGTTCGGGCCGAACTCTGCCCCCAGATTTTCAGCACCCTAAATTTTAGGGCCTGCTTGATACAAGCTGTCCAACGTTCAAAAATTTGAATTCTTGGGACAAAATTCGGGCCGAACTCTGCCTCCCCAGAGTAGTATAAATAGAGCTTGAATTCTCTCATTTCATATCATCTCTTACCTTCAAATATTCAAGCCTTCTAAGCTCTACAACTCCAAGCCTCATTCTTTCATATCTCCTAAGCCACAACTCTCCTTAGCACAAGGTGCTCAGTGCGATATCAGCTAGAAGTTGTGTGCAAGAGTGAAAGAAAAGTCACTTGAAAAATTTTAAGTTTCGCTTTCCGTGAAGTTGAAGTGTTCGAGAGCTTCGATCTAAAAGCTCGTGTTTTGTAAAGAAGTTTGCGTGCTCTTCGGACTAAAGGCACGTGGTGTACGCTATTTCACAAATAGTGGATTTTGTAAAACCCCTAAATTTCTACTTTTTTTTTAATTTTTTGATACTGATTTAAATTTTGTATTGTACGTCGCGTAGTCGTATTTTACGTCGCGCACAAAATTTTATTTTTCGAAATTGCTCGACGAATACGAATATGTGCTAGCGTACATATTTCTTTTAAAAATATATTCTATTTTGTATCAATTCAAAATAATATATGTAATAGTTATTTTAGCTATCATACCAAAATCTCAAGCTCATTATTTTATTTATTTATTTATACAAAGCCCTTCGTTTATAACAATTATTTCTTGTGCATACGTGTATACTTCCTAAATATTTTACTAGTTTATTTTCATTAAAAATATAATTTTCAAGATTATTAATATTAATATTTTTATTATTCAAAAAGATATTTAAAAATATTTATTATTTTCGAAATTATTATTTTTGGTATTTTGAAAAATATATTTGGAGGTCATTATGGCCATTTAAATCTTAATTTGATTTTTGAATTTATTTAAAAAGAATAAATTGATATCCATATTGGAAATTGATTTATCCCATTGTTTTTAAACTAAAAATTAATTTAATTTAAATTAGATTTAAATTGGATTTGAAATTGGATGCGATTATTGATTTAAATCAAATTGGGTTTTAAATAAATCCTAATCCTATCTAAATGGGAATTCCCACATCCTATATATAGGCAGGTACTCCTCCATAAATCTGACCAAACCAAAATTTCTACCCCATCGTGCATCGTGTCCGTGCCCCCCATCCATTACCATCCCCACCAATACAAATACACTATTAATCGGGGCCGACAAATTCGGACCTCCATCCCCGTCGTGTCGAACACCCTCGACATGACGTAACCTATCCCCTAATCTCTGTCGTTCCCGCTGCCTACACCGATCCCGGCACCCAAACTCGGTCTGCCATCTCTGACCAAAACCCCAATCTTCCTGACCTCGGCTCACGCCCGACCCACCAGAAGCTCCCCTGCCAAAACCCGAAGACTCTCCGACTACTCCATCACGACCACCACCCCGACCTCTGTCCATCAACCCCAACACCAGCAACGGAAAGGGAAAATAGGGGGGGAGAGCCTTACCTCCCCGTGCGTACTCCGGTGAGGCCAGATCCTCCTCTTCCGCCTGGCCGCCAGAGGTGACCGCCGTGCTGCTCATCGGCCCCGGCCGCCCCATGCCGCGCAGTACCGCCGTCGGCCACCGTCCGCGACCGCCCCCTCTTTCGAGCGCCCGCTCCGACCTAAAGGGCGACGATCCGCCTTCGCCGTGTCCTCCCATCCGCCTTCCGGACTTTCCCAGTGCCTCCGCCCCTCCGCCGCGGCAAGCAGCCGCCTCCATCAAAACCAAGCCAGGAAAACCCCATCGACCGCCTCCCGCAGGTCGCCGCCCACATCCCTTAGCCGTCGACCCCTTCCTCGGGCGCTCCGCCCCAACTCCCCTTCCGCGCCGCCTTCCGCGACGCCTGTCCGCCGCCGCACGGCGAGCAGCTCCGCCGCACTTCTGGACAGGATCTGCGCCACCACCGGCGCCGTCTCCTCCCAGCTCGACCACCGCGCCACCGGCTCTCCTCTCTGAACTCGCCGTGCCGACCGTCTTTGGCCCGATCTCCACCCCCGGCGCCCGCAACCGCCACGATCGATTGTCGGAACTCCGGCGTTCCAGTCGCGCCTCCGCGCGTGGACCACCAGTGGCGCCTCCACCGGAGACCTACCCCGCCGCCACGCCACCGAACGTCGGTGAGACCCCTTTCGAATTCTTCTCTCTCTCTCACACTTCTTATGTTTTCTCTCTCTTTCGAGTTAAGGGTACAGCACAGTTTTGTAAAGTTTTACATTGATTTTTTAGTTTTATTTTTATTTTGTATCTTTTGTCTTTTCTTGCTAAGTGTGTTCATTTCTTTGATGCATTATTATCATTATATTTATTATTATTATTATTATTATTATTATTATTATTATTATTATTATTATTATTATTTCTATTATTATTATTTCCATTATTATTATTATCATTCTTAATATTATTAGTATTATAACTGATAATTTCATTAATTATTATTATTATTATTATTATTATTATTATTATTATTATTAGTATCATTATTACTATTATTATTTATTATTATTATCACTATTATTATTATGCTAAATTATAGTATTAAAAAAATGGTTTTGGAAACTATACAACATTAAATTAATTTGACAAATTTAGTTTTTTTTTTTTTAAAAAGTAGTTCTAGATTTTTATGTATTGACAAAAATTATAGTTTTCTTTTCCTAAACTAATTCTCTAGTATTTATCTAAAGTTATTTTTACCAAAAATATATCTTAGGTATTTAAACATTATTTTCTAAAAATAGTACAAACTATCTTTCTCCACAATTTCCCATTATTATTATCAAGGTTGATCATGACTGAATTGTGCTTTCCTATTTCCTCGTAATTTCGGACCCTTGGACATCGACCCCGACCATTGGACAGAACAGGACTTGTTGGATCATTGCACCACACCAGGCGTAATACCAGGCAAGACACCTTGCCACTACTGTTTAAATTTCCTGCTCAATAATATGCATGTTGTTTTATTTTCAAGTTGTTTTCTTTTTAAATTATATGTAGATACAAATTACTATATTTTGTGCAATTGACTTAGAGTTAAGGGACCACCGTATGTTTAAGTGCATCTCATAAACTGTCACGATGTGCCACGGGTTGTGTGTGAGCTGCGAGTTGCATATAGCTTCGGACTTGCGTATCGACCGTACATCGGTACGTAAAGGCCGTACGTTAGGATGTAACTGCTAATAGATTTTTGGTAGAAGACTTGGCAGTTATTAAGGATTAAACAGTATCGTGGAGGCGACGCATGTGTAGAGTATCATGGGGAGGGAGGAAGATAGTTATTAGCGTAGGGGCTACCTGTTCAGTACACATATAGATTTGGGCTGATAGTGTCTCGGATGAGCGCTACTTACTGCCCCGGGGCCGATAGTTCTCGTATGAGAGCTACTTTCTGCCCATAGTTGATAGTGCCTCTTATGAGCGCTACCTACTACTACTCTCTCCATCTATGATGAACACTATAAGCTCCTGCGTAGAACGTTGTCTTCTCAAAGTATATATCACATAGAATGGTTAGGAACCTTTACGCATGTATGTTTTCTATTGAGCCCTTACTATTCAGTTTATGGCATGATATTATGTGTCTTGTTACGTCCCTCTGAGGACCTGGTTTTTCCCCAGGTTTGTGTTTCGTGATTTCTTGCAGGTACTCTAGCTGAGGCCATTCCTTCCTTCGTGATGACTGCTTTTGGACTTGTCATTGCTTCGCTCGACCAATCACTTTCTTTGTATATTTCTTCTCTATTTAAATTAGTTGGTAGTGGACTTTGTCTCCGCCCAACTATTGTGTACATGACAAACTCAGAGTTGCTTTATATCATTATTTATCTTTGTGGATGAGATTTAGTTGTCTTGGATTACTATATTTATAGCTTATGTATATATACGAGTCGTTTATTTACTCGTATGTATACAGCTGGCATGATACGTTTCTAGTCCTACTATTTTGGGACTGGGGCGTTACATGTTTTTGTGGTGGCCCATGCAGGTCAAGTTTGCCGTTTCGGTTACATGACTGTACCGAACGGGCCTGCAATATAGGATTAGAGTCTATAATCTCATCCACCTACTTGACATCCTTTCTTGACTTCAAATTTCGAACTCTCGTTCGACCTCCTTGAATTGCATCTTGCTTGACTCCTTCTACCGTAAATTTCTTAGTTTTGTGTTTAGTAAGATGACTACACTAGTATATGCCCATAGGTTAAACACATGGCTAGATAGATTGCATTGACAATTAATATCCATTGAGGTTATATTTGAGTATAAAGATATTTATTTTTCCTAGAGATATGATAATAAGGATTAGTTTATTCTAAGTTGGGTAGTAGTATATTACCGCCATCAAAAGGATAGTTTAAATTTTACTTTAAATTTACAAGGTGCTATACACAAGAGGATAGCTAGATCGAGAAAGCAGATTTTTATGAATTTTGAAATTGTGAAATAGTTATATTGTGATACTTGATTTACGATTAACTTAAGTTTGGATTGTAATATGATAGAGTTTATCTCGAGATTATTTAAAGAGTTTAAATTATAATTTTCTAGACGACTAGAGAGATGAAAGTTTAGAAGGGAGAGAACTTGAGGTTTTAAATTGCGCGTATGATTTATAAAGTTTATTAAATTTTAAAGAGATGATGGAAAATTTTTGTTTAAAATTTTTTTTGGAAGATATCGACTTTGAAGGAAAAAATTCAAATTTCAAATTTTGTCCTATGATCTATGATTTATAGAGTTATTTAAATTTCGAGTTTAAAGCCTTGTTTACGGATATTTAAAATTTTTAGTAAAAAAAAAAAGTACGTTCATTTTGCGATGTACAAGGACTATTTCGAGATTGATTAGAGATTTAAATTAAACTTGACAATCTAAGTTAATTGGTAATTGTGGCAGAGTATTTTGAAAATTTTATTGGAAAACTTCGAAGAACTTGAAATTTAGATTAGATCATATTGGTAGAGGACCAAGAAGCAAGGAAGGTCACCCTAGTGAGATAGAAGTATTGTACATTAGATTGCCATGCCACCTATGAGTATGATATTGCATATACACAAGTATAGTTAGTCATCGACCAAACCGATGAACATATCTTTTGACTTACTCGACCTTCCCTCAATTCTAGATCATTTGTCATGACCATCTAATCATTTGAAACTTGAGAAATGATTAGATTGTTCCTTAATCATACACAATCTAAATGACTATCATATCCCTAGAAACTGTACTCCTAATTTATTTTACCTTGATTTGTTAGAATCTAAGTTATCTTTATTTCATGCTTTAGTTCGATCATTTATTTGGTTCGTTAATCATTATCTCATTAACTCCCACTTCCTACTTTAAGTTCTTTGGTGTCCCTATCGTGACTTTGATATTTGGAGCACAACACTAGACTTTTCCTTCCCACAACTTCCATATGTAAGACCTAGACGAGCCCACCTTCATGTAGGTATATCACGTGCCACTAAAATACGTCTTCTTGTACTCTAATTTTATATTGTGACTTTCGGGTCAAAAGACTGGACTCTAATCCCTACCGAGAACCCAATATACTTTTTAACTTGAGATGAGACTCGACCTCGACTCGATTCTTTCAACCCGATATATGATTTTTGTTCTACTTAAATCCTTACATGCTTAACCTTGCATTTTATCTTGATTGCTGGACCTATCACACCATTAGTTTAATTCTTTAAGTTGGGTAGAGTACCTTATGAACTAGCCTTATGAACTAGCAACCCCTTTGACCTAGTGACCTATATTAGCAAGCTTATTTAGATCCTAGAATCTAGAGGACCTAACCCGTCTAGCCAACCAAGGACTTGGACAAGAAGACCCTAGGACGACTGTATGACTTAGAATTATTCTACCTTCTTTAAATCTTAATCTCTCGTGCCTATGTATTTACCATTTTGACTAATGATGCTAATGTAGCCTAGTTTTTGCAAGCTTATTCCTTATCGAGCTTGTCCAAGGCATATGTTAATTGGGTCGCTCCCACTAACGTATTGTCTACTCAGAACCGGTACATAATGGTCTGATCAACCAAGTGCATTTTGGTTCGCTTTTATTTATCATTCCACGTGGATGGGGACATAGCTAAACTTGTCCTCTAGACTTCCATCCGCGACTGCCTTGGCAACTCATTTTGAACTTTTTCGGTCGTCCTTGAACCACGTATTCGTACTCGATAATATCGCCTCTTTTGAACTCCCTATTGCTTTCGCCTTCACCTATTTTAGAAGGACGAATGCGTTATACTAGAACTTCCTCTAGCTATCCTACTACTTATGATCATTATCACTCGATATTGCCATATCTTTGTCTTGAACTACTCGACCTTTCCTTCGACCCTAAATCTACTTGAATTTAAGAGTGATTACAATCGTCTCTTATTCATATCTACAACCTAGACTACGACCATATAAACTTCGAACCCTTCTATCTACCATAGTGTTTTCTCACCCCCTACGAATTCTTAATTTCGAGGACGAAATTCTTTTAAGTTGGGTAGGATGCAAAACCCCTAAATTTCTACTTTTTTTAAATTTTTTGATACTGATTTAAATTTTGTATTGTACGTCGCGTAGTCGTATTTTACGTCGCGCACGAAATTTTATTTTTCGAAATTGCTCGACGAATGCGAATATGTGCTAGCGTACATATTTCTTTTAAAAATATATTCTATTTTGTATCAATTCAAAATAATATATGTAATAGTTATTTTAGCTATCATACCAAAATCTCAAGCTCATTATTTTATTTATTTATTTATGCAAAGCCCTTCGTTTATAACAATTATTTCTTGTGCATACGTGTATACTTCCTAAATATTTTACTAGTTTATTTTCATTAAAAATATAATTTTCAAGATTATTAATATTAATATTTTTGTTATTCAAAAAGATATTTAAAAATATTTATTATTTTCAAAATTATTATTTTTGGTATTTTGAAAAATATATTTGGAGGTCATTATGGCCATTTAAATCTTGATTTGATTTTTGAATTTATTTAAAAAGAATAAATTGATATCCATATTGGAAATTGATTTATCCCATTGGTTTTAAACTAAAAATTAATTTAATTTAAATTAGATTTAAATTGGATTTGAGATTGGATGCGATTATTGATTTAAATCAAATTGGATTTTAAATAAATCCTAATCCTATCTAAATGGGAATTCCCACATCCTATATATAGGCAGGTACTCCTCCATAAATCTGACCAAACCAAAATTTCCACCCCATCGTGCATCGTGTCCGTGCCCCCCATCCATTACCATCCCCACCAATACAAATACACTATTAATGGGGGCCGACAAATCCGGACCTCCATCTCCGTCGTGTCGAACACCCTCGACACGACGTAACCTATCCCCTACTCTCTGTCGTTCCCGCTGCCGACACCGATCCCGGCACCCGAACTCGGTCTGCCGTCTCCGACCAAAACCCCAATCTTCCTGACCTCGGCTCACGCCCGACCCACCAAAAGCTCCCCTGCCAAAACCCGAAGACTCTCCGACTACTCCATCATGACCACCACCCCGACCTCTGTCTATCAACCCCAACACCAGCAACAGAAAGGGGAAATAGGGGGAAGAGCCTTACCTCCCCGCGCGTACTCCGGTGAGGCCAGATCCTCCTCTTCCGCCTGGCCGCCAGAGGTGACCGCCGTGCTGCTCCTCGGCCCCGGCCGCCCCATGCCGCGCAGTACCGCTGTCGGCCACCGTCTGCGACCGCCCCCTCTTTCGAGCGCCCGCTCCGACCCACAGGGCGACGATCTGCCTCCGCCGTGTCCTCCCATCCGCCTCCCGGACTTTTCCAGCGCCTCCGCCCCTCCGTCGCGGCAAGCAGCCGCCTCCATCAAAACCAGGCCGGAAAAACCCCATCGACCGCCTCCCGCAGGTCGCCGCCCACAACCCTTAGCCGCCGACCCCTTCCTCGTGCGCTCCGCCCCAACTCTCCTTCCGCGCCGCCTTCCGCGACGCTGTCCGCCGCCGCACGGCGAGCAGCTCCGCCGCACTTCTGGACGGGATCTGCGCCACCACCGGCGCCGCCTCCTCCCAGCTCGACCACCGCGCCACCGGCTCTCCTCTCTGAACTCGCCGCGCCGACCGCCTTTGGCCCGATCTCCACCACCGGCGCCCGCAACCGCCACGATCGATTGTCGGAACTCCGACGTTCCAGTCGCGCCTCCGCGCGTGGACCACCAGTGGCGCCTCCGCCGGAGACCTACCCCGCCGCCACGCCACCGAACGTCGGTGAGACCCCTTTCGAATTCTTCTCTCTCTCTCACACTTCTTATTTTTTCTCTCTCTTTCGAGTTAAGGGAACAGCACAATTTTGTAAAGTTTTACATTGATTTTTTTAGTTTTATTTTTATTTTGTATCTTTTGTCTTTTCTTGCTAAGTGTGTTCATTTCTTTGATGCATTATTATCATTATATTTATTATTATTATTATTATTATTATTATTATTATTATTATTATTATTATTATTATTATTATTTCTATTATTATTATTTCCATTATTATTATTATCATTCTTAATATTATTAGTATTATAACTAATAATTTCATTAATTATTATTATTATTATTATTATTATTAGTATCATTATTACTATTATTATTTATTATTATTATCACTATTATTATTATGCTAAATTATAGTATTAAAAAAATGGTTTTGGAAACTATACAACATTAAATTAATTTGACAATTTTTTTTTTTTTTAAAAGTAGTTCTAGATTTTTATGTATTGACAAAAATTATAGTTTTTTTTTTCTAAACTAATTCTCTAGTATTTATCTAAAGTTATTTTTACCAAAAATATATCTTAGGTATTTAAACATTATTTTCTAAAAATAGTACAAACTATCTTTCTCCGTAATTTCCTATTATTATTATCAAGGTTGATCATGACTGAATTGTGCTTTCCTATTTCCTCGTAATTTCGGACCCTTGGACATCGACCCCGACCATTGGACAGAACAGGACTTGTTGGATCATTGTACCACACCAGGCGTAATACCAGGCAAGACACCTTGCCACTACTGTTTAAATTTCCTGCTCAATAACATGCATGTTGTGTTTATTTTCAAGTTGTTTTCTTTTTAAATTATATGTAGATACAAATTACTATATTTTGTGCAATTGACTTAGAGTTAAGGGACCACCGTATGTTTAAGTGCATCTCATAAACTGTCACGATGTGCCACGGGTTGTGTGTGAGCTGCGAGTCGCATATAGCTTCGGACTTGCGTATCGACCGTACATCGGTGCGTAAAGGCTGTACGTTAGGATGTAACTGCTAATAGTTTTTTGGTAGAAGACTTGGCAGTTATTAAGGATTAAACAGTGTCGTGGAGGCGACGCATGTGTAGAGTATCATGGGGAGGGGGGAAGACAGTTATTAGCGTAGGGGCTACCTGTTCAGTACACATATAGATTTGGGCCGATAGTGTCTCGGATGAGCGCTACTTACTGCCCCGGGGCCGATAGTTCTCGTATGAGAGCTACTTTCTGCCCATAGTTGATAGTGCCTCTTTTGAGCGCTACCTACTACTACTCTCTCTCCATCTATGCTGAACACTATAAGCTCATGCGTAGAACGTTGTCTTCTCAAAGTATATATCACAAAGAATGGTTAGGAACCTTTACGCATGTATGTTTTCTATTGAGCCCTTACTATTCAGTTTATGGCATGATATTATGTGTCTTGTTACGTCCCTCTGAGGACCTGGTTTTTCTCCAGGTGTGTGTTTCGTGATTTCTTACAGGTACTCTAGCTGAGGCCATTCTTTCCTTCGTGATGACTGCTTTTGGACTTGTCATTGCTTCGCTCGACCAATCACTTTCTTTGTATATTTCTTCTCTATTTAAATTAGTTGGTAGTGGACTTTGTCTCCGCCCAACTATTGTGTACATGACAAACTCAGAGTTGATTTATATCATTATTTATCTTTGTGGATGAGATTTAGTTGTCTTGGATTACTACATTTACAGCTTATGTATATATACGAGTCGTATATTTACTCGTATGTATACAGCTGGCATGATACGTTTCTAGTCCTACTATTTTGGGACTGGGGCGTTACAGATTTCAATCCTGAGCAAGAGTTCTCAGGCCTGGACTAGTCCTCCACGAGGGAAATCAGGTTATATCGCCGTGTTTGCGTATGCTTTTCTGATCTTTATTTACTTCCGTATTTCTCTCTGATTTATTTACTATCTTGATAGTTGTTTTATGGAGGTGATATAGAGTTAATTTTTATTTGGTGATTATTGACACAAACTATATCCACCCCCTCTAGAGTTGCCTACACGTTATTTCAACTAGTGCCTCTGAGTGGTGGGATGTGGATGAAGTGTCCTGAGAACGTCTCCACATCTCTTCATTCAGCACCCTGCTTTTGGCAAACTCCAGACTAACCACGCCTTCTGGAGAAGAAGCGATCACAGATACTCGAACGGTCTTCCACGAGTCTGGCAATGTACACAGCAGCCATAGTCCTTGAACCTCATCGTCGAACTTGACTTCCATCGAAGATAGCTGGTCAACCACGCCCTAGAAATCACTCAAGTAATCCATAATAGACGTCCCATCTTTGTACCGTAGACCCATCAACGTCCGAATCAGGAACAACTTGTTTTCCCAGTCTTCTTCACGTACAAAGATTCTAGCTTATCCCATAACGTCTTCGCGTGCTCAATATTGGCAACGTGGTTGTACACATTCTTGTCAACGAACTGCCTGATATATAACACATCTGTATGTGCTCGAAATTTTAGTCCTCCTCGGATTTATCAACTGTCCGCTCGAAAGCAAATACGGACAGATACAGCTTCTTGACGAACAGCAAATCCTTCTCCTTGCTCTGCAAATAATGATAGTTGGTTCCATTCAGGTTCACCATGCGCACCGACTTTGCGTCCATCTCTCCTTTATGGTTTTCCTGTCAACTCCTGACACCCTTCTGAATTCCAGAACCTGGCTCTGATACCACTTTGTTGGAAAAGAAGCGCGAAAACTTTTTCCAAACAAGAGAGTAACTGTGAGAGGACCGAGCAATACAACGCACGAATCAAACACCAAAAACAATCCACGCAGACACATAAATTTTTTGACATGGAAAATCTTTGTGGGAAAAAAACCACGGGACGATCGGAGTCCAACCCTTGAGAAGCCTTCACTAATGAAATAAATGAGTACACCCTCTACAGACTTCTCTCGATCCATTACGGATCCCTACAACACTTAGAAGCAAGAATAATTGATTACAAGGCTACAAAAAACAAAGACGACGAGTAGAGATTACCCAAACACGATCCTCCTTCGAAAATGGCCTTCAATCCTCCTTCTTCTCTCCCAACGTTACAATGACACTCTTGCCTCTTTTCTTTCTATTTTTCTCAATGTTGTGTTGTGATTAGGGTTAGGAAAAACCATGTATAAACCCTCTAATCCGCAGCAAAACCTGGACCGTAGGATACGATCCAACGGTATAAAAATACCCTGAAATCAGCCTCAGCCCGTCGACACAGAGTTCGGCCAGAACTCTGTGTTTTTGTGACAGAACAGTTCTCGAACCAAGGGGACAGAGTTCAGCCATAACTCTGCCTCCCCTATTCCAGAAAGTACTTTGGTAGCTCCCGAGCTTCTTCTTCGTCTCCGAATGGCCTCGTCACCTCCCCGAATTTCTCTGACACACAGACAGCGCTCGTCGCACTCTGGGACCTTCTCCACATTGATTGGGAACCCCATCCACTCCAACATTAACTACGGATCCTTTATTTATAGACTGCTCTAATAACTTGTCATCAGAAGATCCATGTACCTTCATTGGATGACTGGGCACGCTCCCCCCTTCAACAGAACTACTTGTTTGCCATAAAAATCAACAACAGGTATTACAGAACACTGAAATTGATTGCAAACTCGCTTGTATAAAGAAAGGGCCTAGAAAGAAAGCCTAGAAAACAATCTAAGTACAATTGTTTAGTTTTGATTCTGGGGGGTGACGGTGGAGGCTCGGAAAAGTGCTATCAACTCTGCCTTATTCCGTGGACTATCTGATGCAGTCTCTAGCTCGTGAAGATATTATTTTTTTCTTGAAGGTTGCCAGCCATTGCAGGGGTATGGCACCCTGCTATTTATAATAGGATGGATTTTGAGCCACATGGACGGCTTACGGCCATGTGGCTGATTGGCACGCAAAGACCCGCTCTCGGGCTGCCATCTGTCAGTTTGTTGGGATTTTGTTGCAGCAAATCTGGGTAGTTAAGGAATTGGTCAGATTGCCACGTGTCCCGCTGCATATGGTGTTCTCAGTCTTTCATCATGTGGGGTCGCATGAGACTCAAGCATGCAGCCTGAATCATAATTACTCTCGACTGTTGGAAATTTTGGGACCGCATAATCTGGGCTGCATAAGTGTCATGCGGCCTAGATGACACTCTCCTGGCCGCATGGAGGCGTACAAACCCTGCTTTTGGGCGACGTCCCACGTCTCATCTTTCTTGTCGAAGTGTCAGAACTGTCATGTTTTGCCAGGACTTGTCAGCTTTATCAGTCGAACTGCCCCTCCTTGGTCGCATATTTTCCTTCTACAACTGTTCGTCGATGGGCCGCATATGTCTTTGAACAGTCATGCGGCTTTCCTTCATGCGGACCTGTTTGGTCCAATGTATCTATGCGGCAATTTATAATTCGCTGAACTCCATATTTTCATGTTTCTACAAGACCCCCTTCAAAGTTTTCAAATTACAAATTTGGAATACTTTGAATAAGAAGCATGAAAAATATGCCAAGTCGTAGGAAATCTTCAAGTTGCTGGAAGTGGTTTTTGAACTTGAGTCGCAGAGAAGTACTGAGCCGCAGGGGGAATCTTGAGTCGCAGGGACGCTTTGAGCCGCAGAGAGTCTGCCAGCTGTCACTGCTGTATTTAATTTTCTTTACTTGGTTACGGATCTATTTTTGAGATGAAGCTGACGGTTACTGGAAATAAAGTTTCCAAACGTCGACTCTATCTTTGATGATCTCGAAAACCGAAGAGACGCTCGACGGTTACTAGGGATAAAGTCCCCAAACGTCGTCTCTATCTTTAATGATCTCGAGAATCGAAGAGTCTCTCCTCAGCAACTCTATAAATAGGAGTCATTCAGAGAGAGACTTTCCTCTTTCACCTTCTCTTCCTTTATACTTTCTGCTATGGCTCCAAAAGCTTCTAAGTCGATTGGTGCGGCGACCAAAGGGGAGAGACTTGCTTCCCCGTCGAGAGCGGTAGACACTTCTTCCATTCATTTTGATGTGCAACCTTCTCCCAAGGGTAAGGATGGTGAGCAGATGACGACTGAAATTTTGTGCACGGGGCTGTCATATACTGCCTCTGCTATAAACTTGGTCGATGTATGCCCTATCTCGTCTGGACCACATGTGTCTGCACAAACTGAGTCGCATAACCGCTGCTTATTCGAACTTGAACTGGCTGAGTGCCTCAAGATAAATCTCTATAAACTTTTCATGACTGAGCCGTATAGTTGCCGCATGTGCACTTTATGATTGGGTCGCATGAATACTGTAAGATTGGGTCGAACGATCGCCCTGCGACTGATTGGGCCGCATGAGTTTTTCATAACTGAGCCGCATGATAATGACTGAGCCGTATAAATGTTGTATGAGTGTTTCATGAAGTCGGCCTCATAACTATGGACTGTATGAGTTCTGTTTTGATTGGACCGTCTAATTGGCTAGGCCGCATAACAGAGTTCTTTGTTGCTATATGACTATCTTCTTTTCTTTTGACTTTTGTAGCATCTATGTCGAAGACTGAGACCATTGCGAAGGAAGAGGTGCAGTCCCATTTCATCAAATAGGAGTCACCGTTTGTTAAAGTTGAGGTGAAAAAGGAGCTGGAGTTCATTGGGGAAGGGATTGCTATCAAGGAGGAGCCCAAGTCCGAGGGTAGTAGTAATGGGAGTTCTGACCCTGCTGCCCCCACCGAAGACTCTGGTCGAATAGATCTTTCCTATGCGAAATGGCTAAGAGAATGGTATATGCCTCAGCACGGCTATGATCCTTGAATGCAGGGATCCATGGGCTACCATGTACTTGTTGTTTCCGAAAATACATGCGACTAGACGTTCATATCTGCCTCTGTATTTTCGACTGTCTATAGCTGTAGCTTGTGTTTTGCTTCTTTTGCAATCCTTTACTGGAGGTATAGCCCTGTGAATGTAACTGATTTTGAATAAACATGGTATGCTCACTCCACACTTTATCTATGATATTTTGTGGTGCTTGTACTAGAGGAGCTAATACAACATTTGTAAAGGACATCCCACTGGAGGATTTTTGTGGACCTATTGCCCTTTTGTGCATCTGGAAATACGAGCAAATAGATTTGAATGATATTTTGTGGACCTACTACTCTTTGGTACACCGATGGTGTAAGTAATAGATTGAGATATTTTTTTGTGGGCTTATCATCATTTTTGTGTACTGGCGATGCGAGTACTGATAAGTGGAGAAGAAACCAACATATTTACTCAGAGGTAATGAGGACGTGGTAAATACGGGTCAAAACAGAGCCTTCCTACTCAGAGGTAATGAGGACATGTTAGGGGTAGGCATGATAGGGATACACAGAACAACTCAGAGGTGCTATCAACGTGAAAGTTCTATGCATTGGGTGATTTGTTTGTGATGGACGGGAAAACAACTCAGAGGTAATATGAACATGGTTACTTTTTTTTGTTGGAGAGTTTTGTGGACCTATTACCCTTTTTGTGCACTGGCAGTACGAGCAATAGATTAGGATGAGTTGTGTGGACCTATTATCCTTCTACGCACCGGTGGTACGGGCAATAGATTTTGAAGCAAATTCTTGGTGGTGGAAAAGCTATGACCAGGGGGTACATAGATACGACCAAGGAAATTCATTTGGAGTAAATAGGGAATAAGTTCAGTGGTACCTGAGGGTACGTAACTCAACAATCTGGGAGATTTGAAGTCAGAGTGTAAGTTCAGCGATACCTGCGGGTATATAACTCACAATCCGAGAGATCGTTGGAAGGTGTCTTTTAGACATAGTATTTGTTGAGGAACTTGCCGTTGATAGGCATCATGAGCAAGTCTCCATTTTACTTTGCGAGACGGTACGTGCCGTTAGAGAATACGGTCTCGATGACGAACGGACCCTCCCACTTAGGTTGGAATTTGCCGGGGGTCTTGTGAGTCATGACTATTGGTCTACGAATGGCCAAGATAAGATCGCCCACTTGGAATATCCTCTGCTTGACTTTCTTGTTGAAAGCCCGAGAGATGCACACTTGGTAGAGCTCTATGCTTTGTTGAGCTTGTAAACGCTTCTCATCTAATGCTTCTAACTCCTGTATACGTCGGCGGTAGTTATCGTCCGCCGTTGACCGGTAGGTGAGGGCCACTCGAAGTGAGGGGATATGAGTTTCCAATGGAAGGACTGCCTCGTTCCCGTAGACCAAGGAGAACGGTGTATTTCCTGTAGCCGTCTGAATCGTCATCCGATACGCCCATAGGCACTCACCAAGCTTTTCATTCCAGTCACGTTTGTTTGCAGACACGAACTTTTTAAGGAGCTTGGTTATGGTTTTGTTTAATGCTTTAGCCAGACCATTGGCCGAGGGGTTATATGCTGTCGAGGCCATGTTCTGGATCCAATTCTTATCACAAAATCGGTAGAAAGCGTGACTTGCGAACTGCGGACCTTTGTCGTGGATAATCCTCCGGGGTAGTCCAAAATGGTAGATGACGTGATATTTTATGAAGCTAATCACGTTCGATGTCTTGACCTCAGCCAATGGAACAGCTTCTGCCTATTTGGAGAAGTAATCGATGATTGCAAGTATGAACCGATGCCCTCTAGACGACGGTGGGGTGATTGGCCCAATGACGTCCATTCCCCATACTTCGAACGGCCAAGAGGCTACTGTCGGGTGCAAGAATTCAGATGGCAGATGTATGAAATTTGCATGGATCTGGAAAGCCTTGCTCTTCTTTGCATAATCAACTGCATCTGCAACCATTGTAGGCCAGTAATAACCTATCCGGCGAAGGCGATCTTATAATTTTGGGCCAGGTTGGTGAGCACCACAAGTACCGTCATGAGCTTCATGCAGGGCATCTTTCACTTCTTTATTTGACAGGCATCTTAGTAGTAGCCCATCATAGGATCGCCGATACAACATTTTTGTCTCCGTATCGTAGAAGAATCTGAGGGAACGTCTTCTGATGGAGGTAGCTTCATTCACATTCTCTGGCATAATTCCATAGACCGCAAAGTCGATGAGCGGGCGTCTCCAGTCTTGTATGTTGTTGGTTATCTGGGCGAAGTAACTCATACCCAATTGAACAGTGTTCCTAGGGCAGACCAGTTCATGGCCTATTACATCGACTAGATGATGAGCATTATTTGGGAGTGCCAAGGAAACGACGAGACCAGCCAGGACATCGGCTTCGATTTTTTGAAGTCTAGGAACGTGCTCTATAAAGAACCCCTCCAAGGTTGTAATGATGGTCATTGTTGTCTGATAATAGGGAATCAGGACCTCATTACGGACCTCGTATGAACCTCGAATCTGGTTAACAACCAATTGTGAGTCACCATAAGCTTCCAGGTATCTGATTCCTACTTCTTTTGCGAGTTAGAGTCCAATGGCTAGAGCGTTATATTCGGCTACATTGTTCGAACAGGATTCTGTAAGAGAATACGTTCGATTGACTACTAGTCTGAAGGGAGAAATTAATACCACCCCGACTCCAGCGACGATATTACCTTGTGGCCCCGTTCTTGATGCACCGTCGAAGAACATCCGCCAAATAACGTCGTGCGAAGCCATGTTCGAGGCGACGACTTCCTCGAGAATTTCTTCATAAATTCTGGTTGTTTCTGAGCCTGGATGGGCTGCTAGGAAGTCAGCCAGGGCTTGACCCTTGACAGCTTTCTGCAGAACAAAAACCATATCGTAAGGGGATAGCAGTATCGTCTAGGTGGCTAGACGAGAACTGAGTGCGCCTGGCTTGGTCATGAGAACCCTGAGGGGATTGACTCGTGGAATCACATGGATGGTCTGCCATGTCACATAGTATCGTATTTTCTGAATGGCGAACACTAGGGCAAGGGACTCCTTCTCCACAGCAGTGTACCTATGTTCAGGTCCTACCATCATTCGGCTGAGATTGAAAATGGCTTTTTCATGTCCCGTATCATTATTCTGGGCTAGCAGAACACTGAGAGAATGTTCCATCGCCCGTACATAGAGCAGAAAGGGCTTCCGGGCGACCGAGGCTACCAGAACTGGCAGATTCATCAGGTACTCCTTAATATCATCAAAGGCACGCTGACATTCCTCGTTCCATACAAAGGAGACACCTTTCTTCATGAGTTGAGTAAAGGGTTGGCATCGTCCCGAGAGATTAGATATAAACCTCCTGATATAGGCTAGTCTTCCCTGAAGGTCGCGGAGTTCACGGAGGTTCTTTGGTGGGTTCATCTCCAGGATTGCTTTTGTTTTGTCGGAATCTATGTGAATGTCCTAGGAAGTATTAACAAAGCCCAAGAACTTTCCACAAGATGCCCCCAGAAAGGACTTGGTGGGATTCATCTTTAGGTTGTGTGCCCGTATGAGGCCGAACACTGTTCTCAAGTCATATAAATGATTGGTGTTGGAGCGGCTCTTGACGGCGATGTCGTCTACGTAACACTCCACCGTCTTGCACAAATGATCTCTGAAGATGACACTCATGGCCCGTTGATATGTTGTACCGACGTTCTTCAAGCCAAAGGGCATGACTGTATAACAATATACGCCGATCGACATTCGAAATGATGTATACTTTTCGTCATCGGGAGCCATCTTGATTTGATTATATCCCGAAAAGCCATCCATAAAGGACATGCGCTCGAAGCCGCACGTATTGTCGATCATTATATCGGTGATCGGAAGAGGAAATTCATCCTTAGGGCACGCCGTATTGAGATTGCAGAAATCGATACAGATTTGGATTTTCCCGTTTTTTTTGATGACTGGAACCATGCTGGCTACCCAGTTTGGATGCTGCTCTTCATGGATGAAACCAATAGCTATAAGCTTGTTCACTTCCACCTCGACAGAATTTGTGATGTCTGGACAAAATTACCGCTGCTATTGCTTGACTGGTTTTACGTCCGGATAGATGTTGAGCTTATGGAGTGCAATCTCGGGGTACAGTCCAGGCATGTCTTCATAGCTCTAGGTAAAGACGTCGATGTATTCTCTGACGAGTTGTAACAACGACTTCCGCTCGTCATCTGTCAGATTTTTACTGACGAAGATTAGCTTTGGAGAGGATTCATCACCGAGGTTGACTTGTATAACCTCATCTTCAGTGGGAGGATTACAAATTTCGAAGCATTTCTCCCATTGTGCATCTAGTTGCTGGTCCCACGGCTCTAACTCACGAGGTTCAAGTAGGTCTTCGTCTTTTTCTTCGACATCAGCAGATGTTATATTGGCAGATAATGTCTGTCTGAATATATCCCCAATACTGCTATCGGAGTCGTAAGTGGGGGACTCGGACGAATGGGAGTGCCATTCGCATTCTTCGTCAGAACTTTTGGGCGTTATAGGTGGAGTAACATACCCGAGGCCACGTCTGGATTTGTGATAAAGATCCTGAGGCTTCCCTACCGGTGCCGGCGGCTGTAGAGGCAATCGTCGACCACTGCCATAATTAAGACCCGGAGTAGTCTCCATGTCGTACCCCTGCTTTTGCATAAAGTACTTGGCTTGAGGACTATACAAGTAGAGCGGTAGTCTTCCAGTCTCGTGTCCAAGGTCGGACTCTTGAGGCGTGAAAGATTGAGGACCTTCTTTTCGGCCAAAGATGATTGCGTGATCCCATCCTCTTCTGTCTGAGACCAGAAAGTAAGCGCCTTTTATGGGAGCAAGTCGATTTGGGGTATGGACAGTTGTCACCTGTGTGTGCAGGCTAACGTCCAGACAATCCCGTGCGACATACGTTAGATTAGGCTTATCATACTCAGAATAGTCTAACGGCAGCCACTTATTGATAAATTAAGGAATTTTGTCCTTCGGGATTACATCATCCAGAGAGGGGCTATCAGCCTGTATAACCACATATTTGGCGAGTTCTCCGTCTTCCTTGGCTACCCCCTGCAAGCTCAGAGTTTGGGCCGCTATCTTGGGTAATTTGACCACTAAGGGTTCAGCTTGAGGTATTGATCTGCCTGGGAGTGTTGGATCAACACTTGGCTGCTGGCTCGCCTTGGAAAGATGGATGACCATCGGCTCGGCAAGGGATTTTGTGTCTTCTAGTCGCCTTGGAGCAGATTTTGGCAGTCGGATTACCATCGGTGTTTGTCACGCCCCGCTCCCGTAGGAGCGATCGTCCTCGCTAAGGCGTGATACCGCACGAGCCTAGATTGTGCTCGTGCAAGGCAGGTTCCATAACAGTCGATTATAGCGGCGGCGACGGGGTCGTCGCACAGAAGTCCCAAGCAGATACATTGAATATGCAGCGAAAATTTGAAACAAGAACACATGAACACAAGTCATTCAAAAGAAACTCTTTTATTGATATTGAATACAAGATTACATTTGTGGGCGCAAGGCCGAATTACAAGTCTCTCGTGCTCACTGTTCTCTCATTTACAATTCACTCTGCTCTCTCTCATCTCTCGATACAATGTTTGATGTCAGCGGAAGCTTCGGAAGGCAATTTCCATACATTATGTCCTGTATAAGTCTTCAATCCATGCGGCCGCACGCTTCGAGTCGCCAAGGAACTCCGTTCTTCGACGCATCCAAGCGAGCTCCGTGCCACGAGCTTCTACCTGTGCCTGCACATGAACACTGTGTGGGTGTCAGTACTCAACTGTACTGGTGGAGTGAGCTCCTCGCCCACCCATACAAAACTGACACGTTCATATTTACTTTGTGCAGCTTAAACCCTTTCGATTGTCTTTCTAGTCTTGCCTTAGGATCAGTTTTAAGACTTGACGTCTAACCAACTCGGCGTGCAACGACATGGTCGTGCTACAATACCAACGTGTATTTCGATCGAGGCAGTGCCTCATCATGCATGAACTTGACCAAACTTGAACTCGGGACGGCAGGGTCGTGCCATACTCTATTCGGGACCTTAACGTATTCAAGCCTGTGCTTTGCCGAGGAGCAACTTATGTGGACTCGGCCGTGCCAAGGCTTTCACTTAAACTCAAGTTCACTAGGCCAATTCTCGTGCCAACGATTCAATGCCAAAGACGACAACGGGACGAATCGTGCAGGTCGTGCCTCTAGACCTTGCTTAGACTTGTTCGTGCTTTAAGATTGAGGCTGCGCCTCACAACATATCAAGACTTATCATGCTACCGCCTTGCGGCCTTCCTGATCGACTCATTTGCTAACTTAGATAAGACTTGTGAAACATAGTGTTGATTCTATAAATATCTCGATGCCATCTATCGTGCCAAGCACGGTGCCTATGCTGCAGCCCATTCTTAGGCCCAGACCTTGTGTTACCGACTAGACCTGCATTCAAGCTCTAGACCCAAATCCAAAGGCATACACGCGGTGTGCCGCTATCTGCCGACACATCTACATAAGGAGGTCACTAGCAATGTCAAGCTATCTTGGACTGGCTCGTGGGATATCGGCCTGTACCTACACAGGTAGCTAGCCCGGTGGGGCCGAACTCTCCCATGCGATCATCCAGCATCCTACTTTGAGCCACACTCGCTTCCCCCGGGCCGAATGATCCCGGCGCCCCGGTGATCACTCGAGAAGACTACACCTTGTCGACAAGTTGTCCAATGACCATGCAAGTCTCAACTCGATCTAACCAGTCCTTTCTTAACATGACCATGTATTCCTTCTTTCTATCAAGACTTAACGAGACTCCCAAGTCGCGGGACCGATCTCGTGTGTGGGACATATCAAGACTTAGCGAGACTCCCAAGCCAGGGGACCGATCTCGTGTGCGGGACATATCATGACTTAGCGAGACTCCCAAGCCAGGGGACCGATCTCGGCGACAACCAGTCGCGTGGACTTCCTTTGTTCGTGGCAAGCTTTTTACTAAACCGACCGTAGCTCGTGCCTTAGACAAACCTGGTTCTATAGGCGACGCTATCGCTCAAGTCATATACTTTATACGACGAGCCTTGTTCTCAAGGGACTACGCGACTTGACAACCGTAGATAGAGCGGGACAGTGCTAGAAATGGCTTCGATAGCCCAACGCAACACTTGTCTTAACTTATTAGGCAACGACTCGACGAGCAAGGGCTACGTCGAGCTATGCATCGAGGAAACGTGCTATGCACGGGGTCGACTTAAACCACTAAGTTCTCGGGTGCCTAGACTTAAGTCAACAAGCCGTGCAAGATGACTTAACTTGCGGGACGTGCGAAGGCTATGCCAAGCCTTGTGGGACAGTACCGTGCATGCTTTATTAAGCATTCATGTGGCGACGCCTATGACTTAGGCTGATTTGAGTATTGGGGCAAACGACGGGACCGTGCATGCTTTACCAAGCATTCACGCAGGCGACGCCTATGACTTAGGCTATTTCGAGTGTCGGGGCAACTTAGCCACTTAAGCCAACGTCCTTCTTCCAAGCCACGGGATCGAAGGATCGAGTGTCATTTGAAAGCACGCTGAGCCGACTTCTATGAAGACCGTGGGACCATTTTCCATGTTCTAAGACATTTCGACGGGTCGGGATTATTCCCTTAGCTATGTGCGTTCGTAGCTTTTATATTAGCCTACTTGTGTAAGTTGAAAACATGCGCATTATTAAGTGAAGGCTAAGATGAGGCAAGTTCATTGAAACTACCCCACCTGTGCGAGGAGTCGCCTCGGACGAGCGAGCCTTCGAGCAGCCGTTGCAAGGCTAAGTTCCAACGCCGTTGGCATTTCGATTCCTCCGATTGACTTTGCGGGACTGGGCACTACAACATACACCACTCAGAATAAGTCTCGTCCTCGAGACTTTCCTGAAGGCAAGCCATCCTACCATTTCTATGGCCAAGACTTAATCGAGCCTAGACACGGGACTATGACTGTCGAACGAGATACGCCTACGCGTTCCCTTGAGTCCGAGCCACGCTCGCACTATTATCATTCTTTCCTTCAACACGATTTTAAGTTCTCGACACCCTTCCATTCTCCAAGTCTTGCTTTAACTCATCGTATCACTTGGTTGGACCGTGCACGCATTCCAAGCATCCCTAAAATACATACATTCAGCCAAGCCGCATGATAGAAAATTTTTCATTCTCACTCGAGTCGTATCGTGCACATACCCAGGCATCCCTGAAATATATACATGTCAGTCGAATCTCGTGAGGGGTATTCCTATATTCGTGATTCACACTATCCATTCATACCAATCATCAAGATCAGTCCTTTGATTGCTAACACTGCAATAGGGCGTCTCGCCTAACCGCTAGGCCAATCTTTGCGAGGCTAAGCCAATGTCAGGATTGGAATCATAGTTCTCCAACAATAATGCCAACACTGACCCCAATCCTAGGGTCAAACCAAAGTCGGTAGTACAGGATTTTCTACCCAAGCTCGCGTCGCTCAGATTTCTAAACATCGAGTACGATCACCTATTCGCATCAATGCATGCGTTGCACATATTCAATTTTATCCAAATCACCAACTCTAACCAATTCGTGCATTCGATCACGAGGTCATCTAGCTCGACAATACGTTGTGCCCCAATCTCACGCGGGTCCGATCATCCACGGCGGTTCATGAATCACCATGTAACGCTCCCGCGAAATAATCATTCTCATCGGGGCGTAACTTTTGTTTGAGTCTAGACTCATTCATTCTCGATACGTGGATTGGACCTACGCAATCCTCAATTTCGATCATCATGCACGCTAAGTTATTCTCGAGTCATCTTCGCGTCAAACCACAAGTCGAAGCACACAAGTTGCCACGCCATGCAAGTTTGATCACCCCCGCTGTATGAATCACTATACCAGCGCTCACGTGGAGTGATCGCCCTAATCGGCACGACGCATGTGCGAGGCTGGAGTTGCGCTCGCATAAGACAAGAATGTAGACGTTGGGGTTATCGTCGAAGCAAATCTAAGTATTTCATTTTATCCAAGCCAAGATCTCAGTTCGATAGTCCGTTTGTCATTCGTTCAACTAGAAAATCCTTGAGCCAAGTTTATCTTTTCCTCGACACATTTCAATATCCCGAGTATAGCATCCGTCGGAGCAATGACATTTGCACGATCGTCATTCGCTGAGTCAGAGTACCCCCCTGTCACGACCCGATCCCAACTAATTGGGTCGAACCGGATCATGCCCAGCCTGTACCGTTGTTGAGACGGCGGCAGTAAGCTGTTCAGTAGCAGGTAACCATACAACAACACTATATTTGTCACAACTCAAAATTCGGAAATTTAAAACTTTATTAAACTTTTACAATGGAATGAAAGATACAACTTAAACCATTTTCTACATACATCATAAATAAAAGAAAACTCTAGGCAAACAGCTCATCAGTCTCGAAATCCTCGTCTTGGGATCACGGAACAAAGCCTCATCAGTGATACCTAAAATGTTGGTTCTCCAGTCAGGAGGGAGCAAAGTATAATTCATGCTAATTTAAAACAGTTAAAGTAAATAATAGAATCATGCAGTTTTAAACAGTTTGAAGAAAGAATAGTTTTCAGCGATAAAACAGTGTGATTTGAACAGGCAATGAATTATGACCGGCTTAGGATGTACAGTAGTATCCTAGCGATACGATATGGCTTGTCCCCGTATGAAGAGGGGAAAGCTAATACAGTCAGTAGTTACAGTTGGCTTTGGTCATAATCATTACTCTATTCCTCCAGTCCCAATCAGTACAGTAGTCACAATCAGTACTCTCCAAGAGAGTTTCGTGTTTGCATCGTGGTTTAAACATGCAGTAAAACGATTATAGAAATAACTGTAAAACTAACACAAACTATACTTGCCTCAGGAAAATGACTGGAGAGGTGAGTTGGTACCGAGGAGGAACGTCAGGTATGTCTTCGAGTTCCTACAGTTGAGAACTCGACTTAGATCCGCTGTATAACCAAGCTAGGTGTGCTAGTTGCAATCTCTAGTAGTAAGTCCTAGTCAGGTTTTAAGTTGTTATTAAGCTACAGCTAACGTTTACGTCGCAAACTACGTGCGTTGATTAAACCGGTTAATTTGATTATTTGGAAAAATAATAAGAACCAATTATCTTTGGAAAACTTTGTGTTTTTGTAATATATCTATAAAAATATAGTTTCTTACAGTGACAAATCATGAACTAGCTATCTTACTAATATTTTATCCATTTAATTAATTCTCAATTAATTATATGATTACGCTCTAACTACGATTATACATCCAATCCAAAATCACCCAAAAATCAACATCAACCCAGAAAAGAAAGTAAAATCTACACTATGCAATACATGGCACAGCTAATCATCCTAGAGTTATGGGCTTATGACCTGTACAATTCTTTTTACATAAAATAAGAGAAAATGATTTAGTTACTAAATAAAAGTGCAGTAAATAAATAACTATAATAAATGACTTAAACACTAAATAAAATAATTTAAATCAAAGGTTGGAGTCTCAGACTCGGTCCATCATCAAAATCCAGCTAATACCACAACGCCCGGTCGGACCGGTGCGTTTGCATTTCGCCAGGGCCCACAGACCGGTACGGTCGTCGCCCGAAAATCAGTTTTAAAATTCATTTCCGAAAACCGATTTTGAAATCAAATTAAATAAAGTTTTGTAAAAATTTGGGCAGCATTTCCTCTATTTCGGGACAACCCAAAACTGGGAAATGCGCCACAAAACCTGTAATTGTTCCAACCAAATAATAATCCCGAAAATATATCCACCGAAATAATTTTCCAAACCACCAGAACCTTCCCGAAATACCCGGGAATCCTGCAATCAAACCAACCACACAAATCTCAGCAGACAAAATCACAGAAAGTGCTAACGCAGCTAACCGAATCTACTACGTAGCTAACCGGATTTCCGAAGGGGAAACCGGGGACCGATATCATCACGGACTACCAATAAAAAGCAACGGGACAGAGAATTATACCTCGGGGTGCTCGGCTAGAGCTCTCAGATGATATAGAAAGAAAATAAATATAATCCCGCAGCGACGTCGACGTCGAAACGCCAGAATCCAAAGATAGGCACGCTGGCCAGAGAAAGATCCCGCGAAAATCAGCAACGTTGCGGACAGATCTGGACAGCAGGGAGTTCACACGCACAAGGGCGGCGACGGAGAGCGCTGTGGTCAGCCGGAAGGGCCACGCGCTGGAAGAAAAGGGGCCGCGGAACGCTGGCTCCGCCGGGGTGGCGGCGCGCGGGAACGAGGCGCACGGCCGGGGGCTTCGCCGGAGAAGAAGCCGCGCAGGGGAGGAGGCCGCGGATCTGGGGCTCGCCACGGTGGCGGCTTCGCCGGAAGGCGTCGGCGGTCGGGGAACAGCGCGAAGATCACAAGCGGGGAGGAGCCGCGCGGTTGGGCGGACGGCGGGGGAGAGTCGCACGCGGGGGCGTGTGGAAGGTTCGGCCGATCGCGGCGAACTCGGGGTGGCCGGATCACGCCAAAGGGGAAACTCGGCCGCGGTGGAGAAGCACCGGCCGGATCTAGAGTTGGGGTTAGGGTTTGGGTAGGTGGTTCTGAGAGATGGAGGGAGAGAGAGAGAGTTATAGTTGAGAAGCTTCTGTGAGTAATGGTGAGAGTAAAGAGATTGAGGGATTTTTAGTTTTCTCCTCTGATGAATCGTGGGAGAGGTGGGTTTGAGGAGTGTGGGAGAAAGTGGAGAGTTTTAAGGGTGGGGTTCTGTTGAACGTGATCGTGAAAAGATGGGAGGGGTAGGTGTGAGTAATAAAGGGGAGAGTGGGGTTTAATGCTGTGGGGAGTTATAAGAGGGGGGAAGTGGAAGAGTTTGTGGAGAGGAACAAGGGGGTTATGAAACGTGGGAAGTTGGGAGAGTGTGCTGGTCCTTCGGGACCAGCTCTCCAAAATGTTTTTTTTAATAATAATAATAACCAAGTCAGATCAGAATTAAATAGGAAAGGGTTCGGGCTCAGGCCTGGGTCTGGGTTCGGACTCGGGTCTGGGTTCGAAAACCAAAAATCCATGTTATTATAATTTTGAAACTATTTTCCACTCAAAACTATTTAATAGTAATAATATTAATAATAATAATAATTTTGAAAAACTAAAAGTAACATTAATTATAAACACAAATTATGGGTTTCACATCCCGAGTTATCGCATATCGATCTTTGATACGCCTCAATACCATCGACGATATGCGTAACCTGACGATCTTCCTTTGCAACCAATTTCGAGTCGTGCGACTGATGCTATTGTCCGAACTGAATATTCTATAATTTCTTCGATATTCAAGATCAAGTTTGATCGCTATTCCTCAAGCTCGTTTCAAGATCGTTATTCAAAACTCAAGTCACATTTCATTTGAAACAATCTAAAATCGTACGCGCGATCCTCTAAGTTTTTTCGATCAAGGCATTCACTTTCATTCATCGTTCCGAATCATTTTTCTAACTCGCATTGCCCATTGACAAGTTGTCTGAACAACATCTCGATCGGGACATTCGAAGTCACGACCAACTAAGCATGACGCGTTCTAAGGCTTTGCGCGATCGCATCGCCTCGCCGTTACTCGTAATTCTCAATCTTGCTCGAATGATTTCCAAGAAAATCCATACACCACTCGGATTCGAGCCATACGATCTAGTCCTCAATCATGTTCGCGTCATTCGCTAAGACATCCTTCAGATTCGTTCGACGAATCTCTAGCGCATTCGCTCACGCCGTGTCGACGTACTAAGTCGTTCACACTATTTCTCAAAATCCAAGTCAATCTTTCGCGTACGCCTAAGCGTTAGCTCGATAGCGTTCCTATCAATAGACACTCTAAGTGTAGCTTCGTTCTCGACCGAACGATACTTAATATCGCTCGCGACTCGTTTACACCAAAAGGTCGTGGTGCGCGACGCGCGAACTAAGTTGTGCCGCATAACCATCCCGTACGGACTATATTCCGAGTTTGCACGCTCAATTGCTAGGGTCGACGCAATACTAGTCAGGCGCGTACGTGACATATTAAGTTAGCATGTGTTCTCTATCGAGTCATGTTTAACATCGTTCGGCACAAAAGCCAACCGATGCATTCGGCGATAGCCTACCGATGCGTTTGGTTAAACGCTTGTACGAGCTTTTGAAAATATTTAGACTTATTGTATGGACATGCCGAGGGACATTCAAGAGAGAGCGCGCACTTCTTTATCAACGACGAGATTTCAAAACTGAGAATTTCGACGTAAAGTCCAAGGACGTAAAGCCGTGCTCTGATACCATTATGTCAAGCTATCTTGGACTGGCTCGTGGGATATCGGCCTGTACCTACACGGGTAGCTAGCCCGGTAGGGACGAACTCTCCCATGCGGTCATCCAGCATCCTACTTTGAGCCACACTCGCTTTCCCCGGGCCGAATGATCCCGGCGCCCCGGTGATCACTCGAGAAGACTACACCTTGTCGACAAGTTGTCCAATGACCATGCAAGTCTCAACTCGATCTAACCAGTCCTTTCTTGACATGACCATGCATTCCTTCTTTCTATCAAGACTTAACGAGACTCCCAAGCCGCGGGACCGATCTCGTGTGCGGGATATATCAAGACTTAGCGAGACTCCCAAGCCAGGGGACCGATCTCGTGTGCGGGACATATCATGACTTAGCGAGACTCCCAAGCCAGGGGACCGATCTCGGCGACAACCAGTCGTGTGGACTTCCTTTGTTCATGGCAAGCTTTTCACTAAACCGACCGTAGCTCGTACCTTAGACAAACCCGGTTCTATAGGCGACGCTATCGCTCAAGTCATATACTTTATACGACGAGCCTTATTCTCAAGGGACTACGCGACTTGACAACCGCAGATAGAGCGGGACAGTGCTAGAAATGGCTTTGATAGCCCAATGCAACACTTATCTTAACTTATTAGGCAACGACTCGACGGGCAGGGGCTACGCTGAGCTATGCATCGAGGAAACGTGCTATGCACGGGGTCGACTTAAACCACCAAGTTCTCGGGTGCCTAGACTTAAGTCAACAAGCCGTGCAAGATGACTTAACTTACGGGACGTGCGAAGGCTATACCAAGCCTTGTGGGACAGGACCGTGCATGCTTTATTAAGCATTCATGCGGCGACGCCTATGACTTAGGCTGATTTGAGTGTTCGGGCAAACGACAGGACCGTGCATGCTTTACCAAGCATTCACGCAGGCGACGCCTATGACTTAGGCTATTTCGAGTGTCGGGGCAACTTAACCACTTAAGCCAACGTCCTTCTCCCAAGCCACGGGATCGAAGGATCGAGTATCATTTGAAAGCATGCTGAGCCGACTTCTATGAAGACCGTGGGACCATTTTCCATGTTCTAAGACATTCCGACGGGTCGAGATTATTCCTTTAGCTATGTACGTTCGTAGCTTTTATATTAGCCTACTTGTGCAAGTTGAAAACATACGCATTATTAAGTGAAGGCTAAGATGAGGCAAGTTCATCGAAACTACCCCACCTGTGCGAGGAGTCGCCTCGGACGATCGAGCCTTCGAGCAGCCGTTGCAAGGCTAAGTTCCAACGCCGTTGGCGTTTCGATTCCTCCGATTGACTTTGCGGGACGGGGCACTACAGTATAATTGAGGGCTTCGCATCTTCCTGTTGCCTTTGATTAGACTTTGGCAGCCGGATCACCATTGGTCCTGTAACAGGTTTTGGCTTCTGACTGGATCTCGGGAGGCGGACGACCATTGGTTCCGACTGCGTAGGTGTGACAAGAGAATCGAGCACTTCTTTATGTAGGGTTACGACAAGGGGTGCGGCCCTGCCCGGTTTGCGGGGTTGGAAACGGATTCTCAAGGGTTCCTCTAGCCCTCCAATGGCCTCCGGCTCGTCCGTTATGTGTTTCCTGGATTCATTATATAGACAAGCCTCTGACAAGTAATAAGATTCAATCCCTTTGAAGGGATCAATATTGACAAATTCGATCTTCACGGAACCGTGTTTACGGACATATTTGAAACACTGGTGAAGGGTGGATGGCACGATCATATAGTCATGTATCCACTGACGTCCCAAGAGGATGTTATAGGAGGTGTCTGTATCTATGACGTAGCAGGTAACTTCCGTCCTAAGATCACCAATCTGGCACTTCAACCAGATCTTCCCTAGGGGATAGCTTCTTTCTGAGTTAAACCCGCTAATGGCAGTGTTGGTTGCTGCTACCCGGTGCATAGGGATGCCAAGAAGTTGGAGCAGGCTTTTCGGGATGATGCTTATTGACGATCCCGGGTCGATATGCATCCTATCCACCTTGATATCGTCTATGTATCCAGTGTAGTACAAGGGACGATCATGTAAGTTGGTCTTAATCAACATATCCTGCGGAGTAAATACGATGTTGGCCATTGCATCTGTGCTACCACCGTCCTGTAGATCTGCTGCGGGTCTTCCCCTGGAGGCTTGACCTGAGCTAAGTAGGCATCAGCATTCTGGTGTGCTTCGCTTAATGCGACACGAAGATCCTTGGAGAGACTTAGGAGCTTCTATAGCGACAACTTTGCTGGTGTATTAGCCAATTGTGCTAATATGTCAAAGTTGTAAGGTCGCTCCAGTCCCTGCGGTGCATCATTGCAGAGTGGCATGTCGAAGCGGGTCTCCCTTGTCTTGGACTTATCCGCCAGCGGAGGCTGAGATGGCCTTGGAACATCAGGAGGAGACAACGCTGCTAGCTGAGGATCTTCAGCTGGACTATCCCGTACGGACTGGACTTGCGCTCCAGACCGGGTAACAACATCTGTAGCTTCTTCAGATTCGGCTGAAATTATGTGGCAGGCTCTAGACTTCCTGTCCTTCTTCTTGTTGGGAGGGGATGACACCCCATGGATAACTTCGGGCACCAAGTCTGGATGCACCCACATGATCTCTCCTCGCGATGTGGTGAGGGGTACCAATCCAGATGTCTGGCTCCAGGCGGGTGGAAGATTAGTAACCACCATCGTTGCTTGGGGGACAGGTATTACCCCGTCAGGAGTGCTTGTTGGAGGAAAGTCGTCGAACTGAATAGATGCCATGTTTGTCGCCATAGTAACCTCTTTAAAATCTATAGACAGAGCTTTGGAGTCGATAAGACTCTGGATGTACCATTTCAATTGGAAGCAATCTTGGGTGGCATGATGGACATAGCGGTGGAAGTGACAGTACTTTGGGTCCTCCATTTTTGCTGCTTGGGGCTCGGGCCTTGGTGGTGGGAGCTGGATCCTACCCCCTTGCAAGAGCATATGGAAGATAGGTTTGACATGACTATCTTCGAACGAGTAATTGATCTTGGGCCACTGACCTTCCGTCTGCTTTTGTTTAGGCTTCTGAGTCGCATCAGTGACCAAGGCCTGCTTGCCATTGTTGTCCCGGTTGGTGGTGGTGCCACTGTTGTTGTTACTAGAGGTGGGACCAGGACGTCTGCCCTTGTCTTCTCCGTCTGGGATATGTAATCCCAGCTGGCGAGCCTTCTTCAATTTTGCCTCCGCATTGGTAGCACTTATGATGAAAGTCGTCCAGTCTCTGAACTGATCGTCTTCCATCCAGAGGCTAATTGTAGGGAGCAGCTTCTTCTGGCAGATTTTAATTAGGGAGCTCTCGGGATTGCCTTGGGGCAATCTCATCGCGGTTTGGCGGAACCGCTCGATATAGTTTCTTGTCAGCTCCCTCTCTCCTTGGACGACATCCATGAGAGATGACATCGTCACATCATGCCCCACTTCGTAGAATCTCTCCAGAAACATATACTTAAAGCCGTCAAAAGAATGGATACAGTTGTCGGGGAGGTTGCGGTACCAGTCGAACGCGATCCCCTCCAATGCTCCGATGAATAGTCGTGTGAGGTAGCGTCACTATGCGACAAGTGGTCGGTTGTGACTTCAAAGTAAGTCATGTACCGACTAGCAGAGGTCTTCCCATCGTAAGAATCGATATGGAACGGCTTATACCGCGGTGGAAAAGGCACATCTCTCCATGCAACGGGATATGGCTGCCGTATTCTGAGATCTCGAGAGGAGTCTCGGGCTTTGAACATTGCCCGAAGCTCCTGGACTTCCCTCCTTGCCTCCTTGGCTTCATCTGCAGCTGAAGGTATGGATGGTGCTACGGGATCATCACCCAAAGGAGGGGCGGTCGTATTGGAGTCTGTATTGACTGGAGTCTGTATTGACTGCAGCTGAAGGTATGGATGGTGCTTCAAAGTAAAGATAATTGCAGCAATTCAAATTAGGTGTGGGATGATTCTTCTCATGAGTCTGTAGTTGCCTACATGTGTAAGCGATACTTTCCCATGTTGTTGAAGAACGCAACACAGTCCTCTTGCAGAGGTATTACTGTAAATTGAGAACCTACCGGTTCCTGCGGGTAGCACAAGGATTTGGTGTAGTGGTAAGTCTCTTCTTCAGCTTCTCAATGCCGCCTGGCAAACTTTCGTTCAGATGAACTCTTCATTCTTCCAAGTGTGCTTCGTCATTGACTCAGTAATCTTGGCGAAATCCTTCACGAACTTCTGATAGTAGCCGGCCAAGTTCAAGAATCTTCCGATTTAAACTTGGGGTATACCACTCTTCAACAATAGCTATCTTCCATCGAAATTTCTTCTCTTGACAACATGGCCAAAAGTCCACCTTGTCAAAAAAATCCACGTTCGGATAATTACCATAAAACTTCTTTTCCTCCAAGTTTCCAAAACTTCCTCAAGTGTTCTTCATGCTTTTCTTTAGTCTTCAAATATATCAGAATGTTATCTATGGAGAAGATAAACTGATTCAAATACTCATGTAAATCTCTGTTCATGAGATTCATGAACACAGTAGAAGCATTTTCCAGTCTAACGTCCTGACCACATAAAACTACACATACTTGGTGTTTAAACGTCGTCTTGGAAATGTCCTCTTTCCTGACTTTGATTTGATGGTAGTCAAATCTTAAGCCAAACTTCAAAACACCCTAACTCCACACAAACAGATTAAACAGATCCTCGATCCGGGCAGAGGGTACTTGTTCTTTAGTGTCTGGTAATCCATGCACATCCGTTGTTCCATCATTCTTGGGCACAAACAAGATAGGTGTTCCCTAAGGTGAAGTTCCACTCTGAAAAAAAAATCCTAGAGCCTTCATTGATCTGGTCCTTCATCTTCTTGGCCACCTTCGGGTTAACTCTGTAACATCCTTTAGAATTTAGGGAAAGAGTCGGGGACTAGGTCGGGGGTGAGTACTATGTCTAGATCTGGGATAATCCGGAGAGACTATCAGGAAAAACATCTGCCATAAGGGTGTAACTAAAAAAAACTTCTATTCATGTAGAGAATTACAGCAAAAACTCTTATGATTGATCTAGGGACATCCTGTTACAACTTCCAAAAAGATGATACTATTCAGCGGTTCTAGGTACTATTCTTCATGGTTCTGGCTCTTGTATGAGCAGTCTCCAACAGCTTCCTTTTCTATGAACCCCGAGTATACATCATGTCTTATTGTGAGGGGCAGGATCTGCTGGATAGGAAGAGGGTCCCTAGGTTGTGGCCTAACAGGTGTTGTTGGGATATGAGCTCTGGTTTGATAGGAAGATAAGGGGCAGTCCTTTACCCGATGTTCAGCAGATCCACATGCCAAACATTGTCCCAAACTCTTGCGGCAACTAACGGTCTGATGACCAGGCCTCTTGCAATAGTTACAAGCCCATAGCTTCTTACGGCAAGACTGCCGGAAAGTAGAGTACTTGATGGGACCCAAATATCTTCTAGATTCAGGGGTATCCTTCCTAGGGCAAAAAGTTCTGCTCTAACTTGGTTGGAGATAACTAAGGCTACAGCATGACGTTCTTCATGTCTCCTCTCGTGATATTCATCTGTTCCTGCTGGGCTTCATCTTGAGCTTTCTGGAACTCCAGGATTTCTTGAAATAAAACAACCATTTGGAAGATGATTGTTGGTACTGGTGGAGCAACAAAATGAATGATCCACCAGGAAAATGCAACTCAGTTTGAGATAAGGTAGGAATCGCCGGTGTAGGAAAAACTTTACTGGATGCACTATGAGGACGGTCAAACAGCCGCGAGGGAAAAGACCCTGGGCTAGGTTGAGGAGATGGGGTATGATCCGGAGATGACACCTCATCGCCAGCAGGATTTGGTCAACGGTCATTCTCTGGATGGTTTAGGATGCAAACATAAGCAAGGTATCCTACCAGTCTATAATCAAACGAAAATATTTATTTATAATATATTTCGGTCCTATGTTGTGACAAATTGATGTTCTAGTGTTCTAATTGTTTCTAGGTATATTTTCCTAAGTTGTTGTTCAGACCTACATGGGCCACCACTAAAAATATGTCACGACCCGGTCCCAATTTCTTGGGTCGAATCGGATCATGCCCAGCCTGCACCGTTGTTGAGACGGCGGCAGTAAGCTGTATCACTCATGTAGGTAAATAAAACAACACAGTCTAATTGCCACAACTTTAATAATTCGAATAGTTTAAAACATTTTACAATAAAATGAAAAATACATCTGAAGTACATTGCTTTCCACAAACATCATGAATTATAAAGAAGAAGAAAAATCTAGGCAACCAGCTCATCAGTCTCGAGATCATCGTCCTCTAGTTGGGATCACGGAACAAAGCCTCATCAGTGATACCTAAAATGTTGGGTCTCCAGTCAGGAGGGAGCAAAGTACAATTACGAATATCCAATAATTCAAATAATAATTTAAAATTTGCAATGTTAAACAATTTGAAATACTTTAACAATATTTTTCAACAATTCTACAATTGAAAGCAATGTGATTTGAGTAGGTAACGAACTATGACCGGCTTGGGATGATTCAATTACATCCTAATGATACGGTCCGGCCTATCCTCGTGTATAGGAGGAATCAGCTCGCACAATCAATGATGCAATATAGGGGTATTGGTCATAGACGCTACACTACTCCCCCAATATCCCGAGTCAATCAGATTCAATCAATGAGTCAATATTTGAACTCTAGTAAAGAGTTCCACAATCAATACTCTAGGAGAGAGTTCCGTGTAGCAATGTGTTTTAAAATTGCAATAAAACAATTATTAGATAAATTACCAAATAGACATAACTGTACTTGTCTTTGTTTTATTGACTGGATTCGTTTGTTGATTTCGGGGTGATGCTAGTACAGTCCTCGAAACCCTACAATTGAGAATTTGACTCAGATCCGTTGTATAACCAAGCTAAGTGTGCTAGTTGCAATCTCTAGTAGTCATGTCCTAGTCAGGTTTTAGGTTGTATTAAACTACAGCTAACGGTTACGTCGCAACTACGTGCGTTGATTAAGCCGGTTAATTAATTTATTTGAAAATACACGGGAATCGATTACAATTTGGAAAACTTTGTGTTTTGTAATATATTTATAAAAATACAATTTCTTTTAGTGATAAACCGTGAACTAGTTATTTAATAACATTTTATCCATTTTAATTAAATTCGTAATTAACCAATAAATTACGTTCTAATCTACGATTACGCGACTAAACAAAACCACCCAAATCACATCCACCAGAAAAAGAAAAATAAAATAAACTATGCTACACAATACAGTGGCACAGCTAATGGTCCTAGGGTGGGCTTATGCCCGGTACAATTTTCTTTTACATCAAATAAGAGAAAATGTCTTAATTAATAAATAAAGTGCAGAAATTAAATAACTATAATAAATAGCCTAGATATTAATTAAAATAAATAAAAAGAAAGCTAAAAGTCTCAGACTCGGTCCATTCCTCAAAATTCGGCTAATACCACAACGTCCGGTCGGACCGGTGCGTTTGCATTTCGCCGGGCCCACAGACCGGTACGATCGTCGCCCGAAAATCAGTTTTAAAAATTCATTTCCGAAAACCAATTTTGAAATCAATTAAATATAGTTTTTGTAAAAATTAGGGCAGCACTTCCTCTATTTCGGAACAAACCCAAAACTGGGAAATGCGCCACAGAAAACCTGCAAATGTCCCAAACCAGGGAAAACCCATAGAAATAAATTCCATCCACAAATATCTCAAAATCCAATACACAGAACGTTTCCGAAGAAAATTCGGAGAACCCGAATTGAAATCGGAAACCCGAAATGATCGCAGAACTAATTCCGAAACCAACTCGAAAAACCCGAAATATCCAAAACCAACACAGCACAAATCTCACAGAACATCGCCTAAAGAATACCGAGCTATACGTAGCTAAACCGAGTTCCCGAGAAGGAACCGGGGGACCGATATCATCACCGACTCTACGGGAGGGACGAACTACTGTGATTACCAAGAAATTACCAAATTCCGTTGGCGGGAAGCCGCGGGAAAAATCTCGGGAAAAAATCCGAAACTAAGTTCGGCAGCAGGTCGAAGATCCCGAACAGCGACGTCGCGAATCCCAGATCCAGCCACGCACAGAAGGGAGACGCGCACGGACAGCGAAGAACCGCGGACAGCGACTCGGGTGCTGGCCGCGGGAGGCGGACAGCGACGGGGCAGCGGAGATGGGCGGCGCCGGGGCTCGGCTGGACGGAGAGGAGCACGGGGCAAAGGGGGCTCTGGCCGCGGGGCGGGTGGCGGCGCGGGCGGCGCCGGAGGGCTGCCGGCTGGGGAAATCGGGTCAGCGCCGGCTAGGGCGCGGGGGATCCGGCACGAAGGCTCGGCGGACGGCGGATGGCCGCGGGAGGAGCGGCGCTCGTCGGGGGTCGTCGGCCTCGGGTCGCACGCGCTGGAGAAGGGCTCGGGTTTTGAGGTCGGGGTTTGCTCGGGAGGAGCACTCCAAGAGAACAGATAGAGAGAGGGAAAGCTCTGTTGAGAGATTGAGGGAGAGTGAGAGACTTTATTTCTCCAGGAAGAGAAACAGAGAGTGGGAGAGAGGTTTGAGAATGGGAGATTTTGGGAGCTTGAGTGCTGTGAGAGAGAAGGGTGGGTTTTGCTGAATATGGGAACGTGGGGTTAGATTATTAAGGGAGTGGGGTGAGTAAATAGAGGGAGATGGAGAGTTGGGGAGTTACGAGTAAAAGAAGAGAAAGGGTTGTGCTGATCCAACGGGACAGCTCAAAAATATTTTCTTTTTCTTTTTTTTTTTTTTAAAACAACTATTAGCCAAATCAGATTTTAAGAAAGAGAGGAAATGGATTGGGTTCGGGTTCAGGCCTGGTTCTGGGTTCGGACTCGGGTCTGGGTCAGCAACCAAAAGCCCAATTTTATTATTTAAAAATAGTTTCAGCCCAATAATAATAATATTAATAATTATAACCTTACTAATAATAACAATATTAATACTTATAATTTATTTAACCAAAGTTTTATCAAATTAATTTTCCAAGGACAATCAAGATTAAAATAAAAATGCATTTAAATTAATTATTCTAATTAATCAAGATTACGGGTTTCACAAAGAGCATGTCTTCTTTCCTCCCTGGCTGGGCTGGGCTGGAAGAGCATGTCTTCTGGGTACCAAGTTAAGATTTAGCATGGCTTACCATCCGCAGACGGATGGGCAATCAGAAAGAACGATTCAGACTTTAGAAGACATGTTACGAGCTTGCACTCTAGATTTTGGAGGGTCTTGGGAGAGTCACCTGCACTTAGTCGAGTTCTCATACAACAATAGTTATCAAGCCAGTATCCAGATGGCGCCATTTGAAGCATTATATGGTAAGAAGTGCAGGTCACCGCTTGCATGGGATGATATCGGAGAGAGGAAGATGTTAGGCCCAGAAATGATTATTCAGACGGTTGAAGTGGTTAAGGGAATTAGAGAGCGACTTCGAGTTGCGCAGGACCGGCATCGTCATTGGGCGGACCCGCATCGTAGGCCGTTAGAGTTCTCTGTTGGGGACCACGTATTCTTGCGGATCTCACCTACTCATGGGGTCATTAGATTTGGCGTTCGCAGAAAATTGAGTCCGCGGTACGTGGGCCCATTTGTTATCCTTGATCGGATAGGCGATGTTGCTTATCGTTTATCCCTCCCGCCTTCGTTACGAGAGGTGCATGACGTGTTTCATGTATCTCAATTACGTAGGTATGTATCGGACCCAAGTCATATCTTCGATCATTCTGAGCTGGTTGTTGGTACCAACCTGTCTTACGAGGAACAGCCTGTGTCCATTTTGGACCGAAGAGAGAAGATACTCAAGAACCGAACAATTAGTCTTGTCCGTGTTGCTTGGGGTCATCACTCCTTGGAAGAGTCAATGTGGGAACGTGAGGATGATATCCGATCACGGTATCCACACCTGTTTGACTCACAAGGTATATCTCTTTCTGTATACCTTGATTGTCCTGATTCTTCATGCTTGTCACCTTATGGGTAGAGCTACTTGATATCATGGATTGATGAATTTACATATATAGTACTTGCTTTTTGATATGGTAAAATGATTGCTTGCTCACTAGAATTGCTTGTATTAGTTTAGCTCCGATATTTCTACCTGCTTGGATTTGAAATTCCGAGGACCGAATTTTTCTAAGGTGGGTAGAGATGTCACTCCCCGTTCCAAGAATACGTATTTTATACAAGAATACGTATTTTTATACATGTACAATTCATGTATATTTATTTAGTATTTATCATGTATTATCCTGTATTTAAATTCCTTTAATTTTATGTTAATTAATTATCTGCATTTTATTTTCTGCATTAATTTTCTGCATTTATTTTTTGCTTTTTAACCTCTCTTCTTGCTTTCGGGTTGGCCTTGGTTGGATCCGTATGAACCCGACCCAATAACCCCACCTACCACCCTTTCCTATTTAAAGCTTCCATCTCATTCTCTCTCCTCATAACTTTCATTCTTCACCATTACTTCTTCTTCCTCCTCTCATCACTTCTCCACCTACCAGCAGTAGCAGCAGGCAAGTGCAATCTTGCTTCTTGCTTGGAGAACAATTTTTATGGTTCATTATTCTTCCTCTCATGATCCTGAGAGAGTTTAGTACTTAGTATTTTTGATTTTGTTGGCTTGTTTCTCCCAGATCTAAGTTTTGTGTTTTCGGTTGACCATGGGTTTGATCTCCCAACTTGGCGTGTATTCTCGGTTGTCCATGGGTTCTGAACCATGGGAACTTCATTTCTGGCTTGGGACGAAGGTCCTGAGTCACGCACACGTTCTTACGTGTCAGCGTGTATTTTCAGTCACGCACACGTTCTTACGTGTCTGCGTGTATTTTCAGTCACGCTCACGTTCTTACGTGTCTGCGTGTATTTTCAGTCACGCTCACGTTCTTACGTGTCTGCGTGTATTTTCAGTCACGCACACGTTCTTACGTGTCTGCGTGTATTTTTAGTCACGCACACGTTCTTACGTATCTGCGTGTATTTTCAGTCACGCTCACGTTCTTACGTGTCTGCGTGTATTTTTAGTCACGCACACGTTCTTACGTGTCTGCGTGTATTTTCAGTCACGCTCACGTCCTTGCATGCGTGCGTGAATTTTTAGTCACGCACATCTTTGCGTGCGTGAATTTTTAGTCACGCACATTTCTGCGAGCGTACGTGAATTTCTTGTCCCGCTTTTCACGCTCACTTTTCACGCTCACGTTATGAGTGCGTGCATCACTTTTCACGCTCACGCTGTGCGTGCGTGAATTTCCCTTGCGTGAATTACTTTTCACGCTCACTCCTACTAGACTTGGCGTGACTTGTTGGCCTTAGTCTAGACTCGTTGGCGTGACTTTTGGCCTTAGCATAGACTTGTTGGCGTGACTTCCTGACCTGGGTGTTTTTATTTGTTCTATAACTTATTCATTTAATGGTGGCATGATAATTCTTCTATTATATCCTTACGCCTCTTGGCATGAACTTGATAAAATCATGATATGTTAATATTGTTAATACAGATTGTTATGTGGAATGTGTTATGTGTCTTGATTGATCCATGGATACCCAGTATGACTAGAACTTAACTCTGAGGAGTTATAGGCTCGACCCCATGTAATACTAATTGATTTTCATGCCTTGTCACCATTGATAATGATTGTGACATTGACTAATAATTGATCATGCGTTTCTAGTTGGAACTAAGAGACTGGCTAGTCGTCTTATTGAATTGAATGAATGAGACACGTTCATGTAATAAACTATTGCAATCGATTAGCCGATCCCGAATATTGGCATACAGGTACATGCAGGTTTCAAATTATTTATTTATTTATTTAGTTATTTATTTATCTTACAAAAACAGTATGTGTATTTTATGGTCAATGCATGATTACTCCGTGGTTAGATTTGATTGTTGCATTACGCTATGTAAGACCTACAACATAGCCGCACGGGTATCGTTGTAGAGTTGCGCATATCGTACCCCGTACAAAAGTACTCATTTGAATGACCATGATCCACGGCATAGAATTTTGCTTAACATAGAGGCTTTAAGTTAAATAAAATAATGATGACATGGAGAGAATGGATTCCCGAGTTCTTATATGGCAGCCCTCTTGGGACTAGTAGTGCCCGACAGGCCGGCTGGTTCCCACAGATACTGTAAATCTGTCACACGGGCAGGGAACGGTATCTGCTTATATTATTAAATTGTACATGCTATATTAACGGCGGGCATCCCGCTGGGACTCGTCTAATTACATGATTGGCACAATTGATTGACTGGATAGACTAGCCTTGCTCGCACATAGTAAGAACTGAGGAATCCCTATTTGCATAATTTCAGGATAACTTGGGACTCACAATAGCAAGCCGTAGTAGTTGATTGGCCGTTCAAGATGATTTGTTTGTGTACTGTACCTACTCTGTTGCCTAACTGAGATGATCAGAATGTCAGGACATGACGGGCCAACTTCTGTCCTTGTTTGGTTGGGAGGTTGGTTCGAAGTGTCGTGATGTTATGTGAATCCTAGTGGAGAGCAGAGATCTATTATTATATTCTCTTACTTACTGGTTTAATCCTTCATATCGTGCTCCCTTGTGGTACTTGCTATTAGAGGTCTAATCTCTCTGGTTTTGCATGGCCAGATTTAGAGCCGGTCCCCGAGGATCCAGCTTACTTCTACCTCCAAGATGGTCAATACTAGGGGAATGATCGTAGGAGGACTCGAGTGGGTTCCTTACTTCACCGCTCATTTTGTTATTTACTTTATACTTAGCCGTTTGGCACCGACATGTTAGTCGGATTTCTTGTACTTACTTTTGCATAATTGTAATTAAGTCAGACTGCAGCTGATAATAATTGTGTACACTTTGCTACATCATCTGGCTATGTTTTGTAAAGCCAGATATCAAGAACATTTTGACTGAACGTTTGGGACGCCTTACTGCTTTATCTTACATGTTCTCTATTTCTGCTTCTTATTTGAATGATTGAGACAATAGATGTGAAGTGACCATAGTAAGACTTTCATGTAGTATGCACCCCCTCGTCTGGTTAGACAGCATTGATCGTATTATACGGTATTCATCTACCCGTAATATGTAGCTGGCTGAGTCATTCCCCCGCTCTCCAGTATTCTGGTTATGGGGCGTGACAAAACCCAAACCCCCTTGTTCCCCCCAGGCGATAGCACCCCCCTCCTTCCCAATCGTTTTTCCCTCCTCCACCCGACAGCCCCCCCTTTCCCGTTCTGTCACTTGAGGACTGCAGGACTTGCCTGCAGTCCTCTCTTCAAATAGGACTGCATGGTATTCCTGCAGTCACTGTAGGTTGGGTTTTTTGAAAAAAAAAATTAGAAAAAAGAAGATTCTGTCACTTGAGGACTGCAGGTCTTGCCTGCAGTCCTCTCTTCAAATAGGACTGTTGGGTGTCCCTGCAGTCACTGTAGGTTGAATTTTTGGATCGAGAAAGACTACTGTCACTGGAGGTGGGGACACCAATGGTGGAGATGGGGACAACAATAGAGAGGGTGGGGAACAATGGAGGTGGAGATTGAGAAAAGTGGTTTGGGGATTGAGAAAAGAGGAAGAAGACAATGGAGGAAGAAGACAATACCATGACTTGGTGGCCCTTAGTGTTTTCAAAATGGCAAACTTGTAATTTTTTTAAAATTTTAAGTTGGTGGCCCTTAGTAAAAAGAAGGTGGCCCTTAACATTTGCCAAACAAAAAAAGGAGATATATTGGAATGAGGGATTCACGGGTTTGCGGTCGGTGGACTCCAACTTGTAACGTGGGCCGGGCGGCACGAAAACTGGCCCGGTCAAACCCGGCTCCATCACAATCCTTCTATTGCCTCATTTCACTTAGATTTTTCCCTACTCTACTCTATTCCTAACAATTCAAGGTGTGTATTGGATCGGACAGTCTAGAATCCAGTTTGAACCTAGTTCGGTCAACTTTGGGCTGAATTGATTCGGATCCAATCAACGGACCTGTCCAATTTCGGATCGAGTTCACTGTCCAGGCCAGCATGTCCGACCTGGTCCAGCTTCCCAATCGGTTCGAACTGGGTTTAGAGTTTCAAGAATAAAGTCCAGTACGATCCACATTCAGTCAATTTTGATCAAAATTGGGTCCGAACCGACCGATATACACAACTTAACTAATAACTACTTGGACAATGCTAGATTACATGCAATGCAGGACGGTCATTAGCTCATGGAGGGCCGGGACGAACTTAGAAAATGGGATCTCCATACATAATAAAAATAAAAAATAAAAAATAAAAAATAAAAAATAAAAATAAAATAAAAGTAAATTAAAAAATTGACATCACCAAGAATCAACTAAGGGCCTCATATATATAAGTTAGTAACAACTACATCATAATTGTTTTGTATTAAATGAGGCCTATAAAGCACACTAAGTATATTTTAGATACAAAAATATTAGTAATTTATATTTGAACTGATTTTTGTGGACCCTCCCGATCCGTGGGCCCTGGACCCGTGGGCCCTGGACGATCTCACTCCTTAAATTATAAACATTGGTATTGGCGCTCCTTAAATAATATCATGCAGTATTCTTTAAGTTTTTATTATTCAAATTTCAAATTTGTTTGCATGTACAAAATAATGTCAGATTTAATATTTGGATAGATTTAAAATTTGGATAATAAAAAATTAAATAGGAATATATGATATCATTTTATGAGTATTAATAACAACTTCAAAAAAATAATATCATGTGAAGATATACATATGGATATGGGTCGGCTCATTCTGAACCGTTCTCAATGATAGTAAAGATAAGTGAGCGACCATAAGGAAAAGATCATCCGGAAAAGAATTGAAGACATTTGTTGGGTGGCCAATCCCACTAGTTGCCTGTTTCTTTTGAGTAAAATTTTGATACCACCTCCTTGTATTTGTATAAGAAGTGAGTCCATTCTTAAATTTTATGTTCACACATTTTATGAAGGAAGAAGGGAGCTCACTTGTCACAAAAGAGTCAAAATTTTGACCTCTCCTCCGGTATCAAAGTTTTTTCCGTTTCTTTTGCGTAAGCACACTAGTCAAGAATTCCTAAAGACTTGTTTGGTTCCGAAATTATGAGATTAGAAAAGGAAAAAATAATAGAAAAAAATAATTGTATCCATCCAAATAAGGAATCACTTTTTCACCTTTAAGTATTCACTTTCCTTTCATTTTTTTTGGTATTTCCAAATATCAAAAAAGAAAATCAATAAAAATTGTAATTTTCTAAAAGAAATTAAATGTCAAGAAATTAATTTCCATTCCCTTCCAATCCACGATCCAAACGAGGCCTAAATATTTTGGTGACAACAAATATTTTCGTAACAAAATAAATATTTTCGTGACAAAATGGAATGTAAGTCTAGGGCTAGACATGTGGTTCAGGGACTCGCGGTTTCATTCCGGTCCGAACCATAAAATGTCAAAACAAGTCGGTTAGTAAAATTTGAAAAATATACGGGATGAATTGGGCGGATCGTGTGATATTAAAAGTCGGGACGTGTCCTATTTTCAAAACAACGGGACCTCGGCCTGACATATTTCTATGGGTTTGTATTTAATTTATTAATTTCTGGAATTTGTTGTTGTTATAGTCTATAAATAATAGAACATGTTATTGGTTAATAAAAAAATTATAAAAATTTGGGAAGACATTAGCCATGTTTTGTTCTTATTTTTACTATTATAGTTTCTGGAAAAACTTTTACTACTTTTTGGGACTCGTTTAGACCATCGAGTCGGTCCGGTTAAATCCATTTGGACCCAGGTTAGTCCGATTCAACCCGTTTCGAATGGGTTGAGTCTGCTCCGGTTCCAATAGTTTATTCGTCCCACCTTGTCCTGCTAACTAATATGTCCGATCCTGATCCATCAAATTTAGGCTTGGTCCGATCCATCCCGATCCCTATGCATGTCTAATAAGATTAAAAATAGAATATAATTACACATTCATATTAATAATGAAAGTCAAAAATTTCCTGATTTATCTCTTTTTGAGTCCATTTTTTCACCCATAAAAACTAGGTGGGATGTTCATCTTCTACTAAAAAATGGACATGCAACGAATTAAAGGTCAAAACCACTTTGGGGTGAACAAAACCACTTAGAGTATCTCCAACCCATTGTGAGTTTGGAAAAAAAAAAATGGTTGCCACATAGGAATCACCACTTCTTATTTCAAAAAAATTTCTCCAATGCAAATGTGAAATAAATTGTGAAGTTCCCATGGCAATGACATGTCAAAGACAATGTGAAGTTGGTTATCTAGATCTAGACAATAGACTTCACAATGCTTTACTTTCATATCATCAATTATGAATAAAAATATTTATAAAAAAATAAAGAAGTGGAAAAGTTGTCTTGAAAGTTGGAAAAATAATAATTTTATTGTCTTCTCAAACTTTTGCATTGGAGAACACTTTTTTTAATCTCATTGTCTTGTGTGAATATCGAATATCATCTTGCCACATAGGAAAGACATTGTCTTGTGTCTCCCACATAGGAATCACAACACAAAACAAGACGATAGGGTTGGGGAGATGCAAAAGCTTTGATACAGAAGGGGATATCAAAGTTTTGATACCCCTATGTATGACAGGTGGGCCCCCCTCTCTTCGTAAAATATGTACACATAAATATATACATAAACTTTGAAAGGGGTCCACCTGTCATACATATGGGTATCAAAACTTTGATCAGAAATTTTCATATAGGATAAAAAAGTTTGGAGTAATTGTAAAAAAAGGAAAAATTTTGGGATAATTGCGAGATAGAGGAGGACACGCCAACTTACTTGGCGCGTGTGAAGTTAGGAGTGGGAAGTTGGAGGACACGCCAAATCACTAGCCTCGTGGGGGTGGGCGCCAAGACACTTGGCGCGTGCAGGAGTGGAAAAAAATTAGTTTAGGATAATTTATAATTTTGAATGTTGTTTGTCGAATTTATCCATAATAAATTTCAAATATATTTTTAAATATATTAGATAACAACTATTTTTTTATCATCCAAGATTTATCAGATAAAAGTTATTATCTATACTAGATAATAAATAATCATAATAACAATTATCTTTTAGTTATATCATAAAACATTTCTCAGATAATAGTTATTATCAATATTATAACTAAAAGATAATTTGTTATTACTACAAAATATAATATTGATAATAACTATTATCTGATAATTTTTTTATGATATAACTAAAAGATAATTTATTATTATAAATATTCCATTCATATAGATTATTTTAATTATTTGTTATCTAATATAGATAATATTATTATCTGATAAATCTTGGATGATAAAAAAAAATTTGTTATCTAATATATCTAAAATTTATTATGGATAAATTGGACAAACAACATTAAAATTTATAAATTATCCTAAACTAATTTTCCCCAACTTCCGCACGCGCCAACCCCCACGCGCCAAGTGACTTGGCGCGTCCCCCGACTTCCCATTCAGTTGGCTTGTCCTCCTCCCTTTAGGGGCTGTTTGGATAGATTTAACTCTTTGGAAGTGTGAAAGTGGCACTTACATCATGATGAGTTACAGGACACTTGCAGCAAGTGGCACTTTCAAAAATGTGTTTTGATGTAGTACTTTTTGTCTCTTGCAAGTGGAAGAAAAATGGATTTGATGTTTGGATGGTAGTTGAAAGTGGAGAAAAAAAAGGAGTTCTGTAGGAAATAATAATACCTTGTTCTCATTGCTAGGTTTAGTTACAATACATATAGTGTCTACATTTGGGCTTATGGGTATGGGCCATATTTACATTACAAATATAATCTAACACCCCCCCTAAAGTTGGAGCATGCAAGTCACAAATGCCCAACTTGAATCAAACACTTTATCAAGATCACCTTTGCGTGCACTTCAAAGATTCAACCACCTCTATGCCAATGTCAGATTTTGATAAAGTGCACTTCAAAGAAACCAATATTCAGCAAAGGTGTCCAGCAGTAACCAAACACTTTATCAAGATCACCTTTGTGCCAGGCAGAAACCAATATTCAGCAAAGGTGATCTTGAAGTGCACGAGAGATTCACCAAGGAGTTTGGGAAGGAGGGCTGATCGGGTGCGCGGGAGCGATCGTCAGGCGTGGTCGATGCGGGAGCGGACGTCGGCCGCAGTCGGCGCGGGAGCGGGCTAGGGTTTTTCGGAAGATGGCGGCTAGGGTTTTTCGGGAGGCTCTGATACCATGTAGGAAATAATAATGCCTTGTTCTCATTGCTAGGTTTAGTTACAATATATATAGTGTCTACATTTGGGCTTATGGGTATGGACTATATTTACATTACAAATATAATCTAACAAGTTCGGTTGTTTGGATAATGGTTGAAAGTGGATATTAGATTTAGAAATATAGTAACCAACACTTAAATTAATTACCATAATAATAATAATAATAATTATTATTATTATTATTATTATTATTATTATTATTATTATTATTATTATTATTATTATTATTATTAAAACAGATTAAATTGTAATTATTATTACTAAATAACCTTTTAAACCCATTATTAAACCTCTCATCCCATTATTAAACATCTAATCCCACACTTCTTGTGAAATGAAAAGAGGTCTTTCCCACATTTTCGGTGACAGCGTCGACGCTCTTCAATGTCTTCATCATCATCCTCCTCCTCCTCCTTTCATGCAAGAAGAAAAAAACATCATCGCCGGGGCAAACACTACAGCGTCGACGCTCTTCAACACCCTGCCGGCATGTGCGACGACGGGCAGGTCGACCACGAGGCCGCCAACACCGCGTCGACGTGCTTCGCTATCATCACCGATGCCATACTCGACGTCGGCGTCGGACTTTAATGGGACGGGTTTGGGGTGGCGACGGGGAACTGGAATGTGGTGACCGAACACTGTTGTCGTAGGATAGCAATTTCTAAACACTTCTGCGGACTTCACACCCAGTTTCAACTCAAAACTGACGGAGGTGAAAGTGGGGGATAAATGGGGGGACAGGAACTGAGAACGGTCAGTTCACAGTTTTTTGAGGGAGTTTCAATGGATGAACCAAACGCTCCACTTTCAAAAAATACTTCAAATCCAGACCACTTCCAACATACCAAACAGCCCCTTAGAGCATCTCCAACCCTATTGTCTTGTTAAGTGTTGTGAGGCTTAGGTGGCTCCTATGTAGCATAAGCCACAAGACAATGTCTTGTTTTGTCACGCCCCAGAACCAGAATACTGGAGAGCGGGGGCAGACATAGCCAGCTACGTATATTGAAGTGCAACCACCTCGCTATATGGTCACGGCTGTCTAGATACATGAGGGTTTAACTACAATCCAACAGTCTCTTATGGTCATGAACAAGCCTAGTGTCTCAATCACAAGCAAGTGAGTAGATGTGACAAGATGTAAGATCACCAAATATACAATAGTAAGGCATCTCAAACATTACATATTCAGTTGATCATGAAGCTAGTCGTTACAAAATGTGAAGACTAGCAAGAGTTTAGTCATACATGATCAACCCTAGGATCTGTCAATCATGTTACAGCCCGTAGGCAGACAGTAAATAAAGGTACAATCGAGCTAACAGGTACTCGTCGGCTAAACGCCTCAAAAGAATATATATTTTTTTATAATAAAGTGGGAGAGCCAAAAATAACCCACTAGTTGTCCTGGTTACGCCTGGTGGTCACCATCGGGCTGGAAAGTCGGTAGATCCTTTGGAGCTGCTCCGAAATCTGGCCATACAAAACCGGCTGGGTCAGATCCCAGAAAGAGCAAGTACCACAAAGGAAGCTTCACTTAGGAACTAAAACCAGCAATTAGCACAAGAGTATAAATAAGTAGTAACACTACCAGAATAAGTCGTTTTAGCGACGCCTAAAGACGTCGCTAAAACGATAAATTTCGTCGCTAAAAATCTTTACCGACGTTTTGGACTTGTCGCAGAAACGTAAGTCGGTAATCTTTAAAACGTCGCCGAACGTCGCAAATACCGACGTTTACCGACGTATATTTACGTCGGTATATTACCGACGTCTACCGTCGTTTCGTCGGTGGATTAGCGACGTGTTTAACGTCGCTACACGTCGATAAAATCCTGGGAATTTACCGACGTTTACCGTCGTTTAAAATGTCACTAAATATCGGTAATTCCTAGGATTATTACCGACGTGTAGCGACGCTTACCGACGGTCTCCGACGTAGAAGGACGTCAGTAAACGTAGGTACCCTGGAAAATTTTGAAGATTTACCGACGTTTACCGACGCAAACGTACGTCGGTGGTCGTCGGTAAACGTCGATAAATCTAAAAAAATAAAATAAAATAAAATACAGAATGTCCTTTTCTTCCTGCAGTTTAAAACGATAACCATAAAGACACAGTATAACAGATATTCTTTTCTCCCTGGGTTCGCCGACCCCTTCGATGGAACACTCAACACCGGTAAACGTAAACCACAGAAGCACATTAACATCCAATTGAAACGAATAATAACATAAACGAATAATAACATCCAAATACACCAAATAACAAAGTCTACAACCAAATAACCAAAGTCTACACACAATCAACAAATAGAATAGTATCCAACAAATAGGATCCAAACATCCAAATCTACACAACCAACAAATATCCAAGTCACAAACAAAGGATGAAACAAACACAAACAAACAGTCCTAACTAGGACTACTAGGGATCAGTGCAGGAGGGGCACCGCCGCGACGAAGGGATAAGAACAACTCATACTTCTCAAGTGAAATCGATACCGATGGTGCAGGCAGTGACGTCGGTGGAGTCGGTGTCGATGAAGAAGGTGGTAGAGGCGGCGGAGTCGACGATGATGAAGGCACACCCGAAGGACCAGCACGCTCTAACGCTGTAAGTCGCTGGTTGTATGTATCCATGGTAGATAACAGTCTATCAGTGCTCTGGACCATCGAATCCATCACCAACCTCAGCCTATCGGTCATGGTCACCTGTGCTATCTGCAGTTCTGTCACTGTGCGCTCTAACCCTCCAACGCTGCGCTCTGTCCTCTCAGTCGTCTCCATGAGCTCCATAATGTCGCGATCGAGTGCATCCAATCATGCTAGCAGCACAGGATCGTCCGTAGGGTGTTGAGCATGCTCCTCGATCCGTTGTAGCAGGTCGCCACGGAGAAACTCCATCATCTGGTGGACTCGGGCAGACTCCTGGGACGGTTATGGACCATGCACACTAGCAGGAGATGTCCTAGAGGACTGGGTCGCAATTAGGGAGCCATAGGATCCCGTACCGTAGTACGTACCCCTATGGAGTCTACCAGCGGCGGTCATCCACAGTTCGTCCGCTGACGGAGCTTGAGTGGGCTGCGAGGAAGTACCGGCCTCTCCTGCATTAGGTGCACTAGCAGCCGCCCGTTCCCGTAGCCTCTGATACTCGGCCTAGAAAGTATGGATAGTACTCTATAATTTCTAATTTCTAATTAATGTACTTATTATTACTAACTATATGAATATTTATTTGCATCATATTTACTAAGTTATATTAAAATTGACACGAAGTATTAAATTGAGATAACGTATTGTAATACTTACATAGGTCTGCTCGGCCCTCTCGTCAATAAGGCCTTCGCCCTTCCGATGGGTGGCCAGGAAGACGGTCACCATGTCGGCGTTACCGACCTTCCTTACCTGTAATTAAATATATTATCTTAGTAATAATTTATCGGTTTTGCATTAAAATAATATTTCTAAAAGAGAAAGACATACCAGACGACGGAAATGTTCCGTCATCGGAATCGACCCACCGCACCACTTCGAGGCATGTTGCCTCGCCGCCTTGGCCTTCTCCGACTTCTTCTTGTACCTTGGCTCGTCGAATCGAGCCTTCATCGCATTCTACTGATCAGGGATGATCCAACCTTGGATCGACTTTCCGGCACGATCACGAGCCTTCTGATCATTAATAGAGTCGCGGATCAGCTTGGCAGCGACGGCCGGAAACATCCCCTCGATAAGCTCGGCCCGGTATGGTGGATAGAAAAACATATCCTAGAAGAGCACAAACCAAATATTTATCAGTTATATATAATATGAATTAATTATATGATTCATATTAAAAGCAAATCTATTTTAACCTTGAAGCGCGTAAACCAGTAGTTCTTCCTTTCGTCTGGAGCATCAGAGTAGTTAATCCAAGCACCACCATAATTATGCCTCAGCATGTGGCCTAGGCGTCTCTGTACCTCTGGGGGATGATATCTATACAAACATATTATATTCATGAAAAAAGTTAATTTATGATAAAAACAGAAAAAAATTATAAACCAAAACACCTACTTTGTACCGTCGGTCCAGATCTCCGTCATCCTCTCCTCCGGAGGTGCGCACGCATCATCTGCATGATGCTGGTCGGCCGTCGGCACAGCCTCCGCTATCTGCTCATTCGTCTCCATCGTCGTATCAGCAGCAGGAATGCTAGACGGGTAAGCACTCTCAACATGCCTGGAACTACTCATCCCAGGAGATATGCCATGTGACGTCGTCCCAGTAGGCCCAGCTACTATCCGATATGGAGGAGTAATCGGCAACGAGGATCCAGAGCCGGTACCAGTAGGAGATACCGAAGGAAAACTCCGTCCTCTAGAAGTACCTGTAGGAAGTACCGGAGGATCATGACCTCGTCGTCCCCCTTGGAACGATCCGCGATGACCTGCCATACCTGATAACAGCATATGATAATACAACAAATAATAGAGACTAGAAATATGAAAGTACAACAAAGACAAGATAATAACCAAGACAACATATGATGATACATTCTACAATAAACATCTAAGTCCAGATAATATATTCTAGAAGAAACATCTAAGTTCAGATAAGTATATCTCTCTCAATCATCTTCAGAATAATCATCTTGTTCGTCTTCCTCGACCTCATCTTCCTCTTTCTCCTCATCTTCACTTTCATCTTCGCCTTTATCGGCTTCGTCTTCCTCTTCGAATAATTCTACATCTTCTACATTATGTGTCGTGTAATACATAACTTCCGTGGAGTCCACATCGACAATATTGGTTACAAGAGGTAGCTCGTCCTCCTGGTAAGCTTTTTCGTCAACATCAAAAGTATCTCTAGCTTTAGTCTTGTATACTGCCCACCAGTCAGACTTCGTTGCTCCTCGTCTCGGATAAGCTGTGAAGTACACGAGCTGAGTTTGAGTTGCTATGACAAACGGTTCGTAGCCTTGATATCTACGCTTGTGGTTTATATCCACAAGACCATGCTTGTCAATTTTTCAACCTTGATTTTCAATCGGATTGAACCATTCACACTTGAACAACACGATCTTTGCAGGTTCTCTGCCATTATTATATGACAACTCCACAATCTCTCGCAAGATGCCAAAGAAATTATTTCCTGGATCGACGTCTTTGTAGTTCGAAGACTTGATACACAAACAACTATTTTTCGTGGAATCAAGATCCAGGAAGCTGTCTCTGATCGGAGCATTTGTCGACTTGAACCGAAAGCCATTGACACAGTAACTTGGCCATATTTTAACAAAAGTAATTGGTCCCTTGGCAAGAGTTCTAATTAATTCAATCTCGGGTGAAATTAGACGATCGACCTGAATATCAAAGAAGAGATAATAAGTTATTTATTACGCAGTTGTATTAGAAGACGCCAGTAATTACCGAGCTACTTACATATTCGCTCAACCAAGAAGGAAAATGACATCTCATTTCTTGTTCTAATGCTTCGTCTGTTAGGTAGGGTCTAACCAGCCTCAACTCATCATTATATGTGCTGGAAAACAACGAAGCAACCGCCGATTAGTACAATAATATTAGCTTATACTATTACATTGAGATGACGTAAACTCATCATTCCTTACTTACCCCTCTAGCTTCTCCACTTCATCCTCGTCGCAATTGAGTAATACATACAACTGAGCAGCCCTTAGCTCTTCGTCATTCAAATATCTCTTCTTCATTTTCTCCGAAGGTTTTCCGGACGCATTGAATACTTTCAGTATTCCATCATTAAATTCTTGATATCCGTCGTCGTTTCTCGGAGCCCTCGTTCTATTCGTAGCAACATGAGGTTTGAAATAGGAGGAGGGGAAATTTGTAATCTCCTCGAGAATATAGGCTTCACAAATAGAACCCTCGACCCGAGCCTTATTTTTCACCTTTCTTTTTAGGTGATTCAAATATCGCTCGAATGGGTACATCCATCGATATTCGACGGATCCACCAACACGTGCCTCGTAGGAAAGATGAATCGGCAAATGTTCCATAGAGTCGAAGAATCCATGAGGAAATACCCTCTCTAGCTTGTACAGTGTTACCGCAATTTTCTTCTCTTGCTTTTCTAGACGATCAACGAGCAATTTCTTAGAACAAAGGTCCCTGAAGAATATGCAAAGCTCCGTCAATGGATCCCAAACTGCCTGCGGTAAGAATTCTCGAAATGCAATCGGAATTAACCGCTCCATGAATACGTGACAATCATGGCTCTTTATACCTGTCAGTTTGTTCTCCTTGAGGTCGACGTATCTTCTCAAGTTCGAAACATACCCATCTGAAAATTTCAGACGTTGAATCCACCTACAAAGCCTCACTTTATCCTCCTTCTCCAGTGAGAAAATTGCCTTAGGCTGCTTCAACTTCCCATTCCCGTCCTCTATCAAATGCAATGCAGGACGTCTACATATTTTTTCCAAGTCCAATCTAGCCTTTGGATTGTCTTTCGTCTTTTCCTTTACGTCCATTACAGTATTAATTATGTTGTCAAACACATTCTTCTCGATATGCATGACATCAAGGTTATGTCTAATCAGATTGGTGCTCCAATATGGAAGATCCCAGAATATACTCCTCTTCGTTCAGTTATGAGTGCGACCAAATCCGTCACACTTGTAGCCCGTAGCAGGCTGCTCAATAGCTCTTGGTAAATCTTTTACCTCTTTTCATATCGTATATTCGGACCACCTTGGCGGGAGATTAGCCTTCTCCACAACGCCAGCATGAAAAGCATTCATGTTCCTCCTGTACGGATGATCCTTCGGCAGGAATTGTCGATGACAATCGAAGAAGCACGGTTTGCCTCCGTGTTTCAAACGGAAAGCCTTAGTGCTGTCCATGCAATACGGACATGAAAGACGACCATGCGTGCTCCATCCAGATAACATTCCATAGACTGAAAAGTCGTTAATGGTCCACATAAGTGCTGCCCGCATCTGGAAATTTTATTTTCTAGATACATCGTACGTGTTGGAACCTACTTCCCACAGATGATTCAACTCATCAATCAATGGCTGTAAATACACATCAATGTTCCTTTTCGAATTGTTCGGACCTGGGATAATAACGGTGAGGAATATATACGGAGTCTTTATGCACATCTAAGGCGGTAGATTGTACGAGGTGACGATCACAGGCCAACACGAATACTGGGATCCCGAAAGTCCGAATGGGGTAAAACCGTCGAAGCAGAGACCCAATCTGACATTACGCGGATCAGAAGCAAAACCTGGATACTCTCGATCAAAGTGCTTCCATGCTTCTCCATCAGATGGGTGATCCAACACTCCTTCGGTATGTTCCCGCTTATGCCAACTCATGTTTTCTGCAGTTTCCTTCACCATAAACAACCGCTGCAACCGCGACGTCAACGGCAAGTAGTGTATCGAAGAGGTAGGGTTCCTGGCACCGACAGACTTTTCTCTACCACATGCCTTGTAACGATCGATACCACAAAATCTGCTGGCGTCTTCATCCTTGTCATCTTTGTAGTACAACATGCACCCGTTGCGACAGGCATCGATTTTTTCGTATCCCATCCAGAGCGATCTAACCATCCTCTTAGACCGGTAGAAGTCTTTAGGCAACTTCGTACCCTCAGGCAATATTTCTATAAGCAACTCCATAAGACGATTGTAGCAATCTTGCGACATATTAAAATCGGACTTGATGCTCAACAATCTTGTAACCACCTCCAACGGTGAATGATCCTCACAACCAGGATATAATAGAGTCCTTGCATTCTCCAGCAACTCCATAAACTGTACAGCATCGGGGTTCGGTGCCTCCTCAGGTGCATCATGATCATCCGGATCAAAACTAGGCCCGGCCGCGTCAAAAACCATGTTCACCAACCCATCACCGTAAGAAGCGTTGTTGTGGACATCCACATAAGGCTCGTACTCCGATGCTAAAGACACAAGTTCTCCGTGCTCGCTCCACTGATAGTAATTCGGCGTGAAACCCTTCGAGTATAAATGATACGTGACATCCACTTCTGGATGATATTTCAAGTTGCGATATCTCACACACGGACACTTAATTTTGGTACTGTCCATGTACTGAGGGAATGCCTTGGCAAACTGCAGGAACTGGTGTACACCCTCTATGAATTCATCCCGCACACCGCACATGTCATCAGGATGACGGTTATATATCCAAGTACGATTCCGCATATAGTAATTCAGTTCCATATCCATTTGAGGATAATTCTGTAAGATAGATACAAGCACATCGTTGAAACACTTGTGAAAGTAATAGCATTTAAGGATATTCCTATTAGTATCGATATCGAAATTATGTCCAAGTCCAATGTGCTCGTATACAATTTCTCGGATCATTTGTGTTTGTTTACTTCCTTGCTTAATTCATAAGATGTATGTTATTAACATTTCAGATATATTTTACTTTGGTTAAGATATCGGATATCCATAATCATGACTATGATGACCGAACTTTAATCATGAAGAAAGAAGGATAACTAACTCGATTTAGAAAGAATTAGTACAAAGTTGGACAAGGCTCTTCTCTTAGAGAAACTTAACTACATATGAGACTTTCAAAAGGGAAATCCTTTTCAAGTGTTTCCAAAATCTCAAGTTGGGAACAGTACTTAAATACATGTTTCTCTCAGTTTAGTTTTCTCTAAAAAATAATTTGTTTTCTTTCTAGTTCAATTCATCTCAGTCTTAGTATGTATTTCTTTCTTAAGAATTTCAGATATATATTCACTATGGTTAACTAAAATATTCAAGTATCCTCAATTTGGGATATCATTTCTAATCATGTATATTGGAAAAGGAAAGTGATTACTTTTCTATGTTTGGATGCCAAAGAAATTGAGGAGGAAAGGAAAATAATTCCCAATGGAAGGGAAATTAGGGGGAAAAGTGATTACATCCATCCCAATAGATTTAATTTATATTGTTTAAATGTTATTTAGATATTAAATCTCAGATTTCTATTGGTTTAGAGATGTGTTTTTCTATGTATCATATTGTATCATATTATTTAACTATATGTATATATGTATATATATCAATGGTTATATATATGTTATTCTATATATATATATATATAAATATATATATATATATATATATATATATATATAAATAATATATATATATATATATAATATATATATATATATATATATATATATATATATATATATATATGTATATATATTTGTGGCTTATGTATATATATGTGATATTATGTGTGTTTACATTTGTGTTCATGTTGGGTGAGAGTTCGGCCAATGGGGTGGGGAATTAGAGTTGGAATTGGTTGATTTTGTGAGTGTATGTGTATTTGTTAGAGAGGGAGGATTGAGAGTGTGGGGTTTTGGTTTTGTGTAGTGTGTGTATATAGAGTTAGAGAGAGTGAGGGATTAGAGGGAGTGACTGATGGAGTGAAAAGGGGGGGACTTCACTGCTGTGAACAGCGGCATTGGAGTATATCAGTCCCCACCTAGGGGACTGATCTCTGGAGACTCAACAGTCACCAAAGGGGACTGTTACTTAGTAGCAGCAGTAGCAGTAACTTACTGTTATTTAATAGCAGTGAGGGGGGCAGGGGATCAACCATATCAGCCATATCAACCCATTTAACACCCCCATTCCAGTCCAAGGTTGACAGCCAACTACTCCCCCATTTAGCAGCCTATAAGCACTACAAATCTAGTCCATAATACCTGTCCTTAGCTGCCCCATAGCAGTCCATATAACCCCCAAATCTGTCCTATATTCAGCCTTCATGACAGCCCATAGACTGTCCCATAACAGTCCTTAATAGGCCCCTTAAACCTGTCCCATTTCAGTCCCTATAACTCAGCTATTTGCTGTCATAAACCACCCCATAGCACCCCTATGAGTACCGGTATTGAAATCGGTATCAGACCATTCCTATGAGTAGTTCATCAAAGAAGAGACAACCCTGAAGATACCTTATAGAACAACCATTATCATCAAATACCATTCTGTTAGATACAACCTCAATATTAAGTCAATATCATTATCTACATCCATCAATTTGGTTCAAATTTTAATCTAGGACATTATATTATATGCTTCATCAAAGCAAGAACATTATATGCTTCATCAAAGCAAGAAATAGATACACATATTCACAACTCCTGATATGAAGTGCAAAAGTATACTAAAGTTGCAAAAGTACACTCCTACTTTTCTTTAGTAAAAAATGTAAAAAGATTATTAACTCACAGAGAAAGAAGGAGGAGGGGGCTGTCGGGAAGGAGGAGGAGGAGGGGTTCGACCGCCTGGGGTAGGAGGTCGGCGGTCACCGGAGGAGGGGGTCGGGGGTCGATAGGGGTTGTCGTAGACGGGGGAGGAGGTCGGCGGGGTTCGCGAGACAGAGGAGGGGGTAAGGGGTCGGGGGTCGGTGGTCAACGGAGGAGGAGGTCGGGGGCCACCGGAGGAGGGGGTCGGGGGGCGACGGTCACCGGAGGAGGGTGTGGAGGGTCGGGTTGGGGAGAGGGAATGGTTTGGGGGGAAAGTGAAATTTTAAGAATGAAATTTCGATCGGCTGGCTGACCTAAATGAAATTCATCAGCGACGTCTAATAAAGACGTCGCTAAACGTCGCTATATCAAAAAAATATAACGACGTAAGGAAGAAACGTCGGTAAACGTCGCTGATTAGCGACGTTTACCGACTTATCAGCAACGTCATTTTTTCTTACTAAAAAAACGTCGCAAGACATCGCCAATCGTCGCTAACAGTGACGTCCTACGAGGTTTTATTTATGCGTCGCTAAAGTTCTTTACTTTAGCAACGTTTTCCATAAACGTCGCTAGTTTCGTCGGTAATTTGACTTATTTTGGTAGTGTAAAACTGGAATGAAGGAAAACATATCAGGATGATATACGACGAGATAACCATGGAACTATTCAGATAGCCAGGTTACAATCCGTAAACCAAACAAGGACCGGGATTGTAACTCTTCATCTGAACGGAATTTGGTTTTCCTACCATTTATCGGCAAGATGATATAAGAAAATTAGGCCATGCAACAATCTTGTACCGGAATCAAGACAGGACTAAACTGGTTATTCCATCCAATCAATCACGGCCAAGGAATAAGTACGGCTTGATACTTTAACTAACTAGGGTTATCACAGACCTAGTTACTAACAAGATGCAGCGAGATTGTTCCACAGCCACAAGCCCTGTAGACCATCCAGGTTATCCAGGTCGAATATTAAGGGTTGAATTCAGGTGGGTACATCGTCCAGAAAATGCATGTACCCTTAAGTAGCTTGAAGGGTGCAACACATGACAGTGTGCTGAAAATATGTCCTACTCGACGGCAGGCTACAGATCCCAGGCGCGCCCAGGTAACGGGATTGCCTGTAGCTGGAAAATCTCTTCATGACTACTGTATTATTCTAGTTATTAGCCCTAGTCCATTTCAGTAGGTACTCCTGACCGTGGTACTCAGGAGTCCCATCCTATACATGATGCAAGACAAGACTGGTTTATTTGTACAAGCACAATCGCCCACGGGGTCCAGGTTATCTATACTGGTCATGTCATGTCATGTCATGGAGCCGTCGCAATAGCTATTCGAGATATATCATGTCAGGTTATCTTGTCAGGAGTGTGCCACGGCGTGCCACTATCATGTCATGTTACTTGTCAAGAGTGCACCACTACTGGTCACTGTCGTATTCATGGTACATGTGTAGGGAACATAGTACAAGCATTCCATTAAAGACCCAAGTACACTGAGAGTTACAAAAAAATAATAAAATAATAATAATTAAATAACAAAATAAGGCACAGGGAGAAGCCATGCGGCTCAGAGAAATGAGTCCATGCGGCTGGATTGATACGGGCTCATGCGGTCCAAAATTCGAGTTCATGCAGCTCAGGTAGATTGGGTTCAATGTGGCACGGGCGCGTGGCTCATGCGGCTAGGAAGAAGTCCACGGCGCATGCGACTAGAAGTGACTAAGGGCATATGCGGCAGCGAGGGGTTTGGAGGGGGCCTTATGCGGCTGGCAGGGAAATCGGGTTCATGCGGCTGGAGGAATGAGGTCCTATGCGGCTGGGAGATCTCTGGGCCTTATGCAGCTGGATAAGGCTGAGTCTCATGCGGCCGAGAAAGGATGGAGCATATACGGCCAATGGGGGAGTGGGCATGTGCGGCTGGATAAATGGATGCGCATGCGGCTCGGAAAGACATGGGCATGCGGCCAGGTCAATTCAGGAGCTTATGCGGCTGGGATAAGGCAGGGCGCATGCGGCCGGGATAAGACAGGGCGCATGCAGCTCAGTTAGGAGCCCATGACATCTTTGCGGCTCGGAAAGGACTCAGGTCCTTATGCGGCTCAAGAGTCCATGCAACCAAAAATAGAACTTGCCGCATAAAGCTATGCGGCTAAGTTCATGCGGCTGAGTACTGTCCTTCTTCTCCAATATTCCGAGAAGAAGGACCATGTAAGCCATGGCTTCCAAGCTGTATAAAACCTTCATCCAGAGTCCAAATCCGAACTTCCATAGGTCAAAATGAGGCAGAAAGAAATTCTTTACAACATGAAACCATCAAAACTTGGAAATAACAATGTTAAGTAGATCAAAACCCAAAAAATCCGAAAATACAATAAACTTAGATCTAGAAGAATTTAGCCATGGAAATTGAAAATGTCAAATACCAAAGTGCTTTAGAATGCTGTGAAGAAGAGAATGGAACAATAAATTTGGGTTTCTCCATGAAGCAAGATGCACTTGCCTAAGCTCTCTCTCTCTCTCTCTCTCACAGGTAGGTGAAGAAGTTACGATGGAGAAGAAGAAGATTAATGAAGAGAGAGAAATGAGAATGGATTATAAATAAGGAGGGTGGTGGTAGGTAGGAGGGTTCACCTTTGGTTCATGATGAACCAAAGCAAACCAAGCTAAGCCGAACCAACCCAAGAATAAACTAATCAATGAAATGCTAGAATAAATCAAGCAGGACGACATGCAATACGGGTCAAAATTCGTATACGTATACCAAGATACGCAATACGAACCACAGGCATTACATGTTTATGTGGCAAAATTATATCACAAAAGACAATGAGATAGAAAAACTCTCTCCAATGCAAAAGTATTGAAATGTTTACTTTTTTTGGAACTTGGAAGATAAAGTATTAAGATATTTACTTTTGTTCCAACTTTTAAGACAACTACTCATCTTCTTTCTTTTTTCTAATATTTTTTATTCATAATTGATGACGTGGAAGAGAAGACATTGTCAAGTGCATTGTCTAGAACAAGACAATCAATTTCACAATGTCTTCTTTAATTTTTGTCACATAAGCTTCACAATTGACTTGACAATTGCATTGGAGAAGAACTTTTGAATAAAATTTTGCCATTCCTATGTGGCAACAACTTTTTTCCAAAGTCACAATAGGGTTGGAGATGCTCTTAGCAATTATCCCATCCTTCTTCATTTTTTTACCAGAAAATTTACTGTACCGATAATAATTTAAATAATATTTGTTTAAACGATAGAAGTTTGGAAAATTTTGTAAAACAATACAATCCGACAGTCTGTTTGTCGAAAAATGAGCATACTAAAATTTCGACAGACAGTATGTCGGAAAATGAGCATCAGCTTAATTTTCGACATACCATTTGGCTGAAATCAAGAGGAATGGATAAAGTAGAGGGTTGGGTGGGTTTGGGCTGAAAGAAAGGGGTTGGGTGGGTTCGGTTATTGATTGTTGTTGGGTTGGGTGGGTTTGGTTTTTTTTATGGTTTAATTGAGTATGATGGTGGGTGGGTTGGGTTACTTGATTGTTGGTTTTTTACGGTTTGGTTTTTTTTGTTGGATTGAGGTGGGTTATTTTTTATTGGGTTTCTAATGTTACAATTTGCAACATTAAGATTCTAACGTTACAATTCTAACGTTCTCATTCCAACGGCTATATACCATCTATAAGTATCAAAACACTTCACAACATATTTCTCATTCACTTCACAGCGCCTCTCTCATTCAGTAAGAAGTTTGTCAAGTATTTCGTTGAAAGCTGAAGCTCCTCTCTTCCTACAAAAAGTTCATCTTGTTGTTAACATGGATGAAAATCTAACAATACTATGCTCGCTTGGAGGTGTACTAAATGGGTTAGCGTATCAAGGAGGTTTAACCCAAGTTCTTTTAGTTGATCGAAATATTTCGTTTCTTAGTTTACATAATCTTATTATTGATCAGTATTCTATCGACTACGAATTTATATTAGTACATATTTTCGTATCTAATTGTATAAATATAGATAGTGAAGAAGCATGGAAATTTGTTCTTCAAGTGAATGCACAATCACCGTATATTAATATTTATGTCACTCCTGCCCCCATCTAAAAATGTAAGTAATATACCTGCTTGTAATGTAACTTTTAACGTTGGTCCTAGTTCTTCTCATCAAGTTATTCCATTTACTGAAGAAGAACATATAGTAGATGATGTTAATAACGATGATGAAAATAGTGATGATCTTATTGAAAATTTAGATGATGAATTTGATGATTCTGTTGATAGCCTTAGCACTCCTGAATTATTTATTGGAAAATAATTTGAGAATCGTTCTAAATTTAGAAGTTTTATTAGTGATATAGCAATTAGACATAATTTTACTTGTTCAGCTACTTTAAATAATGCTAGTGGGATTATATATAAATGTAATAGTTCAAATTGTCATTGGAGGGTATACGCTAAAGCCATAGGTGGAGGCGAAAGATTTTCTATTGCAACGCTAGAAAATATTCATTCTTGTTTAGGTGGACTTACAACTGGTTCTCATCCATTAGCTACCACTGTATGGGCTAAAAATCAGATAATTGAAAAAATTCGAGATAATCAGTCGTATAGTCCATCTCATGTTGTAAAAGATATATTTAGGGAACATCGAATACATATTAAATATTGTAAGGCTTGGAAAGCTAGAGAACTTGCTCTATCCGAAATAAATGGCAGTTATGTTGATGCATATAGTAGTCTCGAAGAGTATGGTCTTAGAATTATTGAGACAAATCCAGGTAGCCAATGTTTTATGAAGATTACAGAAAATAATAGTTTTGAAAGAATTTTTATTTGTTTCAAGGCATGCATTGATGGATTTCTAAGGGGATGTTTACCTGTGATTAGTATTGATGCTACTTTTCTTTTCTCTAAATATAGAGGTATTTTATTTATTGTCTGTGCTCATGATCCTAATTATCAACTATATCCAATTGCATATGTTGTTGGTGAGAGTGAAAACACTGATTCTTGGACTTGGTTTTTAAACGGTTTAAGAATATCTTTTGAAAAAAAATTTGATGCCTGAAATACAATTTCTTTTATATCGGATAAACAGAAAGGATTGATAAATGCCATGCGTGCTATTTTTTCGGAATTGCCTCATTTTTTTTGTATTCAACATTTTAAAGCAAATTTGAAATCGGTATGTAGATCAAAGCATTTTCAACGTAGCTTGGACTATCTTGCAAGATGTTATAATAAAACAGATGCAAATAATTGCTTGGAGATGATTAAAGCTGAAAATGTTGATGTTTACAATTGGCTCGTTGGAGTAAATGATGAAAATCGTATTTTCTTACACTGGATTACAGCGTATTCTCCTTGTCCAAGACTAGATATTAACACGTCAAATCTTGCTGAATCTTTCAATAACTGGATTAAAAATCTTCGTGATAAACCAATAACGACACTACTTGATGGTATTTGAGCCAAGATTATAACACTTCAGGACAAAAACAGACAACAAGCTGAAAATCTCGAAACAAATTTTTGTCCGAAGATGTTAAAAACGATGGCTCGTATCACAAAAGAAAACCATCAGCTTGAAGTGTTACGTATAGTGGGTCATTTGTTTGAGATATTAGATCGTCAAACAAATAGAACATATGTTGTTCGTTTAAATAAAAACTATTGTTCATGTTTAAAGTGGTATCATACTTTTCTTCCATGTGTACATGCATGTTATGCTTGTAATTGTTGCAATATTAGGATTGAGCATTATTATCCAGGTATATTTTCAAAGGAAGCATTAAAAAGTGTCTACGAGCCGCACTTGGAGCCAATTCCAGTCCCTTACAACATTCAAAGTGCATTGGTTAGAGGCAACATTGGAGTACCAGATGTACGACGCAAAGCCGGAAGTGTAAAACCCCTAAATTTTCTACTAATTTTTTTTATTAAATTTGGTACTGATTTAAATTTTTGTATTGTACGTCGCGTAGTCGTATTGTACGTCATGTACGGAAATTTTATTTTCGTTTTGCTCGACGAGTGCGAATATGTGCGAGCGTACATATTTTTAGAAAAATATTTTTTTTCTATTTTTATGGTTTCAAAATAATATATGTAATAATTATTTCTAGCTATCATTTTCAAGTTTATAATTTTTTATTAAAATGGTATATTAGAAAAGTATATTTATGTAAATATTATTTGTACATACATAAATATTTAGTAATTATTTATTAGTTATTTTAAATAAATAGTGTATTTTCGAAATTAATATTATTAGTATTTTAGAAAATATATTTTGAAATTTATTGTGGCATTTAAATCTTGATTTAAGTTTATGGAATAAATTAAATAGTTAAATATTTACAATTTGATTTATCATATTTGATTTTTAAACCAAGAATTTAATTAGATTTAAATTTGATTGTATTTAGAATTGGATTTTGATTTTGATACGGATTTATTGAATTAATTTAAATAAATAGATGAATTATCTAATTTGGGTTTTAAATATCCTAATCCCTATCTTAATGGGAATTCCCACATCCTATAAATAGGCAGGTACTCCTCCATTATTTCTCCAAAAGCCAAATTCTTCCATAATTTTTTCTCCAAATCCCGTGCATCGTGTCCGTGTCCCTTCCCAGTCAAATCTTATTCTATTTTTTTACAAATACATTGTAAATCCCTCGTGTCGGACACACCCCCGACACAATAAAATTCCCAAACTAAATCCTGTCCCCACTGGTGTCCTCATCCCCGCAACCCAACACCACCGTCGACAGCAGCACCAACCAGCCGCTCCACCACCGCCGTCGGCATCTCTGTCCACCACCGTTTCTCCCCTACCTACCCGACGTCGCACCCTCGTCCCTACCACCAGCCTGCTGCCAATAACCCGATCGCCACCACGTCGCCGTTTCACCAACACCATACCCGACCACATCCATGGCCCCGCCACCAATTTCCATGTCGACCATCGCCGCCGTAGACAACCACTCCCGGTCACCACGACCATCACCACCATCACCAAGAAAAAGAAGGAAATAAAACCCTAAACTCACCTTTGACTCGACGGCCACCCTCGCCGTGCCGATCAGCCACCCCCTCACCGCTGTGCGTTCCTCCATAGCCCAGGCCGTGTCCGGCCACCGCAACGCGTGTGTCGACGAACCACGCGACGGCACCAGCCCCGACGCGTGCCGCCTCCAGCCGCACCCCTTGCGCCGGAGCGCAGCACCTCCACCGAAACACAACTTTCCCGAACAGCCGCCGCGTGTGTGCATCCCCGATCTCCCCGCTCCGCCAAACCGCCCGCTCCCGACGGACCAACCCACTTCGACCCGACCTCCGCCAGGAACGTCTGCGCTATGTCGCCGACCGCCGCGCAACCCTCGCGGAGCCGTGCCCTAGCTCTCCGCCGCACGCCCCGCTTTGCGGAGCCCCGCCGACCAAATTGCCTCCGCCTCCACGAACAACCCCCGACCGCCGCTCTCCTTCCCACCAGCTCCGCCGCGCTTGACTCCGTGCGAGCGAGCTCTGAAAATCCCTCCGGCGACGACCGCCACTCCACGCGTCCCCTCCGTCGAGCGCTGCACCGGATCCGCCGAGCCCAGCTTCCCTTTCTCCTCTGCGCCGCCTCGCTCCGGCTCTCCCCCGCCGGATCGCCGCGCCGCCGTCCCCCTTCCTCTCCCGATCACCTCTCTATCTCCCCCTTGAAAATTTCCTTTTCCTTTCTTTTTCTTTCTCTCACTCTCTCCTCCTCTCTGTAATGAGCAGTCATCTCTTTTTATGTGTATTTTCGTTTGATTTTTTTTATTATTATTATTTTTTTCTTTTATTATCATCTGTTTATTTAAATAATTGCTTTTTGTGTATCTATTATTTTTATTAACATCTTTATTATTATTATTATTATTATTATTATCATCATAATTATTATTATCATTATCATTATCATTATTAGTATTATTATTATTATTATTATTATTATTATTATTATTATTATTACTATTAATAGTAATATTATTATTATTACTATTATCAGCTACTTATTGTAGTTTTTGGTTATTATTATTTATAGGTTAAATATTATATTGATTATTATGATTAAATTAATATTTTGATAATAATGTATTACTATTATTTTTCAAACTATATGTAATGGATAGAGCTGTATACGTACTTTTAAATTGATTTTTTTTTCCTAAAAGTATTTTAATAGATTTTTTAATTTTCATTCGAAATATTTTTCTACCAAAATCCTGCTCTTACGAACTTAGGGTTTTGTCTAAATACAATTTTGATTTATCAAAGTATTTAACCTAAAATTATTTTGGCCTAATAAATTGCAGTTTTCAAATTATGATATATAACCATCTTCAAGTATTTGTGTGAAATTATTTCAACTCATAAAATATGTTTCTCAATAATTATAAAATATTTTCTAAAATCATATATTATTCAAATTTCCTTTAATTAACCTACTGTCCGAGACCAATCCTATTCTTCCTATCCCTTCGCCAATTCTGTCCTTCCTCCTATCGACCCTAACCAATTTGACCGTCCTGGACCCGATGGAACTGTCCGTGCCACCATCAGAGGTCACCTTACATAGTTGTTGCACCAAAATTGCAGATCGTGCCACCTTGATCACCGCAGCACACCAGGCGTACTACCAGGCAAGACACCTTGCCATTTGATGTTTACTTATTTAGCTCATATTTTATTATTTATTATTTTCTATATACAAAATAAACTGTGATACATGGCATAACTTGTTAGAACTTACTGTTCATTATAGTTTCTGCTATGTATTATTTTTCTTACACATTAAACCTAGATTTGAGGGACCACCTTGTGTGTTGCATTCATGGCCTTGACACGTTGTATCACGAAGTTGTGTGTCGTATGTAGAACACGGACATGCGTGACTGGCTGGTCACCGGTGCGTATAAGCCGTGCGATAGGAATAACCGCTAATAGAAATTGCATGCTAGTTTGACTTAGCGGTTATAGAAGTTTACTGTTATGGATACAACATGGTAGGCATTGGATGGGAAGAACAGTTCCTTAATGTATGGGTCATATATGTACTGTCCTGATTGTCGGTTATCTCCAGTGGGAGGTACGGTCCTGATAGCCGGTTATCTCCAGTGGGAGGTACGGTCCTGATTGTCGGTTATCTTCAGTGGAAGATACGGTCCTGATTCCTGATTTTCCTGATCCGGCCCATGCGTCAAAGGTTTGTTCTTTATTGCATATTCACTATAGTATGGTTAGGTACCCTATTGTAGGCATTTCTTATTTATTTGAGCAATATTTATTCAGTTTATATGGCATGATATTATGTGTCTTGTTACGTCCCTCTGAGGACCTGGTTATCTCTCCAGGTGTGTGCTATTGTCTTTCGCAGGTGCTCTAGTTCTAGCCGTGACTATCTCCATTTCTTCGAGGATGATTGCGCTTGGATTGTCTTCGCTTCGCTCGCCACTCATTTTATTTTCTATGTACTTTTCCTTATTTGGTTGGTAGTGGATTTGTCTCCGCCCAACATATTGTATCAAGACAATTCTTTCTTATTATATGATATCTTTTATTCATTTATTTTGTGTGGATGAGATTAGTTATGGTTCTACTGCATTTTACAGCTTATGTATTCGTACGAGGTTTTCATATATTGGGGTGTACTTCGTATGAATACAGCTGGCATGGGTACGTACCTAGTCCTACGTATTTTGGGACTGGAGCATTACATGTTGTTGTGGTGGCCCATGCAGGTCAAGATAAATTGTTTGGTTACTTTACCGTACCAAGCAAGCCTGCGAATAGGATTAGAAGTCTAGGATCTCATCCACATACTTGACCTTTCTTCGATTCCATATTCGACCGACTCATCAATTGCATCCTGCTTGATTCCTTCTATCATTATCTTTCCTTCGTGCTTGCTAGAGATTGACCCTACTAAGTTAGATGTCCCAAACACCCTTAGTTTAATTCTTTAAGTTGGGTAGAATACCCTACGACTTGACACACCCTTGATCATTAAGGGAATACAAATAGTATTAACTAGACCATAGAGACTAGAGGAATTTAACTCATTTGGTCAACCAAGCCTTGGTAAATAAAACTATAGAATGATGGTATAGGAATAAACAAGACTTAGATCCTTATGACTCTTAGACTATTCATATTTGTTCTTTATTTCAATCTTAATCTCGTGCCTATATTTTTACTACCTAGACTAATGATGCTAATGTAGCCTAGTTTTTGCAAGCTCAAATCTTTATCAAGCTTGTTCATGACATATGTTATTGAAAGAATTCCCACTAACATATTGTCTAATCAGAACCGGTGCAGGATGGTCTGATCAACCGAGTGCACTTTGGTTCGCTTTTGTCTATCATTCTACGTGGATGGGGACATAGTTAAACTTGTCCTCTAGAGTCCCATCCGCGACTGCCTTGGCAACTCCTTTGAAATTTTTCGATCGTCTTTGAATCACGTATTCGTATTCGATAACGCCTCCTTCGAACTCTATATTGCTTTCGCCTTCACCTATTTTAGGAGGACGAAGGCGTTATACTATAACTTCCTCTAGCCTTCCTATCGGCTATGACCATTCTCACTCGATGTTGCTATATCTTCATCCTAAACTATTCGACCCTATCAAGACCCTCTAATCGCTTAATTAAAGCGAATCTATTTCGTTCTCTTAATCGTGACCCTCATTCATTACCCGTAACCATACCGTATTATTTTTCTACGATCTAGATCGCGATTTCTTACGACATGATTTTGTGAAAACATTGTCATCGTTGGATCCCCATTGATACTCCCTTGTGTCCTCTCACCCCCTACTAATTCTTAATTTCGAGGACGAAATTCTTTTAAGTTGGGTAGGATGTAAAACCCCTAAATTTTTTACTAATTTTTTTTTATTAAATTTGGTACTGATTTAAATTTTTGTATTTTACGTCGCGTAGTCGTATTGTACGTCGTGCACGAAAATTTTATTTTCGTTTTGCTCGACGAGTGCGAATATGTGCGAGCGTACATATTTTTAGAAAAACATTTTTTTTCTATTTTTATGGTTTCAAAATAATATATGTAATAATTATTTCTAGCTATCATTTTCAAGTTTATAATTTTTTTATTAAAATGGTATATTAGAAAAGTATATTTATGTAAACATTATTTGTACATACATAAATATTTAGTAATTATTTATTAGTTATTTTAAATAAATAGTGTATTTTCGAAATTAATAGTATTAGTATTTTAGAAAATATATTTCGAAATTTATTGTGGCATTTAAATCTTGATTTAAGTTTATGGAATAAATTAAATAGTTAAATATTTGCAATTTGATTTATCCCATTTGATTTTTAAACCAAGAATTTAATTAGATTTAAATTTGATTGTATTTAGAATTGGATTTTGATTTGGATACGGATTTATTGAATTAATTTAAATAAATAGATGAATTATCTAATCTGGGTTTTAAATATCCTAATCCCTATCTTAATGGGAATTCCCACATCCTATAAATAGGCAGGTACTCCTGCATTATTTCTCCACAAGCCAAATTCTTCCACAAATTTTTCTCCAAATCCCGTGCATCGTGTCCGTGTCCCTTCCCAGTCAAATCTTATTCCATTCTTTTTATAAATACATTGCAAATCCCTCGTGCCGGACACACCCCCGACACAATAAAATTTTTAAACTAAATCCTGTCCCCACTGGTGTCCTCATTCCCGCAACCCAACACCACCGTCGACAGCAGCACCAACCAGCCGCTCCACCATAGCCGTCGGCATCTCTGTCCACCACCGTTTCTCCCCCGCCTACCCGACGTCGCACCCTCGTCCCTACCACCAGCCTGCTGCCAATAACCCGATCGCCACCACGTCGCCGTTTCACCAACACCATACCCGACCACATCCACGGCCTCGCCACCAATTTCCATGTCGACCATCGCCGCCGTAGACAACCACTCCCAGTCACTACGACCATCACCACCATCACCAAGAAGAAGAAGGAAATAAAACCCTAAACTCACCTTTGACTCGACGGCCACCCTCGCCGTGCCGATCAGCCGCCCCCTAGCCGCTGTGCCTTCCTCCATAGCCCAGGCCGTGTCCGGCCACCGCAGCGCGTGTGTCGACGAACCACGCGACGGAACCAGCCCCGACGTATGCCGCACCCCTTGCGCCGGAGCGCAGCGCCTCCACCGAAACCCATCTTTCCCGAACAGCCGTCGCGTGTGCGCCTCCCCGATCTCCCCGCTCCGCCAACCCGCCCGCGCCCGCCGGACCAACCCACTTCGACCCGACCTCCGCCGGGAACGTCCGCGCTATGTCGCCGACCGCCGCGCAACCCTCGCGGAGCCGTGCCCTAGCTATCCGCCGCACGTCGCACTTTGCGGAGCCCCGCCGACCAAATTGCCTCCGCCTCCGCGAACAACCCCCGACCGCCGCTCTCCTTCCCACTAGCTCCGCCGCGCTTGACTCCGCGCGAGCGAGCTCTGAAAACCCCTCCGGCGACGACCGCCGCTCCACGCGTCCCCTCCGTCGAGCGCTGCACCGGATCCGCCGAGCCCAGCTTCCCTTTCTCCTCCGCGCCGCCTCGCTCCGGCTCTCCCCTGCCGGATCGCCGTGCCGTCGTCCCCCTTTCTCTCCCGATCACCTCTCTCTCCCCCTCGAAAATTTCCTTTTCCTTTCTTTTTCTTTCTCTCACTCTCTCCTCCTCTCTGTAAAGAGCAGTCAGCTCTTTTTATGTGTATTTTTGTTTGATTTTTTATTATTATTATTATTTTGTTTCTTTTATTATCATCTGTTTGTTTAAATAATTGCTTTTTGTGTATCTATTATTTTTATTAACATCTTTATTATTATTATTAATATTATTATTATCATCATAATTACTATTATCATTATTATTATTAGTATTATTATTATTATTATTATTAATAGTAATATTATTATTATTACTGTTATCAGCTACTTATTGTAGTTTTTGTTATTATTATTTATAGGTTAAATATTATATTGATTATTATGATTAAATTAATATGTTGATAATAATGTATTACTATTATTTTTCAAACTATATGTAATGGATAGAGCTGTATACGTACTTTTAAATTAATTTTTTTCCCTAAAAGTATTTTAATAGATTTTTTATTTTCATTCAAAATATTTTTCTACCAAAATCCTGCTCTTACGAACTTAGGGTTTTGTCTAAATATAATTTTGATTTATCAAAGTATTTAACCTAAAATTATTTTGGCCTAATAAATTGCAGTTTTCAAATTATGATATATAACCATCTTCAAGTATTTGTGTGAAATTATTTCAACTCATAAAATAAGTTTCTCAATAATTATAAAATATTTTCTAAAATTATATATTATTCAAATTTCCTTTAATTAACCTACTCTCCGAGACCAATCATATTCTTCCTATCCCTTCGCCAATTCTGTCCTTCCTCCTATCGACCCTAACTAATTTGACCGTCCTGGACCCGATGGAACTGTCTGTGCCACCATCAGAGGTCACCTTGCATAGTTGTTGCACCGAAGTCGCAGATCGTGCCACCTTGATCATCGCAGCACACCAGGCGTACTACCAGGCAAGAAACCTTGCCATTTGCTGTTTATTTATTTAGCTCATATTTTATTATTCATTATTTTTTTTATGCAAAATAAACTGTGATACATGGCATAACTTGTTAGAACTTACTGTTCATTATAGTTCCTGCTATGTATTATTTTTCTTACACATTAAACCTAGATTTGAGGGACCACCTTGTGTGTTGCATTCATGGCCTTGACACGTTGTATCACGAAGTTGTGTGTCGCATGTAGAACACGGACATGCGTGACTGGCTAGCCACCGGTGCGTATAAGCCGTGCGATAGGAATAACCGCTAATAGAAATTGCATGCTAGTTTGACTTAGCTGTTATAGAAGTTTACTGTTATGGATACAACATGGTAGGCATTGGGTGGGAAGAACAGTTCCTTAATGTATGGGTCATATATGCACTGTCCTGATTGCCGGTTATCTCCAGTGGGAGGTACGGTCCTGATAGCCGGTTATCTCCAGTGGGAGGTACGGTCCTGATTGCCGGTTATCTTCAGTGGGAGATACGGTCCTGATTCCTAATTTTTCTGATTCGGCCCATGCGTCAAAGGTTTGTTCTTTATTGCATATTCACTATAGTATGGTTAGGTACCCTATTGTAGACATTTCTTATTTATTTGAGCAATATTTATTCAGTTTATATGGCATAATATTATGTGTCTTGTTACGTCCCTCTGAAGACCTGGTTATCTCTCCAGGTGTGTGATATTGTCTTTCGCAGGTGCTCTAGTTCTAGCCGTGACTATCTCCATTTCTTCGAGGATGATTGCGCTTGGATTGTCTTCGCTTCGCTCGCCACTCATTTCATTTTCTATGTACTTTTCCTTATTTGGTTGGTAGTGGATTTGTCTCCGCCCAACATATCGTATCAAGACAATTCTTTCTCATTATATGATATCTTTTATTCATTTATTTTGTGTGGATGAGATTAGTTATGGTTCTACTGCATTTTACAGCTTATGTATTTGTACGAGGTTTCTATATATTGGGGTATACTTCGTATGAATACAGCTGGCATGGGTACGTACCTAGTCCTACGTATTTTGGGACTAGGGCGTTACAGGAAGACCAAAGAAGAACCGTACTATGGCGAAGGATCAATCTTCAAGAGATCTTCGATGCAGTAATTGCAATGGTTTAGGACACAATAGAAGGAGTTGTACAAATCAACCAAGAGAATGAATAGGAAACATCATGTGAAGTATCTGTAATAGTTTGTCAAATTAAGGTGACTTTTATATAAATGAAAACAAAACATCATACAAGTTCAAAATTTACATCTATCTTCCTTGTCTGTCTAATTCCCAATAGTCTGGACGATCAACTTCTCTGAGATTGAGTCGGGCTCTCCTCCGCATCGTATCCTCCTGGGACGAATCACCACCTTTGTCTTGCGTGGGTGCTGGTGCTGGTGCTGATGGAGTCGTTAGTATCTGTGTATAATAATCTCCATCCAAACCATAGCCTTGGAACCAATCTGTCACTCCGGCCCACTGTGAAGTCCCCTGGGTAGTCTCCTGGCCAGCCCCCTGGGAAGAACCCTGGCCAGTCCACTGGAAAGAACCCTGGCCAGCCCACTGGGAAGTCCCCTGGCCAGCCCACTGGGAAGTCTCCTGGCCAGCCCACTGGGAAGAACCCTGGCCAGCCCACTACGAAAAACCCTGGCCAGCCCACTGGGAAGTCCCCTGGCCAGCCCACTCCTCGTCAGCTTGCTAAGGCGGGATCTCACCAGCTTGCTGAGGTGGGATCTCGTCAGCTTGCTGGGGCGGACTATCGGGGAACGGTTGGGTGACATGGTGCCTTGGCCTGCGGGGAAGTGGTTGATGTTGGCTAATAATACCTACAGGATAATCTTGCGAAATATGTAGCGGAGGGTTCGGAGGCTCCGGATCCGCTTTCACCCAATCCAGAAAGTTTCTTACTGTCGTTCTCATGACTTCAAGATCTGGGTTATCACATGCTTGCTCCAAAGCTGGAACCTAAAATAATAACACTTAATTTTAGTTCTTATGCAACCTAAAACCTTGTAATCTAAAATATTGTAAACTAAAAATAATTACTTACATCAGTTCTTATTATATGTTCATAAAATCCACGCAGACTAGAATCATCTATAGCTCTATGCTCGAAGCGAGGCTCCTGATATATGTAGCGTCTGTTGCTTATAACTGGAGATCCCCACCAAGATCTATATGCAAAATTCTCGTATACTGTTGCATATACGAAATATGTGAGATGTTATGAGAAAAATGTGGCAAAAAAATTAACTTTAAAATAACTTACAGTCCTCCATAGTAGCTATGTTCTGAGACAAATGTGAGATGTTATGCGTCTCTAGTCTGGAATTCCAAGCAGAAATTAATTTGTGGGCTCTTACGGTTGCACTTCCTCTACCACGATTATAGTGAGGCGGGTCTTCGGGTATATGTTGTTTCATACCGAATTGTCGTATAACCCGATCAGCTGGATGATACATTATGTCTCCATGGTATATTATGTAAAACCTATGGAGACTTAATTCATATGTTGTCGTTCTATCTTAGAAGGATAAGGATTAATACAATAATGCACCATTTGAACCTGTTTTTTGACAGATAATTATAAGGTAATAAAACATAATATACTAAATAGATATATAATGGCGACTTTTATTTACCTCTGAAATCTGTAGTGAATCAAATTGGCCCCGATATATCGGGGCAACCGAGTAAACACAGTGTGCGGGATCTACCGCATCAGTAGTCCACCGTAAAGCGAACGGAAATACATGTGCGTCGCTACTGATAAGGAAAAGTGGCCTACCGATAGAAAAATGCTCGTAGGACCAAACCTAAAAATTATATGATATAAGTGTACAAATTTTAAATATATAACAAAATTTATATATATATCAAATTCAAACAATTTTCGTACCTGAATTAATGTAGCACATCCATTTAAATTTTTCATCAATTTGTCCTTCGAATGGAACTGCACAAAGTCTGACATAGCACTGTATACATATGCCAGCATTGACTCTCCCCACGCATGACTCGTCGGTTCCGTCAAATCATTCAGAAATAATAGAAACCGTAAATTTACCATATCCGATGCGTCGGGAAACAAAAAAGCATTAATAAGGCCTAGTAAATAGGCTCTAGTGCATGCAATGACCTGAACAGAATATAAAAAACATTATATTAGCTAAACTAAATTGATATATAATCTATGTGCACAAATATTAATCACAAATGTAATACTTACCATTTCCTCATCAACTGATATTTCTTGGTCACCGATACGATCTATGTGCATAAAATTCTGCCGGAGCCATGTATACGATACTAGGCCTTTGCCTTTCAATTTTAGTGCCTCCACACCTAGGTAGGCCGTGATCGCTGTCTCAGCAGAAAATTGCTCATCAAATATTATAGGTTCACCTGTGATAGGTAGACCTAAAATATTTGCAACATCTTTAAGCACAATAGACATTTCTCCAAAAGGTAGCTGGAACGTATTTCGTCCGGGCCACCACCGCTCCACTAGACTCAGAATCAAGTCTCTATCGTGATGTAGAAAACGTATTTGATCAAGGTAATGAAAACCAAATACGTGCAATAAAGCTTCTTGGTCACTAGTCAATTTCCAGAAACCAAGTTGGCCCTCATAGCGCCATGTATTGTGTTCTCGACACCGCACTTCCCTTTTATAATCACATAGCTATATATAAAACATACAAACTATATTATTACTAAACATATAAAATGATAATTTTATTGACTAACACAATTAAAAGTATATATACCTCTCCAGTAAATATCAGATTACATATGTGCGACTCGCGTTGCTGCTTAATCAATTCTGTAGTTGGTCCCCCCGGTATACGACCATCGTTTTGGGTAGCCATCTGAAAAAAGATGGTTGTCAAAATACATATTTAAGAATATGATTGATTAGGGTTTGGGTTTATATGGGTAAGGCTTTGGATTATATTAGGGTTTACTTCACGTGTTAGGGTTAGGGTTAGGGTTAGAAAAAGTGCTTGGATTAGGTTATGGTTTAATTTACGGGTTAAGGCTATGGTTAGAATTAGGGTTAGGGTTAGGAGATTAATGTTATTAGTGGAGTGGTTATGATAAAAGTTAAGAGTGGGAGGGTTTGGGTTTACATTATGGTAAGGGTTAGGGTTTAGTTTCGGGTTAGGGAGAACATTAGAGTCTACATTAGCCTTATGGGATCCACATTCCATAACATAAGTTGAGATTTAGATTATGGTCTACATTAGAGTCTACATTAGTTTTAAAGGTTAGGGTTGGGATTTAGATTAGGGTCTACATTAGCCTTATAGGATCCACATTCCATAACATAAGTAGAATCATAACATAAGTAGAATCATAACATAAGTAATAAATAAATTAGAATTTGTATTATAATAGCATTAGGATTTGTATTATAATAGAATCATAACAGTAAGTTTAATATTTTCTTGGATTAGATTATAGCATTAGGATTTGTATTATAATAGAATCATAACATAAGTAAACTAACCTTGAACTCCAGAGTCCAGAGTCTCCTTCTCCTTCTCCTCCTCCTCCTTATTCTTCTTCTTCTTCTTCCACTTCTTCTTCTCGAATCTCTCTCTCTCTCTCTCTCTCTTCTGGTCTTCTTAATCTCTCTTCTACTCTTCTTACTTTCTCTTCTGGTCTAACTTTCTCTTCTTCCAATTTTTTTGTTTGATTCTTCTGCCACCTTTGTTTGATTCTGCCACCTTTGTTTGACTCTTCACATGATTCCATTCAATTCCAACCCACCCGTATTCAATTCCAACCAACTCACGCACCCAACCGTATTAAATGAACCAATTTAACCCAACCCCAGCCGGATTAAACCCAAGTCCATAATCCGACAGACGGAGTGTCGAAAAATTGGACGCCGTCCAATTTTCGACACACGGTCTGTCGGAAGGAAATTGGACAATGTCCAATTTTCGACAGACGGTGTGTGGGAAATTGGGCGACGTCCAATTTTCCGCCACGTCGTCTATCGGATTGTATCGTTCTACTTAATTTTTTCAACTATTATCGTTTTAGTAAATTTCAATCAAATTTTTTACTGTACAGTAAATTTTCTGTTTTTTTACAAGATGAAAAATAGTTTGTAGTTTGTACAATAATAATAGGTGTCCATATTTTAGTGCAGGGTAAACATCTCATCAAATTGAGTGGGTGAACACAGGTTGGACTGCAAACGTTTTTAAATGCACATCCGTTGGGAAAAGGAATTCTTGATGACTCCATTATTTCAAGGGACGGCACACACAGAGAGAGAGAGACCAGTCATTATGTCAAAGGTTGGGCTAGTCTTCGTCCCGGCGTGGGGCGCCGGCCACATAACCTCAATGCTCGAATTCGCAAAGCGCCTCCTCCTCGCGGCCGCCACCGGCACCCGCCGCTTCTCCATCACAGTCCTCCTGATCAAACCCCCGTCGCGCGACTTCTCCTCCACTTCACTCTCCCACATGCGCTCCCTCTCCTCCGCCGGCCTCGACGTCCGCTTCCACCGCCTCCCCGAGCTCGACCCACCCGAGCACACCGACGGCCCCGAGGACTTCATCTCCCTCTACTTCCAGCTCCACAAGCCCCACGTCAAAGCCGCCATCATCGCCTCCTCCTCTCCGGTCCCCATCTCCGCCATCCTCATCGACTTCTTCGCCACCCCTCTCATCGACGTCGCCCACGAGCTCTCCCTGCCGGCCTACGTCTACTTCTCATCCAACTCCCTCATGCTCGGCCTCATTCTCCACCTCCCCGTACTCGACGCCGCCGCCGCGGAGACACCCACCGAGCTCGACCGAGCCGGGGGGGATTATTACATAGAGGTCCCCGGAGTGGTCAGGCTGCCGTGGGGTTTGATGCCGAGTCCGTTTCTGGACAGGAAGAGCCGGGGCTACGCGTGGTTCGTGTACCACGGGAGAAGGTTCCGTGAGGCCGAGGGGATTGTCGTCAACACGGCGGCCGAGATCGAGCCCGCGTATCTGTCGGCGCTGGCGGAGGGGCGGTTCGTAGTGGCCGAGGGCGGAGGCCCGGCGATGCCGAAGGTTTATCCGGTCGGACCGGTTCTTTCGCTCGGCGATGGCGGCGGCGACGCGGAGGGCGGCGCGGGCGGGAGGGAGTGTGTTGTGTGGCTGGACAAGCAGCCGGAGGGCTCCGTCGTCTTTCTGTGCTTTGGGAGCGGTGGCTGCTTTGGTGCTCATCAGGTATTTATTTGGGATATTTAGACTTTAAGTCTCTGAGTATTTATTTGGAATATTTATTTGGGATATTTAGACTTTGGATTTCAAATAGGTTTTAAAATTAGTGTTTGAGTATAATTAGTATTTAAATTTCAAAAGTGTAAAAAAAAAAAAAAAATTTAGTAACACTTTTGATACACTTTTGATAATATTTTTGAGACATTAGTGACACTTTTAAGACCTAAATACTAATTATGTATAATATAGAGACCAAATACTAATTTAGATGGACAGAAAATTGCATAGATAGCTTGAAAGTTTTCGTAAAATTATTTTGAGAGCATAAAATTTAGTGAAATTACAATAAGAAATCTAACATTTAGTGAAATTACAATAAGAAATTCTATGCATGCCTATTTATTAGCAGACATTAATCATTCTATAATTCTTTCAGTCGGCTAACATTTAGTTGATCGACAATGTAAAGAAAACCTCATTATGGAGGACGTATATTAAACAGTTTCCACGTTTTATTTGTCTTCAAACTAACTAATAAAATAATAAACAAATTAATATGCACAAAATGTGCTTCAGAATGAACCTTTTTTTCCCTTCAATAAATGCCCTTCGGAAGGTCATTGTTATTGATCACAAATTTTTTTTCATGAGGGACGATCGGTGATTACACCCATCAGAACCATATTGTGGGTCTCAGATTGCAAACAACCAAAACTTTGTGCTGCGGATGAAATAGCATTTGATGCTCATGCTTTCTATGCAATTTTCTATAGAATATTTCCTTCCATTTAAAATAATAATAATAATAATAATAATAATAATAATAATAATATCCTGAACTCCTAAACTTTTCCGAAATACTGGATCTCCGACTCGAGCGTTCATAATTTTTCTTAGTGAACATGGGTAAAAATTTCAACATTTGTTTGTACTAGTGTTTCAACATTTTTCTTAGTGAACATGAGTAAAAATTTGAGAAATTTGAGAAATTTTGAGTGACATCCCACTTTTTTTTATCCTTATTTAAAGTGCACCCTACCACTTTACATAAATGTAAGTTATCTTCCATTTTTTATGGATTTCGTCCAAAACCAACTGTCAACGCATTTGACCGATAATTTTGGACGAAAATATTCTTCCAAACCCAAGCCCAAATCTTGCCCCCGCTCCCGCTCCGCTGCCGTATCCCTGCCCCGCTGCTGCCGCTGCCGTGCCCTCGCCCCGCCATTGCCACGCTCATCACCACCACCACCACTACCACCACCTTCACCATCACCATCACCATCACCATCACCGTAACTACCACATTCACCTTCACCATCACCTTCACCATCACAATCACCATAACCACCACATTCACCTTCACCATCACCTTCACCATCACCATCACCATCACCTTCACCTTCACCATCACCATCACCATAACCACCACATTCACCTTCACCATCACCTTCACCTTCACCATCACCATCACCATAACCACCACATTCACCTTCACCATCACCATCACCACTACCACCATCACCTTCACTAACACCACCATCACCACCGCCACCGCTACCCCGCCGCACCCGCTCCGCCGCTCCCCCTCCGCGGCCGCGCCCCCGCCTCCGCTCCGTCCCGGTGTCCTAGCTCTACCCCCGTGCCCTAGCTCCGTCCCCTCCCCCCGCTCCCGTGCCCCCGCTCCGCCCCCGTGCCCCCGCTCCGCCCCCCTTCCCTGTCTTCTTTCCTGCAATAGCAGCAGCAGCAGTGACGGGGGCAGCGGTGGGGCGAGGGCGGGCGCGACAGCGGCGGGACGAGGGAGGGGGGCAGCGGCGGGGCGGAGGGAAGGATTATGATTTGGGTTTAGCTTTGGGGAGGATGAAGACGAGGGTATTTTGGTCAAAAATTGTCAGTCAAATGGTTTGACTGTCAGCTATGGACGGATTCCGTGTGAAGTGGGAGGTGTTATACATTTATGTAAAATGGTGGGGTGCACCTTAAATAAGAATAAAGAAAGTGGGATGCCACTTAAAATTTCTCTAAAAATTTCGACATTTGTTTGTACTAGTGTGTCAATGTAGGAAGGCTGGACATTCCACAAATGTGGACTGTGTCATGTCAGGTATGTATCGAACACATATTAGACACATCCATACACTTCATAATAAACTGGGAAATACCAAAACAGATATCATGTTGGTGTCTCCATGTCCTTGTATTGTCTGCGTCTTTACAACATAAGTTAATTTCAACCAGGAGTCTAGAATCTATATAGTGTGATTTCTTAGTGTTGAACTGTGAGTTTCATAAAAAAAAAAAAAAAAAAACTGTGAGTTTCATATCCTATAATTAATTAGGATGCTGCTATTTTGTCCGCCACTGGAGGTGGCAGCGTCGGCCCGCCAGTGTCCACCAGTTCCGAGTGGGTCCGTGGTAGCAGGGGGGGTCATTGGCTGACCGTAACATGAGCGCAGGCCGGTGCGGTCACCCGGGCCAAATATCATTTTCAAATTAATTATGTTTTGAGCGTGCACAGGTGAAGGAGATGGCAGCTGGGCTAGAGCGGAGCGGGCACCGGTTCTTGTGGTGCGTCCGCAGCATGGTAGTAGACGGCAGCAACCGGCAGATAGTTGACACAAATCCGGACGAGGTACTGCCCCAAGGGTTCCTGGAGAGGACGAAGGACAGAGGTATGGTGTGGCCTTCGTGGGCCCCGCAGGTGGAGATACTCTCCCACAGGGCCGTGGGGGGGTTCGTGACGCACTGCGGGTGGAACTCGTGCCTCGAGGGCCTGTGGTTCGGAGTGCCGATGCTCGCCTGGCCGCTGTACGCGGAGCAGCACCTGAACCAGGTCCTGATGGTAAGGGACCTGGAGGTGGCGGTGGGGCTGGAGGTGGACCGAAAGGGAGGGAACTTCGTCGCGGCGGGGGAGCTGGAGAGGGGAGTGAGGTGTCTGATGGGGGAGGGGGAGGAAGGGAGGAGGGTGAGGGCAAAGGTAGGGGAGATGAGACGGGCTAGCAGGAAGGCCGTGGAAGATCAGGGGGGGTCCTCCTACATGAACCTCAAACAACTGGCTGAGGACCTGGTGTGCCTAAGTGTGGCTCAAGGAGCTCAACAGTGAGCCTGTCGATTAATTAAGTTGGATAGCATACAAAGTAGTGTTAACTCTCTGAGAGATCGAGACATTGTTGGTACAATGTTATCCCGCAATAAATATTTTCTAGCGGTCTTCGTTCAGGCCTCGTTTGGTTTGTGGTTCTGTTAATTGAGGATAGGGGTGTGCATTCTGTTAATTCGATTCAAATCGAACAGAATAACCGATAATTGAATTGGACCAAAAATTGAATAAGCAAAATCCAAGCAAATCGAAATGATCCAAAACTAAATCAAGCCGAACCGAATTAAATTGGTTCGATTTTCGGTTTATTTGCAATTTTGTTAGTTAACACACACACACACACACACACACACACACACACACACATATATATATATATATATATATATATATATATATATATATATATATATATATGTGTGTGTGTGTGTGTGTGTGTGCAAATGAACTCTATTCTAGTGGTTAAGAGAGATGTATGCGACCCAAGTGGTCGGGAGTTCGAACCCCAGTGGAGGCGAATTCGTCACAATTATCCATTACTTCAAATATATATATATATATAATAATAATAATAATAATAATAATAATAATAATAAGGGAGGTGAGGTGCCACTATATGGGTGGTGGCTATGTGTCACCCCTATGCTATCATCATGCATCAAAAAGTGTGCACTAAGGGGCTGTTTGGATAGATGTAACTATTTGGAAGTGTGAAAGTGGCACTTACATCATAATGAGTTGCAAGGCACTTGCAGCAAGTGGTACTTTTCAAAATGTGTTTGGATGTAATACTTTTTGTCTCCTGCAAGTGGAAGAAAAATGAATTTGGTGTTTGGATGGTTGTTGAAAGTGGAGAGAAAAAGAGTTCGATTGTTTGGGTGGTTGTTAAAAGTAGAAATTGGAGTTGAAAATATGCTAACATATAATTAAATTAATTACCTTAATTAAACAAAAATTATATTAATTATTATAATTAAATTAATTCAACAATTAAACCAAAAATTACATTAGCTGGCATCTCAAAAAAAAACACACACACACATTAGCTGTCGTACTTAAATTAATTACTAAACTCTCTTCTTCTGGACTCTTCAAGTCTTCATCTTCCCAAGAAAAAATACATTATATGTCAAACTATAAAAGACCACCACAAGACCACCATCACAGACCACCACCTCCACCCCCTCGGCGGCGGTGTCCCAGCGTCGTCCAGCTCGCGATGAGCTCCGGCGGCGGCGTCCCCAGCGTCGTCCAGCTCGTGGGGAGCTCCGGCGTCTGCGGCGTCGTCTCTAGCGTCGTCCAGATTTGGCCACCGTCAGATCTGGCCATCGCGTCGTGTCAAGCCGGTTTGCCACATCTGGCCATCGTGTCGTGTCGTGTGGAGCCGGAACGCCGCTGTGTCGAGCAGGAGCACCACCTTTACCCTTCCCTTTTCTTTCCACCACTTTCACATCCACCTCCCTCACTTTTTTGCTGTAAGTGAAATGGGAGAGATGGAGGGGGGACAGCAACTCATTTGTGTCAGAGAAACACAGTTGCAGCATAATTTTCTTCATCATCCAAACACCAAAAGTGAATCCAGTTTCAGCGAAAGTCACACTTTCAGTCCACTTTCCTCTCACTCCTCGGCTTTCAAACAGGCCCTTAGTGTGCAAGTGTATGATGATAGCATGACATATAGCCACCTTACCATGAGGTGCCACTTCACCTCCCTTTTATATATATATATATATATATATATATATATATATATATATATATATATATATATAGAGAGAGAGAGAGAGAGAGAGAGAGAGAGAGAGAGAAAGGGAGGTGAGGTGGCTATGTGTCATCTCCCCATACTATTATCATATACTTGCACAATTTTCAAAACATGATGATAGCATGGAGGGTAACACATAACCACCACCCTTAAGGAGGTACCTCACCCCTCTTATTCTCTATCTATTTATAGGACTAATTAGAGTTTAGACCCTGGATTTTATACCAGCTTAGAGTTTAGGTCCTAACATGTCCAATTAGAAAGTTTAGATCCTGAATTTTATTTATTTTTTCAATCTTTCCCGTTATACCCTCTATTTTAATTTTAAAAAAAAAAGAGTTATTTGTATTAATCCCCTAATTGCTAATCATATATTCACTTCCCCTATTTTTATTTTAATTAGTGTTATCCTCAATCATTCGGATAAAGTGTAAACAAATCCTCCTTAGATTTGAGTTTTTGCATTTAAAGACCCCTTGTTTAAAAAAAAAATCTCACATTTTCATTTTTGCTTAGTTTGCATCATTGCCGTTAGAAATGACCATTAATGACTTTTGAAAAAAAACATATACCCAAAATGCCCTCCCTTTCCTACCAGTGGTGGCTAGCCCCCTCCTCCCTTCGCTGGCCGGCCATGCTCAACCCACCCCCCCCCCCCCCCCCCCCCCCTCCCTCCGCTGCCGGCCACCCTTCCCTCTCCTTTGGTCAGTCCCGCTTGACCCGCCCCCACCACCGGAGAGAGTGGGGGGAGAGGTAAACTTGTATTTTTAGACGTATTTTAACGGCTGTTAACGGTAGGGTGCAAATTGAACAAAAATAAAAATGTGAGAATTTTTTTAAACAATTGGTCTTTAAATGCAAAAACACAAATCTAAGGAGGGTTTGTTTGCACTTTACCCGAATGATTGGGGGTAACACTAATTAAAATAAAAATTGGGGGGAGGGGGAGTGGAGATATGATTAGCAATTGGGAGAGTAAATACAAATAACTCTAAAAAAAAATACTCTCATGCATAGGGAGGAAGGGTATAATGGAAAAAAATAAAAATATTCAGCGTCCAAACTCTCCAATTGGACATGTTATGGTTTAAACTCTAAGTTGGTATAAAACCCAGGGTCTAAACACTAATTAGCCCATATATATATATATATATATATATATATATATATATATATATATATATATATATATATATATATATATATATACAGGGGCGGATCTATGTAGGGTCCAAGGGGGGCCACGGCCCCCCCAATTTTTTCTAAAAAAAGGTTGATTATTATACATAACTTTTTACAAGTTTATAATATATATTAGTTTGACCTCTTAATGCACAAAGAATAACTTAGCTGAAGTGGTAGTATTTTGGACTTTTAATTAAGAGGTTGCAAGTTCAAATCTCACCTCTCACATAATCAAATGCTTTACTTATTTTATGTTATATTGTTTGCTTGCTCTTTTGTAACAATTTAAAAATATTGGCTTTATTTTTTTGACCATTCTTGTTTGAGTTTTAGCATATTTTTTGCTATTAAAGTCCAATTAACATGTCAATTTTAAAGATTTCTATATGTAGTAGTACGGCCCCTTCATAATTTTAATCCTGATTCCGCCCCTATATATATATATATATATATATATATATATATATATATATATATATATATATATATATGTGTGTGTGTGTGTGTGTGTGTGTGTGTGTGTGTGAACTAAATTTTCTTATTCGGTTTTCAATTTTGGAACGAACCCGAATAAGAAAATTTAGTGTGTGTGTGTGTGTGTGTGTGTGAGAACTAAATTTTTCTTATTCGGTTTTCAATTTTGGAACGAAACCGAATAAGAAAATTTAGTATTTTCAAAACTGAATCTCTTATTTAAAAAAATGTTGTCCAAAATCGAACAATGCTCACCCCTATTTGAAGATGAACTGAAAATGATTTTCAATGGAAAAGAAATTAGGGAAAAAATGGTTCCATCCACCCAAATAAGAATTTATTTTCCCACAATTAAGTATTCAATTTTTTTAAATTTTTTTGACATTTTTAAACATAATCAATAAAAATTATAATTTGTCAAAGGAAAAGATACAACAAGAAATTGATTTCATTTCCTTTCCGTGAAAAAAAAAAAAAAAAAAAAAAAAAAAAACCCCTAAGCGAGGCTACTTTTGGTCAAAGAAAAAGTTTATTGAAACTACAATAGCATAACAAAAAGGTAAATTATAAGGGCACATGTTTTTTTACTCGGGGCTAGCCAGGATTAGGGCTAGCCAGGCTTTGAGGAACTTTTACTCGGGCTGTCCAAATTTTTCATTCATGGGGCTGTCCAAACCCCATAGCCCCCCAAACCCGAAAAATCACTCTCATTTCAAATTTTCACTCTCTCTCTTCACAAACCCTAACTTTTTTCTTCTTCTTCTATCCATCTTCTTGTTCTCCACCATTTCCATTCTCACATCCCCATCAAAACCCTAGTTTTTTTCTCATCATCATCATCTTCTTCTTCTCCATCATTTTCATCATCAGCATCTCCATCAAAACCCTAGTTTCCTTCTCTTTTCCAATTTCGATGGCAACAAAAAAATTAAATAAACCCTAAAATGCATGAAAATAAAGGTTAAATACTTCTTTCCTCACAAAGAATGCATGGAAATAAATCCTATAATGCATATTTCACTCTATTATGAAGATTGAAATAAACCCTAACATATTTTTTTTTATTCAAAAATTTTGACTTTAGGACTGCCAGAAATGTGGCAGTCCTGAAAGGAACTTGCTGTACAGCAAGTATCTTTCAGGACTGCCTCAATTTCTGGCAGTCCTCAATATGTCTAGGAATGCCAGAAATTGTGGCAGTCCTGCTGTAGAGCATTTCCCTTTCAGAACTGCCACAATTCCTGGCAGTCCTCATTACTTTTAGGACTGCCAAAAATTGTGGCAGTCCTGTTGTACATCGAGTCTATTTCAAGACTGCCACAATTTCTGGCAGTGCTCATTACTTCTAGGACTGCCAGAAATTGTGGCAGTCCTGTTGTACATCGAGACTATTTCAAGACTGCCACAATTTCTGGCAGTCCTCAATACTTCTAGGACTGTCAGAAATTGTGGTAGTCCTGATATGAATCCAATTATTCTACAACTAGGATTTCTTCCATAGTTTTCTTCTACAACTAGGATTTCATACATAATTCTTCTATTAATAAAAAAAAATTGGTTAATAGACTAAAAATTAATAGATTTGATAGATTTGATAACCCAATTTCTTCTACAACTAGGGTTTCATCCATAATGTCTAAACAAGAAGAAGAAAAATAAAGTAGGGTTTGGAGAAAGAGATCTGAGAAATTAGAAGAGAACAAAAAATCAAAATAAACTAGGTTTGCAAAAATTGGTGTTCTTGTTGTTCTTGTTCTTTTTGTTCTTCTTCTTGTTCTTCGTCTTCTTCTTCTTCTTAGAAATGGAGAGTGGGAAAGAAAACAAAAATTATAAGATTTATCTTTTATACCTAACACTTGGATAGCCCTGAGTAATTTTTTCAATGGCAAACTTGTAAATAATGGAAAACAGTCACTTGGCTAGCCCCAAGTAAAAAAGGCTGTGCCCTTATAATTAGCCTAACAAAAAAGTCAAATGGACCCTTTGACGTTTTTCTTGCAACCAGGTCTTGTCAACTTTGTTTGCACTATTTAATTGTATTAAGCTTGATTAAAATTTTTTTAAATTAATCGAAACGCCAAATGGTTGGACGCAATGCGTGTATAAAATGTCAAACCAAATGGTACGTTGTGTGCAGCAAAACATCCAATGGTTGGATGTAGGGGCGAGCATCGTTTCGGTCCGAACCGTTTTACGTAAAACCGACAGTAACCGTAAACAGTCCATTAAAAACCGAGAACCGAACCGATCAAAATTAAATCCGACCAGAACCGAACGAATTAGACCGGTTCGATTTTCGGTTGGTTCGGTTTTACGGTCCACTGGATTGGGCCAGATTTTTAATGGACCTGGATGTATGAAAAATAAAATAAAAATCAATAATGGACTGGCATTTTTTTAATGGACCGATTTAAGGCACAATACAAATTTTGTTATATCTCAAAATATACATATAACAGCATAACATTGAATTTCAAATTGGACTTGAAGTCCAGTGCACAGTATAACACAAATATCAAGTCTCCACACTCCAGTACAGAATCCTCTTCAATAATACAAAATACCAAACAAATATACAAATTACATCCGGTAGAGAACACTCAGAACAAATATATATCATGTACATGTATACGGTAGAGAACACTACAGTATAATACAAATATCCAGATTAAGTTACACGCCAGTATCCAAGTCTCCAGTACAGAACCGAACTAATATATACAAATTACAAATTCACAATCAAGAAGAAATGTTCATTTTGATGCAGCACATCCAATCCAAGATTCCAAATTCACCACAGTGTCCAAGTCTCAAGTACATAACCGAACTAATATATACAAATTACAAAATAAATACGTGATGCATGCTAATTTAAACAGAATTTACATGCATCTCATCATGATATAATAAACCAACAAATTAAAACATAGAACTTTCAACTTTGGCGACACATTTTTTGGCAGCAAGCAAATATTTTCTTCGTAGCAAATATTTTTTGGCAGCAAGCAAATATTTTTTTGGCAGCTAATATTTTTTTGCCAGCAAACCAGTAGCGCACATGTCCAGAAACAACAAAGATACACAATATAGAATTTTTGAAGTGACAAAAGATGAACTTACAGTGAGTTCAAATATCGACATCAAAGGATAACCAACTGGAATACAATTTTGAACCAGAACTTCCCGTCCACGGCGAAAGCTCATCCATGCAAGAATAACAAACGTTAATTAAAAAAACTAGCAACCGTAAATAGAAATTTAAAAAAAAAAACCCCAAAAAATGAGATCTTTGTTAGATCTTATCGGATCTCGAGAGATCTTTGTTAGATCTCGACAGGTCTGGGTTGGATCTTAACAGATCTAGGACAGATCTGGGTTGGATCTTAACATATCTTAACAGATCTGGAGTTTGAGAGAGAGAGAGAGAGAGAGTGTTGATCTCGAACAGATCTAGGTCAGAAGAGGCGGTGGGAAAGGAGGCGGCGGGATGGAGAAGCCGGGGTGGAGGGGGGAGGATGTAGGCGGAGTGACTGGAGAGTGGAGGAGGCCGGAGGAGGAGTGCAGAGTCTGAGTCGGAGACGAAGACGGAGGCGGTTGAGTGGAGAGCTCTGAAGAGAGCGAGAGACCTCTTCTGGAGTGTTGAAATGGTGGAGTGGAGAGTTTTTCTGGAGGCGGTGGAGTCTCAGGACTCACGAGTGTAGAAATGGTGAGGAGAGAGAGATTTTTGGTATATATATTCTCGGTTAGGACAAATCGGTTTTCGGGTCGGATCGATAACCGATTAAGAAAACCGTGACCCGACCCGATAATCGCATAAAATTGGTATGGTAAACCGATAGTCGACCCAAAATACTTGAAACCGACCCGATTGGCTAGTTCGGGTCGATTATCGGGTTCTAAATCGCTTTTTGCTCACCCCTAGTTGGATGTGTTCTTTGCATGAACGTCCAACCAAATGACATTTCTTTGACAAATTTGTTTAGTCAATGAACTTTTGGATTTTTCTTTTTATTATCTTTAGCAAGGTTGGTTCTAAGCTAATGGAGGTCCGACGAAACATCCAAAAATGATCTCCATACATAATGTAAAAAAAAATATAAATAAAACAAAAATTTGTTGTTGTCAAAATTTAAACCAAAGGCCTCTTAAATACAAGCCTAGTATTAAAATCACTACATCTCAATACTTTTTGTTAACAATGACACATGATATGTACTAGTTCTATTGTAGATAGTTCCATGTTGGTACCTCCTTTTGTCAGGGGGTCCTGGATCGTCGTCCGACCTGCCCTGAGCTAAGACCGTCCCTGATTTTTAGCGGAATGTGAAATTTAATCAACTAGAAAAAGTTGGTGTCATGGGCTATATAATTCCATCCATATTTAATCCCTCTCCGGTTAACTAACCACCCATATTTATTCTCATCCCATATTTATGGTATCCACATTTAATTCCTTTATTGCAAACAAACATGAGCTTTTCCTATTTTATTTTAGGTGTTTTTTTTTTTTTTCCCTTCTCCCGGACTAGCAAACAAGATCCAGGAGAAATTCGAACCATATCCATTTCCACGAGATCCTCGTATGTATCTAACGGACTAGACCTCCACGGACGCCAACCACAGAGTTAGCCAAAAGGCCCAAAATAAACCAACCCACATTAAAAACATCATAGTAAAAAAAAAAAAAGAACCAACTGTTTGGCTTTTTTTTTAAAACAGGATTTGCCCATAGATTGTGCATTTTTCGCCCATTATAAATCCAACCGAATGATATGTGTGTGCGTGTCTAATGGCTGGCTTATCAATTTTTCGGATTTTTTTTCTGAGTTTGAAATTTTGTAGAAATTTTGTGATATATGTAAAATTTCAAAAAAATTGTATGATGTGTATGGAAATCTTCGTTTAGAATATAGAATATAAACCTGAAAGAGTTTTTGACAAATATTTGGTATATAGACACTTAGTAATGAATATTTTCTGACAATGTTTTCTTACTCATAATAGTAAACGAAATGTGTGGCCCAGGGAAATTAATAGTATGTATGGGCTCACTATTTTCTAGTGATGTTATTTAGCATGGAAGTATTGAAACATGAAAAAGGACATTGTCCACAAATATGTATGGAGCATGATATTTTCTCGTGACGTTCCTTTGTTTGAAACCCTGAAGACATTCTGGGCAAATTTGGCGTAGTAAGAGCATCTCCAACCCTATTGTCTTGTTAAGTGTTGTGAATCTTAGGTGGCTCCTATGTGGCATGAGCCACAAGACAATGTCTTGTTTATGTGGCAAAATTATATCTCAAAAGACAATGAGATAGAAAAACTCTCTCCAATGCAAAAGTATTGAGGAGACAATAAAAAGTATTTTTTCCAACTTCCAAGACAACTTTTAAGACAACTACTCATCTTCTTTCTTTTTTTTAATATTTTTTATTCATAATTGATGACATGGAAGAGAAGACATTGTCAAGTGTATTGTCTAGAACAAGACAATCAACTTCACAATGTCTTCTTTAATTTTTGCCACATAAGCTTCACAATTGACTTGACAATTGCATTGGAGAAGAACTTTTGAATAAAATTTTGTCATTCCTATGTGGCAACAACTTTTTTCCAAAGTCACAATAGGGTTGGAGATGCTCTAAGGCTACATTAATATTGTGGGGTGCAATGAATATTTTCTTTTAATGTTCTTTCAGAAAGGACAAATTATTGAAACTTGTAAAACAAATATAAATTTTTTTATTCTTTAGAGACATCAATAGATCTAATACTTATATATATATATATATATATATATATATATATATATATATATATATATATATATATATATATATATATATATATATATATATATTCTACTATATAATAGGAAAACTTAGATGGTGAAACTTTTGAATTCCGAAAATATCCTTACATACTTATACTAATTAAAAATAGTTTATTAATTTTAATAAGGACAACTTAGTAATTAGGAAAACTACCCTTTAGTCTTCCTAAAGAATCTTCCTAAACTAATTAAAAAATGTTAAAATACGTGCAAGGCACGTGCACATATGCTAGTATATATAGTGTGGATCATGTGACACATAATATTTGACATCTAAAAAAATATGCAATCTCAACCACGCATCATTTAAAATAAATGGTTCAGATTTGATAGAGTAATTTGTATTAATTAGCATGGATGTCAAATTAAATATTCCACTAATTAATACAACCTAGTATTAATTAGCATGCATGCCAAATTTGATTTCTATGAATGTAAACTTGGTATGCATTTAAATCTGAACCATTCATTTTAAATGATGTGCGGCTGAGATTGCGTATTTTTTTTAGATGTCAAATTCTATGTGTCACCTGATCCCCACCATATATATATATATATATATATATATATATATAAACATTAATATATAAACATTAATGGGTCTATTTTTATGGCTTTGTATATAAGGTCGGTAGTATACCCAAGAAATAATAGTATACATAGGTCGTTACCGGAGAACTCCTTAGTTTTTAATAAACTAATATTATTATCTTCCTCGATATTCTTTTCTTCTATAGGTCGTTACCGGAGAACTCCTTAGTTTTTCATACTATAACACGTTATCGGCACTTAGCTCGACCACGAAGATCTGCGATAATCCTCGAATAAAACAAGTAGATCTCAATTTTTAGATCCGACTATTCTTCTGAAGCCATAACTAAGTTGTTCCTAGCAGCACAAAAAACTTCCTTGGGAACTAACATGGCCGTCTATGGCTGGAAAGTTGTAAAGTTGCAGCTCGTAAAGTTTCTCGAAAACGATCGAACCGAACGTGGCCATCTATGACAACAAAGTTGTTCATCGTGGCACACAAAGTTCTTTGATAGCTAACCTGGACGTCTATAGCAGCAAGTTTGTTCCTCGTGAAACACAAAGTTCTTTATGAACTAATGTGATTCCTCGCGAATATTATCCAAAAAGCTACCGCGAAAGCCACCACTGCTTTTTTTTGGCATTCAAAGTGTTTCCTCGCAACAAACAAAGGTCCTTGAAAACCAACATGGCCATTTATGGCAGCAAAGCATCTCCTCACAGAACACAAAGTCCCTCAGGAAGCAACATGGTTCCTCGCAAAAAGCTTAGCAGTTTGCTAGAAGCAAATGTCGCGGAAAGCATAAGAGCATCTCCAACCCTACTGTGAGTTTAGAAAAAATGGTTGCCATATAGGAATGACAAATTTTTATTCCAAAAATTCTTCTCCAATGCAAATGTAGAATAAAATATGAAGTTGACATGGCAATGACATGACAAGGAGAATGTGAAGTTGGTTATCTAGATCTAGACAATGCACTTCACAATGACTTTGTCTCCACATCATCAATTATGAATAGAAATATTTATAAAAAAGTTGAAGAAGTGGAGAAGTTACTTTGGAAGTTGGAAAAAATATTTTTTATTGTCTCCTCAATACTTTTGCATTGGAGGGAGTTTTTCTATCTCATTGTCTTTTGAGATATAATTTTGTCACATAAACAAGACATTGTCTTGTGGCTCATGCCACATAGGAGCCACCTAAGACTCACAACACTTAACAAGACAATAGAGTTGGAGATGCTCTTACCCCACAAAATGGAGCAACTTCACGGAAATGGAGCTACCTAGTGAAATCTAGTCCAACAAAACTCTACCCTACGAACTGCATAGATTTGTAGTTTGCTGCAGAACTCCACAGTTTCAAAGATTTTTGTGTAACTCCATAACAAATTGTTTGCTCGCTGCAAACCAGAAGAGGAAACTACATAGGTTACGAAATTTTTGCCCCTGAAACCCCACAAAGGACTCTTCCCATTTGAACCCCACCGCTGACTAGTCAGTGGGACCCTCGTCATTTGTCACTGCCTACTGACCCTTGTTAGAGCATCATTAGTAAGGCCCGTCCCATTTTCTAGATTCTAGATTTAGAATGTTGGAGCTCATTTTGTAGAATAATAAGTCTCATCCCTAGTCCCAATTTCTACAATTTCGGTCCCAACCCATCCATGGGTGCTAAGGGTTGGGCCTCCCAATTTCTAGATTCTAGATTGTAGAAACTCGTTTTGTAGAATAGTAAGTTCCAATTTGGAGCCAAACTTTCTAGATTCTAAACTTTATATTATTTTTTTCCTACATTAATTTTTGGCCACACAATTTTTGGGACCGGAGCTCACTTTATCATTTCCTACTATTCTCATACAAACCCAACCCATTCTACATTTACCTTTTTTTTTTGAAATTTTGGGATCCAAATTGCATTGGAGAGTCCCAACTACTAATGATGCTCTTAACATACATGAAAATATCGTGAGGGTCAAAAAAATTAGCCATGTTGTCATAATTTTTTAAGAAGCAAAAAATTAATTAGCGTAGGCATAAACAATATGTTTCATGGTGTGTATCCTATACTACACTTGTTTCCAAGATTGGTATTCTAACTATCTATAAGTATCTATCATCACTAACATATATCTCAATCCACATTGAAACAAAAATAAAGAATAAACAATATGTTTCATGGTGTGTATCCTATACTACACTTGTTTGACTAGACTCGAGGGAAATAATATGAGTCTACAAACACTAGGCTATCAAATAGAAGATAATAACAGAGGAAATATGTAGCTACAGAAGAACAATAAGCAAGTATCACTGACGGTACCTGGATCCTGAAGAACTAATCACCAACACTGCTCTAAAAGAATCTCAACATAACCTGGAAGGAAATCAGATCCTCATAGAGACAGCAAGATACATAATATACATGTCATATGAAAACAATAAATAACATGCAGGAGAAAGACATAAAATAGGGTGTACTACTACTAACCAATCTACATGAATGTAATTGAGGACAACGTACTCTCCATACATCTAATGATTGTCCTCCCATCTCAATGAACTACAAGTCAAGTCTATAATGACAATCAGGAACAACCATAACAAGCAACTCTATGAAAGATGAGTAATATGCATGCAATATGAATCATGTAAGCCTAGTAGTATATGTCAATGGTTAATAGCATATCGACAAAACTGAAACATGATATACAAGTAACAAGTATGTCAAAGGAACAATGAGAGCATTTAAATATTGTAATCATTAGACAATGTATACTTGCCTGATGCATATCCGCTTCTCCTACGTTGAGGTCACGGGTACCAATGAAGATCTCAAACCTAGATAAATCCAAGGAAGCTATTAACATTATATAAATCTATTTACCTATTATTTAGCAATTAGGTTATAGTTATTTACGATAATTATTTATTACCCTTAGGTTTATTATTTCAAGCTATTTATTATCATTTACCTATTAGGTTTATATGTTACTATTATCATAAGTTAATCTATATCTATTTACTATAGTTATTACTATAGACCTTAAATAAAATATTAATTATACTCAAGTTACGCACAAGGTTATATCCTTACAAATATTTGTATACGCTATTAATTTTATTAGGTTTATATATATTCATAACTTATTGTCTTTAACCGCTAGGTGAGAGGTCTGTGGATCGGAGGAGGCTCTATTAGTCGGCAACTCTGGCACTTCGACAAGCGGGCATGTTGGCATTGAGGCAAGGAGCCGAGGTACAGTGGGTCATTGAGGCAAGGAGGGTAGTTAAGGTGCTCGTTACTCGGATATTGCTCGATGGTCGACAAGTTCATGTAAATATTAGAGATCGGACACTACTGCCTTTTAGCATCGACAAAAATATACCATTAAATGAAGAAGTAAGTAGTTTAGATTACTCGATAAAAGAATTTTGCGATCTGATAACTACTTGTATATGACATAGACATTGAATCAAGATCGTGCCAATTCATAAGATGAACCGATATGGTAAGCATTCATATCGATATAAAGACCAATCACGACTTCATAAGACGAGCAAGATCATTAAGAAACATGGACATTAAACCTACCATGAACCTATGACCACAAAAAATAGTGGCAAAAAAATAGTGACGAAAATTTTCGTCGCTATATAGCCATTTTTCTAGCTAAATAGTAACGCGACGAAACAATGACCATAAATTTCCGTCGCTACAGCTAATATCGATGTTTATTTGTCGTCGTTGTTTCGTCGCTCAATCGACGTACATCGACGAAAATTCAGCTATTGACTGGTGATGGATAATTTTGTCGCTAAGTCAGCGACTAATGTAGCAATGGAAGTGTGACCGTTTCTGATATTATATGTCTATCAGGTAGAAACTTATCGACAAAATTTTTTCAGATTTTCGTCGCTTAGTCATCGCTAGGTCGTCACTAATCTGTCGCTAGGTGAAATCTCCGAGGTTTTCGTCGCTACTCCGACGCTACACCGTTGCTAGTCCGTCGCTACCCTTGATATTTTTTTTCAGAATTAAATATTTTCTGCTACACACAAACCTGTAACACATAATATATATGTATACAGATATGATCCCTAAACACACACATCATCGTATCCAAACCAAATTCATATAATCAAACACATGCATAATTAATCACAGATCCAAATATATATAATGAGCAAGAAATCTAACACAAATCCATAATTGTACAAGAACAACTAACCGACATCCATAATAGTACAAGAATCATAATAGTACGAGATCCCAAATAAATAATTGTCACATTCGTTTTCGGTTTTCATATTTCTGAATTGTGAGTATTTAAATTTTTTTCTTTTCAAATTAGAATATTTTGTCCCTTGGCCGGCATACCGTCGGTATACTCCAGTATACCGTCGGTATATCGTTCGGGATATTTTGTGAATAGTATTTTGAATATTTTCGTAAATAGTGTTTAGATATATTTTTAAAATAGTGATGATACATTCTATTATCCATTGGTTTCTTGGTTCTGAAGCACCATATTATCTATTGGATATTTGGTTTTCTTTTCAATGGATGAGATTGATTTGGGAAGTGATGTGGATCACTGATGTGGCAGATCCAACGGTCACGATTAATTCTCCTTTTATATATATATATATATACCCTTTAGATTTTATTTTCATTTTTTCCTCTCCTCTCTTTCTGTTGAGGTCTAAGAGTGTGGTTTCTCAACGCCTCTTGGTGGTGGAATAGAAGTATAGGCTAAGAGCTTAACACTGGCAAGTACCTCTTGCTCAAAAGTGATATAACCATACTTTATTTTGATTTTCCATAAAAATTATAGTTTTATTGGTTTATAATATGCTTATCTAAATTATCTACAACTTTAGTATATGGTATTTTTTATTTTGATTGGTGGTTTAATCGATCTAACTTTGTAAGTAATATTTTCGAGTACGTTGCGGTATTCATTTTTCAAATTTCAAAATCTGTAAAAACTAATGCTATCGTGTTGTAGAGAATTCAATTTCATACGATTTTGACTTTTGAAAATTTAATTTCCGATTTAAAATAAAAAAATTTATGGCCGAATTTTTTTTATATTGAACATTAATTGGGGAACTACACATCAATCAAATCAGATGTATTGAGAAGAAACTAGCAAACATCATTAGCACACAAGGATTTGTTTGGTTCACGGAAGGAAAATTGATTCCCTTCGGAATGGGATAGTATAATTACTGTCACATTTTCTTTCCGTTGTTTGGTAAAATAAGGAAACCACCTAGGAAAGACTATTTTTTTTCCAGTGTTTAGTTGGTGCAGAAAAGGAAAGCAAAAATATATCAATGTTCCAATAATATCATTACATTTTAAAATAAAAATGACATTATGAAAATCCAAAGAGATCCAGAATACAAGGAGTTAATGGTAAAATAAGCAATAACACATGGTTAGTTTTGTAATAATTTTTTGTAATAAATGTTGGAAAAATGAGAAGGAAAAATCAATCCAATGAGTCATGAGTGAAACCATATTCCCTCATTCCCAAATTTGTCACTACCAAACAAAGGAAAGGAACAACTTTCCTTTTTCATGGTTCCTTTAATCCGTGAACCAAACGAGGCCTTTATGTTCGTTTGTGGTGAATTAAGGTTCGATTTGGTTCTCGATTGTCAGGAAGAAGAAGCAGCAGCAGCAGAAAGTAACAACTTTTGGTTTCCCAGTTCAGTTTAGGAATTCATATTCATGTCAGTCTGAACCAGGAACAAACATGAAGATGAATTGCAAAACCGTAACAAGAAGCCAAAAAAGCTGGAAATAATATACAAAGACAAATGATCAAGAATCCAACATAAACAAAATAACTCCATTTTCTTGTTTCACGAGGCAAAAACTTGAGAAACAGAACCCTCATGAGTGTTTAGAAACAACATTATCAAGGAAATGTCATCAGCTACATTTTTGCGTTCTTCGGATACAGAATTATGATTTTAGTTCAATTCTCTCAAGGAGGCACAATTTGGACGGAAAATAAATACCCGTCGCACATATTAATCGGGAAACCCAGAATTACACAAGGGGGAAATCTCCTCGTAGATCCAAAGGAATTCTGCAAATGTTTGGATAGTCATTATTGTCAAGTACAAGGCACAAGGAAAGCACAACATCCTGACAGCCTTTAGTGCGAAACCAGAAGGCTGTGATATATATCCACCCAGCCTTTAACCATGAGGGATTTAGTTTCACCTGATAAAAGAAAATTTCACCTTTGTTAGCTCACGAAGATGACACAAATAATACAAGGCAAACACAGAATCTGACCTTAAAGATGGTGGGAGAATAAGGAAACAAAAATAATTTAGAAATAGAATATTGTCTGCACACAGGGGCAGCTTGTGCGGCCCTAGTCACACAACCGGCGAACTAACTGGTTCAAACAAGATGATTTGGCCATGATGATTTGGTATTTTGGGTATGGATATGTTAAGGTCAAAAGTTAATTCAAAATTGACTAAATTAAAGAATTATAGACTATCATACGGTTGATTAGCACTATCTACTCATGCTGAAGCACATCGAAGAAGAACTAGGACACGTTATTGTTGGAAAATCACACTTGGAACTAGATTGAAACCAACAGTCTAAACAATCATCACCAGTGAGACCTAGGAAGAATGGAAAGCACAAAATCAGTGGTGTGCCCATATCGTACATGACAAGGACGTGCAATATAAGTGCCATGTCCATGTTGGCGTGTTCATATTGTGTAGTGTTGTATCAGTTTGGGGGTTCTACTCCATCACAATAGACCGGGATCAAAAATTGGTATCAGAACTCCAGATCCCAACCTCTGCAGCTCCTTGTGACAGGTATATGTCATATACAACATGATTCTACAAAACATAAGCTTTGGCTCAAAAGCAATGTTCTAACACTCAAAACTAGGATTGCATGTCTCAACACCAGCAAGTATTTTTGGCATTTAGAAAAACTCACAATAGAAGGTACTGTTACCTGTCCAGATGGGGGACAACTGAATTGTAATGCTCACCAAGCCCATAAGCATGCATGTGATATGATAGCATTATACTAGGATTCCGGTGGTCACTCCCATTCTCAGACTTGTATTCCTTCCCCATCTCCACATCAGGGAACGATCCTGAATAAATCACTATGTGTTTCTTCAGGGAATGCATGAGAGCACCAAGCTCAAGTTGCCCTCCCCATGCTGCTGTGGTTTCTACCTCTTCACAATATTGCTTATATCTTTCCAAGGGCGAGCCAGAGTCAACCTCAACTTTATTATCAGATAAGAAAAAAGGTAAGAAATCTGAGGTGTGCTCTCTCATGTAATTAGCAGCCATCTTTCGAAGGTCTAGGTAGCTGTATGGAGATGCATTTCTTGTGTTATATGAAAGTTGGTCCTCAACAGCTCGGTAGAGACAATGACCATCTGGCTTTATCTCATTTACTGTCAACCCAAGTGGCTCAAGCTTTTTCTCCAGCTTCTCATTCTCAATCATGCGCTCGCTGATGATGTTGTTCTGCTCTTCCTCTATCCTCTGTTCTCTTGCTGCTTCTTGTTGAGCTCTTTTTTCACGCCTTTTTACTGCCTTCTTGGGTTTAGATGAGTCTCCGGGACCTTTAGTAGAAATACCAGCTATGGCCATTACCAAATTACTTATGTCATTCTTCTCCCTGCTTTCAGTATTTTTGTAGCCCAAAGAAGCAAGTTCCTCCGAGTGTCTTGCTTTCAGTTGAGCTGAAAGCTGAGAAATCTCATCCTCCACTTGCTTTTTCTTTGCCTTTTGTTCTGCTTTGCTTCCTTTCGCAGCAGCTTTTCTCATACTCATCTCTTTATTTTGAAGCTCAGCAACATCCTTTCTGGAAATAATGATAATAATGATAATGAATAACAAATCAACAGAAATATCAGATATATCTTATGCAGGCTATGTCAATAATTCAGTCTCTGAAAACAAAGATCAAAGAAACGACACAAAATGGTGGTGAAGAGTGTAGGTTTTGCACGGAAATACAATAAAGGGTTCAGAGTAGCCCAAAGTTCACTATGATTCATACACAGAAAATAATTACATGGTAAATTCAGTAAGATGCACGGCTACTTTATCTATATGCATATACATACCATTTATATACACATAATGCATGTCTATATGGAAATTTTAGTTAGATAAACATGGTTAAGACTTAATATATCCAAACCCCTTATATTTGTGACCTATGCTTGATAAGTTATATTAAAAGTTGTTCAAATTGTGTCAACAAAAAACTAACTAGCCTATTACTTCTTGAAATCAACATGTATGATTCCATCTGTTTCTGTATACATCATGATCTGTTCAAAAGGTTTACCTACATCACAGAAGACATCTTTAAGAACATCACTAGGATCATTAAAAGCATCATGTGTTCAAAGATCTCTCACATCCAATTAAACTGAAAACTCAGTTCTACTCTAACCATATCCATATGGAAACTTATATCAAGGTTTAATGATAATGGACAGGTGGAGTCCCATAACTCAAGCATCATCTGGAACACATTGCCACTAAATTATGAATCAAACTACCAGACTCCTGAATTCCTATATTGGAATTTGCGATTTTTGGAGTCGTCTCAGATTAATGGACTAGAAAAACTATTGAATTCCTATGTTGGCATTTGTAATATTCGGAGTTCTGCCTCGTATTAGTGATGGGCAAGAGAAGCTCTTAAGCTCCACTCTTTAGTTCTTGTGTGCCTCGTTTTCTCTGTTATCTATTTTTTGGGTTGTTAAACAATATGTATTGGGTGTTTGCTGCCTTTCTATCGAATACCAACTTCATGAGCTAAAAAATCAACTGACGATTTCTAATGAGAGGATCACCTTCGTAATAGTTATCCAGTCCCCACAACCATTGCCATAGACGCCGGCTGACACTTGGTTCCCAATGAAAAACGACATTGATTCCAAATGTATGTCACTGTGTCCTATACTCTGTTTGACATGTCGGCAGACATTCGACTTTCCCAAGGTCCGGCCGCACATGACCAAATCGTAGATTTTAGGATAAACAGATTAGCAGTCGTCGCATTGCCTCTAGCAGTTACTGCACTACCTCCAACAATATTGAAGTATCTCCCTCCTCCGGACTTCCTTCTCCAGAGCTCCCACCACCGTGCAACCACCACTGCCAGTTTTGCTATAGAGTTCGAGATGTCAAGAGTAATCGTCTAATGGTGACTAATAATGATGAGTGCCATCAGGTGAGTAGCTTTTTATATTTCTACTTATTATCTTATACTCTCGAGTCTTAAAATACTTGTTATGTGAATTGTTAGTTTTAGGACATTAGATAAAATATGTAGTGTATAATATATAAGTAGCTTGATAGGGATGTCCGAGATTTTAATATGTTCCCGATATCCAACATCTCAAAAGCCGATCTGACATGAACCAATATCCAAAACCTTGCTCAAAACTGAATTCACCTTTAGAATAATATGCATTTCTCTGAGTGTTCTAATGACCATATAGTAGTAATGGCTTTTTTTTTTCTAATAATAACAGCACAGGACACTGTAATCTCCCTCATTTCATGAACCCTTCTCAAAACAATTGCTCCAGTACTTTCTAGCTTGTCAGATAGAAATAAATGGCAAAACAAAAAATAAATTGGAAGACAAGTATTTACACAACCTTGCAAAAACATTAACCTAAGAAGGAAAATTGTATTTACACATCAGTTTTCTTTTGTATTTTCTTTCCATAAAACTAGCAAACAACCACTGCGTCAGCTTGAATGCCGAACGACAATCCAGTTCGATTGAACCTTCGAGAATAGTGTCTTTAGAAGCTACTGAAGAGAAACTAGAAGAGATTAAACTAACACCTTTGGGGCCTGAACTCAAGATCCTACCTGAAGAAACTAACATTGGGGACGACCAACAATTTTGGCCTTTGTATATAATCAAACCTTTGTAATGAATCTAGAGAGAACATAATCATGTTGTTTTCCAATTACAAAGACTGTTTTCTTCGGAATATAATGACTTACTGGCCTCACTAGAGACTTGGTTGAACAAAAGGTGCCCATGAAACCAGAGCAGCCAGTCAAGCAAGCTGCCAGAGAGGTAACGTCTGAAATTGTCAAAAGAGCAAAAGAAGGAATCAACCGACTGTCGGTTTCATCCGACGAGCATGGTACTCCGACGTAATATCAGGGTTTGCATCAACTTCAGTCTGAATGAAGCACCTAAGGATAAGTACCTTATGCCATTGGTCGAAACTTCAGAAATACTTGGTAATGGTGAACTCGTACAAGCATTCCCCAAATTAAACCAAGAAAACCACCCCTCTCCTACTTATTATGTTCATTCTCTTGTCGACAATGTGTTTTATCGGAACAATTGTTATCACCATATCCTCCCTACAACTAGATAAATTGCCCACCCTTGGCTGTTTTACTTTTCTTAGGGAGGGGGTAGAGGATCCAATCAACCAGAACTTTTGGCCATTAACTGCAATAAATTTGCGGAACTTATCGAACAAAGCCAATGAGTTGCCATGACTTCTTAAATTTTGTTTTACAATTGAGCGGACTTCTCAAATTATTCTTATAGAAGGGAGGAAAAAGTAAATTCTATTGCAGAGCCGTATGCAATGAGCAAAAGATGTCTGTACGGTTGTTCAATTCTATTCTATTTTTTCTTCTTATTTTTTTATCCCTTACTTGACCCCAATCGTTCGAGATAGAAGAAATATTCATGCATAATGTTATATCAATATTATCAGGGTTATGATTCACCAATCCGCTAGTTCTTTTTATGAGGCACAAGGCGTCGAGCTATTTTTCCGCAGGACCTCCCCTATAGTATCGTCACCGCAGTAAAGTTTAACCACAAGTTTGGGATGGATTGGTGTGGTTCCTCTACGCCTAGGACACCAGAATATCGAACCATGAACGAAGAAAGGCATGAGAGAAAAGCATATTGGCTAGTGATTGTGAGGCCCCAATTCTTGACTGGAAGGGACACCGAAAGCTCCGTCCTTCCATCTCTTGGATAGACAGAGAGGGAGGGCAGAGCTTTTGGTTTTTCATGTTGTCAAACAGTTGAACAATGAAAATAGATGACGAGTGCCTGATCGAATTGATCAGGTCATGTAGGAACAAGGTTCAAATCTCTCGGTCTGTTAGGATGCCTCAGTTGCATACATCACTGCACTTCCACTTGACACCTATCGTAATGATAAACGGCTTAGTAGCTATTATCGTGATTGTCAGAGGCAAAAAGCACTCACGGTCACCAAGGTCTTATATATCCTAGGCACAAAGCGCAAGGCAAGGTCTTGACACGCTTGTGCAAAAAAAAATATGCATAATATATAATGTATACGACATAACTATACCTATTTTATAGTCATATAATCAAGAACACAATATTTTAATCTAGTATTAAGGAGTGGATGACAGCAACGAGGCCGATGAAAAGGTGTTGGTGCAAGGACAATAAGTCAAGGAGGAGATTTTAGCTTTTGTGATATGTTGGTTGCTACGAGGAAATGTCAAGGAAGATATGGTCCTTGTTGTGAGAAGATGGATGTTGGAGGCGTATAGTGCTTGAGCTTAGAAGCCAGAAACTCCTAAGAGGTCAACGAATTTCAGTAAGAACCTCGATTCGGCGGTTCTTATTTGGGAGCTCGTTTAACTAACGACGGGAGCTCATTTCTCCGACGACGGGAGCGTATTTCTCCGGCGACATGAACGCTTCCTAAAATAGGACCATAATTTTAAAGATGACAGAAATTTTGAGGAAAAAAAGTTAATTTTGTTAATACGCGTTCATCAAAGTAACAAGAAACTAAGGATTACTTACCTTGGCATTACAAAAATCATTATGCGATGATCTATCCGTAACTTTGAACTGAACTTAATCAATTCTAATAAATATTAAGATATCTATAAATTTTGATGACAATAATTAATAAACATAAAAAAAAAATTTATTAGCGCACACTCCCAAATATACTCTTCTAAGTATTCGTGCTCCCCCGCTTCTGCCCCCGCTCCCATCCCCGCTTTTGGCTTCTAAATGCTTGAGGAGGTGATTATTAGAGACGACGTTGATAGCGGCGAGGAGCAAGCATCGAGGATACAACTTCTAGGAGTTGTCTCCGCAAGAGAGAAAGAAAGAGATACATGTTGGTGGTCGAGTATATATATTCATCAAGCAGAGTTATAGCTATTTAGTTAGTTAATGATAGCTATTTAGTTAATTAATGGGTCGTATCCGGATCTGATCAGAGTTAGGATCAGGTTTAACATCGATTAGAACTGGATTCGGGTTAAATTCCAGAAAAAGAACCAAACACAACTTTTTCTTTCCAAGCACATGCATAGGTGGAGCTTTTTCCATTGTGCGTCACTATGTATGAAGAAAGGCACTTTGTGCCTAGGTGTGCTTTTATGTATATTTATGACTCTCAATCTGTTGTTTGAATGAGTTGTTATAGTTTCCACATTCTGTTTTTTGGTGAGTTGATTCGAGTCTGTCTTTTCCAATTTTGATTTTTGAGTCAGCTGTTGACTTGCTACAAATGTAATTTTTAGGTGACAAAACATGACAAAAACTGAGATATTTATACAAAAATAAGATGGGTATTATTGTATACTATTTATTAAAGACTTCACATGGGTATTTCCTATATATAACATAAGTATTTAACAGAATGACGCCTCACTTCATTCGGGTCATTGTTTTTCTTGCACCTTTGACTACACTGTTAAATCTGAACATCTTCTTCTCCCACTTTGATCACCATCAACAACCTCCAGTCCCTCGCCCCATTATCAAATTTTAATCCTCTCCCCACACCCTGATCAAAGTCTCCTTCTCTCTAGAAAGTATACAACCCCAGCCTCTTGTTTCTATCTGTGTTGTCTAGTTGTTGGATTTGTGTGTGTGTGTGGGTAGCGAATGAGCCAAATCACATGAACAAGATTGTTGAGGCGGACGAAGGAGGCAAGGCGGCAAAGCCACAAAGACATAGGTGGGGGCCTCAAGGTGACGAGGTGGGGGGCTCAAGCTGGTAGGTAACTTAAGACAAACTTGTAGTTTAGTGTTGTGGTGTGGGGTTCTAATCTCTTATTTGCACTTAATGTGATCTTTGGGACTTTTTTCATTGATGCCTCATGTTGTTCCATAAAGGAACCCATGTAACCCCATCTTGTACACTCGTCCAATCTTTGTTCTATAAGAAAACTATAAATGGGAGAGAGAGTCTCAGCAAATAGAGAGATACTAACGGAGTCTCAGATGTCAACCACCAACTTGGATGTTGGAGTTAGACAAGAAAGGCTGATAAAATAGAGAGAGTGAGCGAGACTGAGTTGAAACTTGAAGTGCCTTATGTCGTTGTGTCAGAATAGAAGAAAGGGTGTTTAATCATGAGCTCTTTCATATTTTTATTTGGGTTAGCCAAGTTCAAACTTATTTTTTTAAGGGTATGGACCAGGGTAAGGCAGCCCGAGGAGAGACCCCTCATGTGTTTAGACGGTCGTCTCGATACCAATCTGCCTAGATCCTTGTCCTAGGCGTCAGTGCCACAAAAGGCCTAGGTGGCCTCCTAAAGAGCCAAGGCAAACGCCTTCATAATCTTGGAAATGGAAAGGGAATTATATAAGGTTGTTCCTAGCCTTTAGATGTTTCCTTCACAGGAGAAATTTTTTATACATTCATCTATTAATATAAAGTGAATGGGTCTAAAGCGCCATAACAGAAGTGGGACACAGGAGCTTGTGTTGTGCCAAATGAAAAAGGAATTGGAATTTAACCAATGCTACCTTCAATATATAAGAAAAGGTTGTCACTATCAAGCTTATATAAGCTTTCTTTATTAAGAGAAACCTACAAATTGATAATATGAACGAAAGGTATAGTTCATAATTAAGCAAAGACGAGGCTTCTTAACTAATTTCACATTAGTAGCGTACTCAAAGCACAACAGCAAAAGCAAAAACTGTTCGCTCAGGCACATTTTCATAACTACAGCTAACAAAATATCACTTGCAACAACTCTAGAACCTCTAGAAACATATATACGATGAACAGATTGAAGACCAACAAATGCATATGACAAGACCAAACATTTAAATAACTTAAAGAGTAAAAGTTTAATGGCCTTAACAATGCGTTTAGAGATTAATGTTAGCCACTACAAACTCAAGCACATCCTCCACATGGTAGTATATCATAAGCCACTTCTAAGTCCTCATAGTACTAAAAGCAGTTCAATTTCATTTTAAAAATCTTAATTATTGACTTTCTTTATTAAAAAATGACTGGGAAGATTGAGGCAACAACCTTCCCACAGTGGAAAGAATTCTCGCAAGTAAAGAGTAGGAAAGCCCTTTCCTTCTCACGAGTCATACTTACAATACGGGTGGTCGATCTTCCACAACGGAGCGGGACACTGAGACCACCAAAGGTTTCCATGCCAATATGAAGAATCGTTTCTTCCAAAGCGGGTATAACTGTAAAATAAATACTGAAGATTTTCTTATTTTAGAATAAGGACCAGTTCACTGTCACTCTGGATTGCGAATCCGGCACCTCCTATTGAAGGCCTCAACCATTGGGTTAGCCAATTTTTCTATATTAAAGAATTTCTTGTCATCATTCTGATTGCAAACTCTGTTAAGACAAAGTAAAGGAAGCACCATATATGTTTCTTAGATGACAAAAGCTAGATTCACACGATTTCAAAATTCTACAAAAAAACATCACTGGTCTCTATGATGTGATGTACCTTATTTAGTAGACCAATTGTTCACTTAATGATACTATCTAGCTAAAACTTACAGTAGGTAATTAGTTATGTCATCGATTGCTTGATTATGGGAAGGTTGCTAGAGGCAGCCACCATGGTGCGAGGCAGGTGCTTCACATCGCCTAAGCCAGTCTCGACCCGCCTTGGCCGAAATGTGACCCTCTTCGTTCTAATTTATCTCTAAATTGGAATCCGGCCCAACGCTAGCTCAATAAGTGTAAGTTATAAGAAAGGGACTATAGTTCATTTTGCCTCGTCCTTAACCTCTCAAAACCCATCTTCAACTATGACGTCCACTGCAAGGCTCCCTACCCAACAAGGTTGTAAAAGACAATAGGCGCTAGCCGGGCAGGCACCGGACTCCTAGCCCGCCTAGACGGCCGCCTAGTTCTAGGCTGTTAACAAAAAAGCCCAAAAATTCTGCTAAAAATTGCTACATGTATAGTAGGGCGTCGGGTGGCACTAGGCGGACACTAGGTGCGCACCGAACGTCTAAGACAATTTTTAGAACAGTGCTACCCCATCTTCCCTAACCTCTCAAAACCCCTCTTTATTTCTCTTTTTGTTTTTTCTCTTTGCTAGGCCAAGGATCTTGCACACACCTCCCCCCACCCCACAAAAAAAAATGCATACTAGTATCATTTGGCTGTTTGCTTGTTGAAACACTTCATCTACGATACAATTATGTGCAATTAGTGATACAGTTAAACCTCTATAAACTAAATAGTCTTGGGACCAACAAAAATCTAAATTTAGCAAATATTTAATAATCGATAAATTAATAATTTATCAATTAATTAATAACTTATTAATTTATCAAGGTATTCATTATTTTTCTTAAATATTGTACATTACATTTGGTTTCTCGTTTTACGAACTAACAATTCTATGTATTTATTTAACCAAGTAAAATCCATAAACTTATTTATTTTTCCCAAAAATAGATTGTATATTGTTCAATGTACTACATTATTCCATTTTGTAAACATTTAACCGAGTAAAACCTCTACATAGTTTCTCGTTTTACGAACTAACGATTCTATGTATATGTACATATATGAATTATTAAATTACATATTACGTGGGAGCTATATGAATTTTGTATAATGTATTATTTATAAATTTAGTGGATGATTAATTTCGAACATTATCCCCAATTCGGGACCAGCGAAATATATTGGTATTAATGTTAATCTCGGGGCTTGATCAAAGATGAAAAACTGATGCAATCGAGATCTGAGAGTCACACAAAACTTTGTAGTGATCAAACTCAAGATCTACGAAGATACAAAAAACCAAATAGCCAGATTACAATATGAAGGAGGAAAATAGAGAAGAGAAGATCTCTCGTTCTTCCTTGCAAACGTGTTGCAATTGGGACAGAACGAGTTACAATAATCTAGAGAAAGATGAGATGAAGAAAAGTTGCTGGGGTGTCAAAACACCGTTGCTCAAAGCAAGATTCGTCCCACACGAATTGCTTCCAGGAACCAGCAAGTTGAAGAACTTGTGGAACGCTCGAAGTCACCTCTGTTCTGACTCCTCGGATGGACTTGCAATGGCGGCAGCAGCTCCCTCTCTCTCTCTCTTTTCTGACTTATAAAATTCGTAGTTCTACACAAAGGAGGCCAGAAGAGAGTATATATAGAGAGAGGGTGGAAACCCTAGCCGCCTCTTCAGTTATGGAAAGATTGAATCAAATTCCACAAAGATAGCAACGAACTTAATTCAAATCCCACAAAGATGGAAAAGAAATTAATTCAAATCCAACAAAGAAGGAAACGAAATTAATTCAAACCCAACAAAGATGGAAACGAAATTAATTCAAATCCCACAAAGATGGAAACGAAATTAATTCAAATCCCACAAAAAGTGGATCTGAATTAATCGCATTGAATCAGTCTTTCCATAACTGACTTGTAGCCTGCACAGTCAGCGGAGCCCTCCATGCGGCAGCAGCAGCAGTAGCCTGGCCGCATGAGCCATGTGGCCTAATGGCCGCATGGGCCGCATGAGCCGCATGAGCCCGCATGTGGCCGCATATGAGCCGCATCACTGCTGACGTGCTAAGTGCAAAGTGCGCCAACAAAACGCCACATTACGCCTCATGAGCCCGAGCCCGAGCCCGAGTCGCTAAGCCCCTTTGGGGCTTAGCTCCAAATGGAATTAATCCAAGAGAATGACAAAAGTATTAATGCTTAATCCTTGGAGCCTTATTCTTACCTCCTAGTAAAATCACCCACATGGTTCCCTCCTTAGGGTCACCACCCTATGTGCATCTCTCAACAACACAACCAAGTATATATGTTGAGATAACTCATGGTACATTTCCGATATGGGACTAAACTTTTACAAGACATGTTGAGAGCAAGCTCTCTCCATGTAAAGAAAGCACCAACAATCCTCCACATATCACAACATATATGTGTCCAGGGTTGAGCGTTCCCCACAGTAACTGTCCATTTTGCATTAGGATAGATGTCGCTGACGACTTGAATCTTCCCGCATGGGTTAAATAACAATGTGATACAAGAATGGACTACGTCTTGAATTCTGCACCACAATTGTAATTCTTTTCACTCACAAAGTGTAGTTACGTGTGCTTCTGGCTGCACATTAAAGGCCCTGTGCCAGCCTGGTTTCAGTGTATAATTTTGGACGTCTACAAGTTTACCCTCAAGAGACGGTCTGATATCTCTTTCCATACACTATAGGTGAGTTCTTTATTAAAGATACATGGCATGAAGCCTTGCGCTTCCTTGCGGTGCTATGCCACTATGACATGGCCTGAAGCCGAGGCATTACCCCTACCTGGGAACCTCATCGTAGTGTCATACTACTGTAGCATGAGGTCTCAGCCTCTTTGTAGTGCCAATCTACTCAGCATGAAGCCTAAGGCTTCCTTGCGGTGTTACGCCGCAACGACATGGCTTGCAAGGCCGAGGCTTTACCCCTACCTGGGTACCTCATCGTGGTGTCGTGCCACTGTAACATGGGGCCATCCTCCCCTTTGTAGTGTTGTCTACAACTCTTTAATTACATCATACAGCATTAGGCTACCTGCCTATTTGCGGTACTACGCCGCTATAACTTGGCTTGCAAAGCCGAGGCATTATTCCAGACCTGGGAACCTCATGGTGGAGTCACCCCACTGTAGCATGGAGTTTCACTCCTTGTAGTGCTGCTCTACCGTGCTTCCTGTAAAGCACACCAGGCATTCACTCTGCCTGAAAACTCATTAAGGCGTTTAAGCCAACCTTCCACAGGATCTGTTTTTTTCCGCAGAAAATACATAGTAGACAACAGTGGTTATGGGTTCGTATCCCTTCCATGTTCCAGAGAACAAGTACCCACTGTTACCTGATAGTTTTCCAGTCAGTGATCCTCCTTTAAACCAAAAGTTAGATGCCTAGTAGATTTCTCTTTAAACTAATAGCATAAAACTTTATGGTAGGATTACAAAGACACACTATCAGAATGCCTTCAAGCCCATTTTACAAGCTGTGTCATCGACCAACTGGCGCTTAAGGCCGTTTGTGAACGGATCTGCCAGGTTCTCCTGACTCCGAACATCAATCACTGCAATTACACCTCTTTTGATAAGATCGTGTACTGCCCTGTGCTTCAACCGCACAGTCCTCTTCTTCCCGTTGAAGAGGTCATTTGATGCCACCGCCGCAGTCGCCTGGTTGTCACAGTATATCGGTATCGCCGGTATCTGAGCCCCAACCACTGGAAGATCATACATGAGCTCCCGAAACCATTCTGCTTCATCTGCTGCAGTTTCAAGTGCATAGAATTCAGATTCCATGGAGGAACGAGAGAGTATAGTCTGCTTCTTCGACTTCCATGATATAGCAGCTCCATCCAAGGAAAAGACATAACCACCTGTGGATCTCTCGCTTTCCACCTCTGAACACCAGCTAGCATCACTGAAGCCTTCCACTACTGTCGGATACCCGTTGTAGTGCAGTGCATATGTCTGAGTCTTCTTGAGATATCTCATCACCCGCTTCACAGCTTTCCAGTGCTCAATCCCTGGGTTGCTTGTGAACCGACTCAGCATTCCCACGGCGAAAGCTATGTCAGGCCTTGTGGCAGTGGTTGCGTACATCAAACTTCCGATAATGCTAGAATACTCCAGCTGTCTGACGCTTTCCCTCGAGTTTGGCTTCAGCTTCTGATCACACCTGTATGGCGTATCGATCCCTGGAAGATCCTTATACCCATAGCGTGTGAGCATCTTCTCAATGTAGTGAGATTGTGACAGCGCTACTCCAGTGTCTGTCCGGATGATCTTTATGCCCAAGATGACATCTACATCCCCCAAGTCCTTCATACTGAACTTGGTTAAGAGGAACTTCTTTATCTCCGTGACACAGCCTATATCCGTCCCTAGGATTAGCATGTCGTCCACGTACAGACAAACGATGACTCCTCTTCCATCAGCGAACTTTGTGTAAACACATTTGTCCGTCTCGCTGACTCTGTAGCCGTTTGACCTAATAACTTTGTCAAACTTCTCATGCCACATCTTGGGAGCTTGCTTCAAACCATACAATGATTTCACCAACTTGCAGACTTTGTCTTCAAGACCTTTGACGACAAATCCATCTGGTTGTTGCATGTAAATCTCTTCGGTCAGCTTCCCATTCAGGAATGTTGTCTTTACATCCATCTGATGTATCACCAACTTATGTATAGCTACTAGAGCGATTAACATTCTGATGGTGGTCATCCGAGCTACTGGAGCGTACGTGTCAAAGTAGTCTATCCCATGTTTCTGAGAAAATCCCTTGACTACCAGCCTGGCCTTGAACTTGTCAATAGTTCCATCTGCCTTCATCTTCTTCTTGAAGATCCATTTACATCCGATGGGCTTTTCTCCTTCAGGTAGATCTACCAACACCCATGTGTTATTGGAGGTGATAGAGTCAAACTCGTCATTCACTGCCTCCTTCCAGAAGATAGCATCTCTGGTCTTCATCGTCTCATCATAAGTAAGCGGATCTGCTTCCACATGATAGGTGACAAAGTCATCTCCGAAGTCTTTAGGTCTCCTCGCTCGCTTTGCTGACGGCTCTGCGAGTTCTGGTACAATAGTTGTTTCATCAACAACAGCTTCTTCTTGGACTACTGGCCCATATGAGATTTCAGTCTCATTTGCACCTACATCATTTTTCGGAATGTCCGAAAGAACAATGTTTTTGTCTTTTGCAAACTTGTCTTCAAAGTATTCAGCATCGCGAGATTCGATGATATAATTTGACTCAATATCAAGAAATCTCCGAGCATCACTCTTCTCGGCATACCCCAAGAAGATCGCCTTCGTAGTCCTTGTCCCCAGCTTCTGAATCTTCAGATCTGGGAGCTTCACATACGCCAGACACCCCCACACTCGAATGACATTCAAGTTTGGTCTGACTTTGAACCAGAGTTCATGAGGAGTTACGTCCGAAGTTGCATACGGCACTCTATTTTGAATAAAAGTGGCCGTCAATGCAGCTTCTCCCGAGTAGCATTTAGGAAGACCCGCGGTTAGCAGCATTGAGTTCATCATTTCTGTCAACGTTCTGTTCTTCCTCTCCGCTACTCCGTTAGATTGAGGAGAATACGGAGCAATAGTCTCGTTTATGATTCCATGTTCTTTGCAGAACAATGTGAATTCATGAGACCTGTACTCCCCACCTCGATCACTTCTCAACCTCTTGAGTTGTTGTCCAGTCTGCCGTTCAGCTTCGGCCCTGAACTCTCTGAACTTCTCGAAAACTTCGTCTTTAGTCTTGAGCAAGTAGACGAACGCATATTTTGAGAAGTCGTCGATGAAGGTTATGAAATACTTCATCCCGGCCTTCGTAGAGAAATGTTTGAAGTCACAGATATCGGAGTGCACCAACTCCAGAAGATCTGTGCTTCGATTGACCCGATGAAAGGGTTTCCTTGTGATCTTCGTCTGAGCACACACTTCACACTTCTCCACCTTATCCCCACATTTGGAGATAAGTCCTAGACTGGACATTTTGTTAATCCTTTTACAGTGAACATGTCCTAGCCTATTATGCCACAACTCAAGAGAATAATCAGAAAATGTAACTGCATTAATGTCATTAAACTGGTTGACAAGCTGAATTTTAAACATTCCTTTGGTTTGATAAGCCTTCCCGAAGTATGTTCCCTTCTTGGACATCACCATCTGACCAGCATTGATGTCCATCCTCAAGCCTGCGTTGTAGAGCAGGCTCCCAGAGATCAGGTTCTTGGCAATCACCGGAACATGCTTCACACCTTGAAGCGTCAGAGTGTTCCCAGAAGTGAGTTTCAGCTCCACAGTCCCGATCCCCAAAACTTCAGCTTGGGCCTGGTTCGCCATGACAACCTTCTCAGATATCGGCTGGTACGTAACGAACCATTCCTTGCCAGAACAGACATGGCAAGTCGCACCAGTGTCTATCCACCAGTCAGAGTCAACCCCCACAGTTATGACCTGTGCGATCATAGCAACAATGTTAAAAACCAATGAAACCTTACTAGGCTCACATTTCTCTGATTGTTTAGGCTTGGATTTGCATTCACTCTTGTAGTGGCCTTTCTTGCCACAATTGAAACAAGTCACGTGGGACTTGGTCTTCTGTTGCTTGAATGAAGGACCTTTCACTTTTAGATTAGTGAAGTCCTTCTTCTTGAGATGAGAAGCCACCTGCTTTCCCTTGAGATCTCTCGTCTGCACTAGATTGGCCTTAGCCAACTGTTTGGACAGAGTGTCCATCTTCTGTTGGGAACGCATCTCGTCCTCAACATGGATCTCTTGAAGTAGATCTCCCAAGCTAATGTCTAGCTTCTTTCTGAGCATCCTTGCATAGAAGGTACTCCATCCAGCAGGAAGTTTTGAGACGATCCCTCCAACGACAAACTTGTCGGGAAGAGACATCTCTTCGTCTTCCAGTTTCTGACGCAGCTTCAGAAATTTCTTCACCTGTGGCAACATGGACTTCTCGTCCTCAAAGAGCAATTTGTGATATTTTTCAACCACAAACATCTTGCTCCTGTTCCTGTCTTCTTCATACAGTTTTTCCACAGACTCTCGTATGTCTCTGGCAAATTCTTTCTTCGAGTAGGATTCTGCCAGGGAATCCTCCATAGCATTCAGGATGAGAAGCCTGCAGATGCTATTTTTCCTTCTCCATTTGGCCTGGAGTTTTGTAGCCGCATTGATTGCGGCAGTAGACCCAGTGTATGGAACAGAAGGTTCTTCCTCCAACAGTACATGATCAACGTCTTTGAGTTGAAGAGTTAGATAAACCTTCCTCTTCCAGACTTGATAATGCTCTCCATCGAACTTTTCCAACTTGCAGTAGTCCGATTGGACGAGCGAAGCATTAATGTTTTCCATCTACAAGGATCTTGCTTTGAGATTGTTAATCCCGGGGCTTGATCAAAGATGAAAAACTGATGCAATCGAGATCTGAGAGTCACACAAAACTTTGTAGTGATCAAACTCAAGATCTACGAAGATACAAAAAACCAAATAGCTAGATTACAATATGAAGGAGGGAAATAGAGAAGAGAAGATCTCTCGTTCTTCCTTGCAAACGTGTTGCAATTGGGACAGAACGAGTTACAATAATCTAGAGAAAGATGAGATGAAGAAAAGTTGCTAGGGTGTCAAAACACCGTTGCTCAAAGCAAGATTCGCCCCACACGAATTGCTTCCAGGAACCAGCAAGTTGAAGAACTTGTGGAACGCTCGAAGTCACCTCTGTTCTGACTCCTCGGATGGACTTGCAATGGCGGCAGCAGCTCCCTCTCTCTCTCTCTCTTTTCTGACTTATAAAATTCGTAGTTCTACACAAAGGAGGCCAGAAGAGAGTATATATAGAGAGAGGGTGGAAACCCTAGCTGCCTCTTCAGTTATGGAAAGATTGAATCAAATTCCACAAAGATAGCAACGAACTTAATTCAAATCCCACAAAGATGAAAACGAAATTAATTCAAATCCCACAAAGATGAAAACGAAATTAATTCAAATCCCACAAAGATGGAAACGAAATTAATTCAAATCCAACAAAGATGGAAACGAAATTAATTCAAATCCCACAAAGATGGAAACGAAATTAATTCAAATCCCACAAAAAAGTGGATCTGAATTAATCGCATTGAATCAGTCTTCCCATAACTGACTTGTAGCCTGCACAGTCAGCGGAGCCCTCCATGCGGTAGCAGCAGCAGTAGCCTGGCCGCATGAGCCATATGGCCTAATGGCCGCATGAGCCGCATGACTACTGACGTGCTAAGTGCAAAGTACGCCAACAAAACGCCACATTAAGCCTCATGAGTCCATGAGCCCGAGTCCGAGTCGCTAAGCCCCTTTGGGGCTTAGCTCCAAATGGAATTAATCCAAGAGAATGACAAAAGCATTAATGCTTAATCCTTGGAGCCTTATTCTTACCTCCTAGTAAAATCACCCACATGGTTCCCTCCTTAGGGTCACCATCCCATGTGCATCTCTCAACAACACAACCAAGTATATATGTTGAGATAACTCATGGTGCATTTCCGATGTGGGACTAAACTTTTACAAGGCATGTTGAGAGCAAGCTCTCTCCATGTAAAGAAAGCACCAACAATTAAATCATCAATATTCTACTGTACTCTTATAAGTTGTCTTGATTAGCTCATCGAACACTTCATTTAATACTTTCAGTTGATGTTGATGGTGAAGTCGAGTTGTTGTTATTAATGCTAAAACCATGCTTGCCAACAATATGCTTGCTACCAAAACACACTTCTCATACCAACTAGAAGTAAATCATGCTAAAAACATGGGATTATAATTCAGATTTCGTCTATTTTTTCACGTTACTAGTCTCTATCCATGGAATGGAAAGGGTTTTGGTAGCAAGCATATTGTTGGCGGCATAGACATCATGGATCACAAATCCAAACCCAATCAAAGCTCAAGAAGTGATTAAATTAGTAAAGAAACCCTAATTGTGGACCTATATGAATATGAATATACCTGTGCCTAGAGAGCATCTCTTCTCTAGACTCTTCTTCCTTCTTCTTATTTTCACCATCGCCATGAGAGAGACCAATACTGCCCTCTGCTTCCACTTCTGCACAGCACTTCTCCATTGAAGAAGAGGGGATGGATGGATGGACGCTTTGCTCGTTCGCTATCGGTGACGGCGGTTAAATGTTAGGAGCGGACTGGGCCGGGCCAGTATGATATGTTAAACGTCTTGGACAAATTGCGTTAAGGGCCCGGCTATACACACCCCAAGACTTGCTAAGGACACCCCACATAACTTAAATGTCACGTTAAAAGACCAATATATCCCCAAGGCTTTCTAAGAACACCCCACCAAAAAAAAAATTCTGCGACAAGCACGACAAATACTTGTCGAACGGACAATGGTCTGTTCGACAAGTATTGATCGAACATGTCTTCTTCTGTTCGACAAATAATGGTCGAACGTGTCTTCTTGTGTTCGACAAACACTGGTCGAACATATTCTAATCGAACATGCCATCTTCTGTTCGACATATTCTGGTCGAACGTACACACTATAGTTCGACTGTCGTTGGTCGAATATTCCTCTGTGAGTTCGACAAACTAGGGTCGAACCTACCCGTGAATACACCCAAATTTTTTCCTAATTTTTTTTTGTTTTAACAACAGTTTATGGTCGGCGGAGGGGGGATCGGAAAGCGGGGGGAGGAGGAGGAGGCGGGTCCCGGGGGGGGGGGGGGGGGGGGGGGGGGGGGGGTCGACGGAGGGGGGGAGGGTCGGAGGAGGCGACGGCGGGTCGGGGGAGGAGGAGGGTCGGCGGAGGGGAGAAGGGGAGGGGAGGGGAGTATGGGGTGTGCTCAGCAGCAAGGGTAGAATAGGATTTTTTTTTTTTTTTTTTTTTTTTTGTAATGGGGTATCCTTAGCAAGTTTTGAGAGGTCGGACCCTTGCGTTAAATATTTCTATATTTTACACTTATTTCTATGTTTTACGGTTATTACAAAATTATTTCTACTTTGAAACTAATTACACGGATCATCCATATAGTTTTTATTTTGTATATAAACTTATAACACTGACCGTCTCTATTTTTATAAAATTTCTAAGGAAAAGGATGCCAATGTAATAATTTTCGAAATATGGATAATCCTTGTAATACTCATAAAACATAGGAGATCGGTGTATTTATTTCTTTTCTTTTTCTTTTCTTTTTGTTCACACCTTGAACTTTTTGAATGGCATTATCATATGATAAGCACAGCCTTTTCAGCACAAAAAATGTTCATCTTTCAATGTTTAAAATGTTCTTTTAAAATTGTTAGGGAGCATCACCCATTTAAGTATAAAAATTCAATTTTGTATGATGTCACTTATCCTTCCTCCTTTTCTAAATTCCTTTTAAAAAAATTAGAAACATTTAAGTACTTGTCGTCCCAAATCCCTAATATTCTAATCACACCCAACTGATCTCCAACGAATCTCTGATCATGTATTCTCCAAAGTTCTCTGGCCAAGCCTATTAAGCTTGTGGTCTTTCTCCAACAATGTAGAAGACATAACGAATAATCATTTCGATGAAGAAATCGGGTTGTCAAATTTTGGCAATCACGCAGCACCCGAAGAATTTAAGAGTTTTTTCTCATTACAATCTTTGAATTTTTTTCTCAAAAATATGTTTGAAAACTGCAACTGACAGTCGTAGGACTGCCAAATTTTTGACTGTCCTGATTAAATATAGGACAGTAAATATTTGGCAGTCCAAAAAAAGAAAAGTTTGTAGCTTGGATTGTCAAAGCTTTGGTAGTCCTTACTAGCCAGGACTGTCAAATTTTTAGCAGTCCTAGGACATAAAATTATATGTCCTTGGACTGTCAAAATTTCGGCAGTCCTAACTAAAGATAGTTGGCAGTCCAAGGACAAAGTTGTTTAAGTTCGAATTAGGGTTGGGTTTTATTTTGGGTTTTTTATGTATTTTTTTCTACGTACATATTCTTTTTCTATTTCAAGATGCAGAATATTTCCTTATTTTATTGATAAATCCTCTCATGTGTTCCTCAAAATGCCAAGTTATACATGCCAAGATACTTCACAACAAAAATTATTATTTTTAATACTATCTTCCATTGTTTTGTTTTTTTTGTTCCTTGATCTGATCTTGAAAATATTTATCAATTGTTTTATTTTTTTCAATTTTTCACGTAATCAAACAAAGTTCTCATGTTAATGATGTGCTCATTGCTCATCCCATGTTTATTAAACGTAACACTAGGTATCTAATCATTAAACCCTTCATTTACTAACTGAATTTTATGGATATCTTTTTTAAACAACTTACAAAAAAATGTTCAACTCTTTTGAATAAACAAACCATTTCCTATCACCTCTCTCTCTCTCTCCATTTGAAAAATGTTGATTGTAAAATGTCATGAAAAACATCTAGATAATTTATCTTTAGGACCATTTTCTACCGATATGTCCCTATAAGACCATTTTCTAGTAACAAATCTTTCAAGCTTGTGTCAAGATTATCTCAAGTTCATGGACCATAAATGCTCAACTTTGTAAAAGGGTTGGCATAGAAGTTCATTGCCTAAAGTTTCGACATCTTCATTTCCATTGCTAGCTAAGTTAGAAATATTTTTGTTTTCATTGTGGACTAAGTTAGAAACATCATCTTCGCTGTGGACAATTTATCTTTATTTTTTATCATTTTTATTTTTTTCTGAAATATTTATATAGTCACCAAACGTGTATATATAATTTTTTCAGAAAATTTAATTACCGAGGTAATATAGAATTTTCGGCTATAATAATATTTTTCGTACCAAATGCTCCTTAGAGATGTCAATGAGGCGGGTTGGACCGGGTTTATACGTGCCTCAAACCTACCCAACTCAATATCTTGGTGTCGTGTAGAGGAGAGTAGGAGTCACTTGATACAGAGCTCAAGATTATGCAACCTTATCGCAGTTTTTTTTTTTTTTTGAAATCACACGCACACACACAATTGGGAGGCTCGAACCTTGCCGGTCCCTCCGGATGTCCGCTCTAATACCACTAGGCTAGAGAGCTCAGACACCTTATCACAGTTTCATTAGTACATACACATAAGCACTCTAGTCTTGCATCCTGTTGCATATAGAGATGTTTAGGTAATGCAAATGTGCATTTTAGAGTACGCAAGCATGAAGCATCACACCCCTTGTATCCGCACAATTGACACTTTGGCAAAATTATCCTATGGTGCTGACACCTCAACTACAACGTTCGAACGTTTTTGGTACCTTAACTTTTCACTGCTCGAGTTTGACACTCCAATTTTATAAATTGCTCTTTTAAAGCACATTTTCGTCAATTTTAAAGTACATCGAGACCACTTCAAAAATATATTTGTAGTACAAAAGCGAAATTTAAATACTTGTATTGTCAAATATTCTTTTGAAGTTGTCCCGATGTACTTCAAAATAGACAAAATGTACTTCAAAAGAGCAATTTATAAAATTGAGATACCACAAACGAGCAATCAAAAGTTAATGTGCCAAAAGTGTCCGAGCACTATAATTTAGGTGTCATTAGGATAGTTTAGCCTAGATAAAATTTGGTTTCTTTTCTTTCTTACAATAAAAGAAGGGCAAAGAAGTATAAACAGTAGGATTCAAACTCTGACAAACCTACAAAGTAGAGTTTGTATGTTAATCTTTAAGGCTGCATTCTCCCTTGTTGCCAGCATTTTGACACAAAAAAATGTTACAATACTTGGGGAGAACCTTAACATATTTTGCATTAGCTCGATCTACCTACAGCAATTTGATTACCAAAGTAACTCAGACTATGACACCATTATTTTCTTGTGGTAGTTCTAATTACCAGCAACATGTAGTGTTCTTGGTACAAAATAAACCCCTCCTTTACTAACATGAGCTATTGAACTGGGCAGCTAGCATGACAGTCATACAATTACAGTTTTATGATCATGCTCTCCAATTTCGAGCTTCAAAAACTAAACCAGCATAAACATTCAAGTGCTCTTTCTCCATATGATAGAGTATATGCAAATTCTTGAGACATTCTCACAAAGGTTCAAAGGTTAATATACTCTATTACATGTACTTAGAGTGGGAGTGCTCTCCTGCCTCTCCCTGTTGTTAGGATCAGACCCCAAACAATTTGGTCAAATTGCACACATTTTGACAAGTATTCATCAGCAACACTGACAGAACCAAGAATATGACATTATTCACTCGACTAACTATACTATCAAACCTTCTCTTCCCCTCTCTCTACTTTTATTCGTATAGTAGAGAATTTATAAACACCTTGTCGGAGAGAAATTTACACCGCCACTTTTCCGCATACTTTCTTATTCATAACCTACTTGGAAACTTCCCTCTGATGAGCTGTCCTCCATCCTTCAAGGGGGTAAACTCTGCCTGCTTCTCTGCCAGAAACTGGGAAAACCGGGTGCCTTTTCCTTCCCTTTTGTTCTTCTCTAACAGAGACTTCTCCGTTGGAGATGGTGGCGTTTGCAAAGCCCAGATGGATGAAATTATTTCATTCGGATCGTCTAGAACCTGTAAGATGAATGCATCCTGTTTGTCTGGAGGTAACAGAAAATAGGCTAATCAGATGAAACAGTTTCGTGTATCGGGCCATAAAGGAAACAATTAGCACTGATAAAAACATACATAGTTGGAGAATTTAAAAAGCACCTGCGAATTCAAAGATGGGTTTCAAAGCGGCACATGGTATGCTGAAATTCAAATGTGGTATGATAGTTCCTCCGCCATGTCTTGCATTGCTGGAGAAGCAAATGAAAAAGTTCCTCAGCAAAGGATTTAGAACAGATCTTAAAGAACATGGCATAGTATAAAGTGATGTAACTCCATTCCAGTGCTGTCCTAGTTTGAAACTGCCAACTTCGAGTTGTCACTCCCAACAGTACCAGGAATGAACACGACAAACAAGTTAGTGAAGAACTAAGCAAGACGGCTTACTATATGTCTTCCATAATAGTATTTAGAGAAAAATGAGGATATTGGTCAAGCTCTGAATATAAGTGTTTCTGCCTAATCTAAAAAGAACTCCTGTGGCTAACTTGTTAATGAAGATAGGGTAAAGGAAGATAATTATGGTTTCAACCTAATTAAGAGAACTCTTAAAGAGTGGCTAACTTGTTAATGAATCTGGGGGTGGACTTAAAATGCTAGAGATTCAAGTGACCAGTCGACTCAAGTTCTTGAGCTAGATGGCGACATGCTATGGAAGTAAATCTCACGTACTCGACTATTGTGAAATGAAACACCAGCAACTAGGACAACTGGGGATATTGGGTAACCAACATCATGTGTTTTGAAGGCTTCATATTTTGTCAATTCTTCTATGCTTATAGGTGAAAACAGTTGTTTGATAGTCAAAAGGGCACTGGTACGACCTCAAACCTGATTATAGAGTGGCACTAGCCAAGAAAAGTAAAAATCATTCAATTATTATAATCCAAGATATTCCTACACCGGATAGAATATGGGAATTTGTTATGTTTATATGTAATTGCTTGAAAATGAGCATAGTTGTGGGAAGTTAGAGGTGGCACCAATGGAGGACAAGATAATAGAAAATCGTCTTGGGTGGTTTGGACATATGTGCATAGCAATAGATTCTCCCGAAAGGAGCAACAAGATACTAGTTAAAGGAGCCGCTAGGACTAGCCAAGATTGACTGAAGTTTCAAAGAAAGATATGGTTTTGCTAGTGTTACAAAGGACATGAGCTGAATGGGGGAAAAAGGATTCAAATAGCCGACCCAAAATTTGGGATAATGGCTTTTTCGTTGTTGTATTTATAAGTCTGCTCGGGTCTCATGTAAACATCAAAGTTAACTAATTTCACATGTGGATAGCCAAGTGGTGATACACATTGGGGCTCATGCATAGGTCATGTCCTGCCGGGCCTGTGTGCCCGGGAGTAACAACTATGTCCTATGATGCAAACCAACATCAGCTGCAATAAGAAACCTTAACCAGTATCATGCATAGCAAGCAGAACAAACTTAAAAATACAGTTCTAGTATTAATTACAAACATCACCATTTTACTGAAAAGTGACTTTGAATATGGCAACATTATAGTTTTCTATCAAGATTAACTGTGTGATTTACTACATGCAAAGTGTGTGCAGGAAGAGGGGCACAGAACAAATAAAGTACCTTGTTACAAGTCCAATCATTCTACCATCAGAATTGACCACAGCCCCACCACTAGCTCCCGGATGAACAGCAGCTGTCGTTTGCAGCATTACTGGGATCTGACTTTCCTCGGTACCCAGTATGCTTGATTTCTGAAGGTGGCCTGCACCTGGTATCCTGACCATGTTTGCTAAAATCCCAGATGAAACAGATGGAAGAATATCTGTGTTCCACAACAATTTACACAAGTACAAAGTACGTACGAGCTTTCGTTAGCTTACACAAATCTATAGATGATATACGAAAGTTTATTTAGATCATTTCTTAAATCAAGTAGCTGCATTTCTTCTCACCAGATCTAGGCCCAAGAAGACCATGTCCAATAACATGAATGGTTGAACCTGTTGGCGGGCTTGCAAATTCTGTAGTGATGGGGCGAAGTTCATTTGGAACAGACTCAAGTTGCAGCAAAGCAACATCCCAGGGCCCTTTTGAAACATAAACTGCTCTAGCATTATGCCAAATCTGCTGCTCCATATGATCCAGACGAACTGCTATCTTTTTATAGCTTCTGTAACTTGAATTCAGAGGTGAAGACTCGTGCCTGTTGGCCTCGGAACTTCCCAAATGTGACTGTAATAAGCTAGATCTCTCCACTTGGCATTCTTTTTGATGCAGCTGGGAAAAAGATTTTTCTCGTTCTACAGATAATCTGGTGGCTTTGTCCATTAGACCTAGCAGAGATGTTCTCCCAAATCTCCATGGTTCCAAAATGTGAGCATTTGTGAGTACAAGGCCATGCTTGTTGAGTACAATACCCGAAGCCCAGGCCCCATCACCTACTGTAACAAGAACAACTGAAGAGAGAGCATTCTCTAATGAGGACCCTGAGACGCTAGGAAAATTAGAACCTCTGGGTAAAACTTCGGCAGACCTTCTGAAATTACTGGAGCAGTAGACTGATGCGCTCTGTGCACTATTGATACTCCTTTCAGTTAATTCTACAAGGGATCTGTGGGCTTTATTCTGAAGCTGACTACTCAAGGCAGTTGCTATTGCAACCCATGAGATGACAAGCTGTTACAAAAAAGAGTTCACAGTGCAATGGGAAATTCATTATATAAAAGGAAACGAAGAGATCCAACTATTTCTTTGTTACCTGGATTTCTACACTGCTTCCTTTTTGCTTTAAAGGTCGAGTAAGGATACCAGCAAGGCATCCATACTTGTCAAAGGCTGGAGCCCCTTCCATTCCTTAAACATTAAAAGATCTCATATAAGTATTAATTTGAAGTTAAAACAACTTTATGAAGAAAAGAAAAAAAAAATAGTGTCAGTAATACCAGGGAGGCAACGAATGTCAGCCATCAATAATGACCTACGATTAGCACCCACAGGGAAGAGATTTGCTATGGCTCCAAGAGAGATGCTGATTCAAAAAGAGAAGGTTCATATTATAAGCATAGCTAAATTCTTCAGTAAGGCAAAACAGGACACCCGAACATAAAAACCTAAAGACCCTAGTGAAAAGATTACTGGGTAGATTCTCATGTTGAAGCCACTAAGTGGCTTAAACAAATATAAAGATAGACTAACAGAATAGATAGAAGGGGTATGTTAGCAAACTTATAAAAGTACCTTAGGTAATTAAAGACTACAGATAGAACTGCCTTGTCATGTGAACGGTTAGTCCGTGAGGGAAATCAGAGTGAATCTGTTATCACCTTTTTCATTGTCATAAAAGAAAAGAAAAATGCATCTGGATATGAAGTGACAGAGTCATGTCGAGTACAATTTTGCCATCAAAATTACACTTTGATATACATGTGCAAGTCCAAGTGAAGAAATCAAGTAGGGATCTGGAATTCCTATCACCACAAACCATATGAACTACGTAGCATTCACCATACTTAATATATACATATGCATATGCTATGATAATGAAATAGATAGCTCATATCATGTATATGATGTCTACCCCAATAGAGGTATCATATCATGGCAGGACCAATCCTTCTGCCTACATTTAAAGAAAACAGAGACTGTAGTAACATCCGAGTTATACTAGTGTTTTCTTATAACAAGTACAAATATATGTATATTTTTAATCAGTTGATATCCCATCCTTAGAAGTCTGCAGAAGCCAAGGAGATTCAAAAATTTACAGGAGAGAGAAGACAAACAAACAAACAAAATGAAGTATAGATCTTGTCAATAAAAATATCACAACAGAATGCTTTAGTCATATTCATTAATTTTCCTCCAAAAAAAAAAAAAAACTGTCTAACAATGTATATACAATAACTCATATAATATTATATATCCAATAAGTCCTATAATAGAAGATGGCTTGTCATCAAGAAAACCTCTACAGGATTCAAATTCCCAATTACTGGACTATTACAAATTGAAGCCTATCTATAAAGACTAAGAAGTATTATTTGCTAAAAGGGCTGAAGAAATAATAACCGAAGTACAATAGATAGACTACTTAAGCAGCATCCATACCTTGATTTTGCAATTATTCCCTAATGTATGACAAAATGTAACTTTAAAACCTTGCAAGAAAGTACTAACCTTAAAAGAGCTGTACAACAAAAAAAAACTATATGGCCCTTACCTGTTATAAAAATGCAGCGGGGACAGCAGTCCAAATGGCGAGCCCATCACAAGGAGCATGTCTCCTCTATTTTGAGGTTGTGATGCATCAATATTTAACACATCCTGCAGAGACCACAATTATGAGTACTCATGATCAATCTATCTAAGAATGAACATTAAAATCCATATCCATTGAAAATGTTTTATATGTGACAGCTTTTCCTTGGCTAATATAGTAAAATAAAGGCAGTTTACTAAAGATTGGAAAATATATAAAGATATTCTACCTTGAAAACTCCAGTTGAACAACCAAGAACTGCAATGCGTGTGGCTGACATGGCCATGGCAGCGGCACTATTTGGTTCATCCAAAGACATATTTCCATGTGAGTCATATGAGGACCTGTTATCTTTTCCAACCTGATGAGAATGAAGTACAGTCACTTTCCAGAACCAAAAAGTGTCTTTATATATAAAAAATCAGTCAAATGGTATGTGTAAGAGTACTATGTATTTCTTTATTAATTTGTCTCTTTCACTCCCACATTAGTTAATGAATATTGAGACCTCAATGTTCATCATACAAATAGGAGGTATATATCCCCCACAATGAAGTACTAAGTATCGTTTCTATTTATTTTTAAAATTACCAGAAAATTAACTTTTTTAAAAAATAAATCAAATGGCCTGTGTAAGAAAGTACTATTTACATCTTTTATTTCTATATTAATCAGTCCCTTCGAGTCCCACATCAGTAAATGTAATATCAGGACCTCAATCCTCATCATATAAATAGGAAACTATTGCCCCCACAATAAAGTCTCACATTATTTTCATTTTCTCTTAATATGGTATTAGAGCGGGAACTCTCTTAATCCTAGCTATCATACCTTCTCCATCAAGATTTCTCCCACCAAAATTCCCTCTTTTATTCTCCCCTAACCCTCGTCGAGCATCCTTTTAGACGAACCACTCTCCTAACTTCAATCCTAAATTCCCCGAAAACTAACCTTAACTAATCACAAATCTTGTAACCCTAACCTTAGACACCACCAACCTCCTTCCCCTCAACATTTATGTCCCCTCCCCTCCTACAAGGGCAATAGAGACGCACCGTAGTGGCAACATCAACACACAGCAGCCCACATCCTCAGTAGCCTGCCAACGACTTTTTTAATTCTTCATCCACATTTTTGACAACCTCGCTCTTGCGGTTTAGTATGTCATATGGCTAGCACATGACACCAATCCAATGAGAGGTTCTTTCCACCATTGTCGCTATTCTACTTATGTCTTTGTTGGTAATTCCCGTAACCCAAAAGACTGTTTCTTCCTACGAGGAAACAAGGTTCTCACTTCGATTGTTGTCACATTTCTTAAACAATGGTCGAACTTTTCGACATCCCCTATTCCTTCATCCCATATCCTTTCGATACATGTTGAAGTTGAATATCATGCCATTGCACATGTTGTCTCTGAGTCAACAACTAAACATCTTCAAAGATGATCTTAGTATTCCCGCCACTACTTCAGCTACTTTATACAGCAATAACAAAGCTATCATTCATATTGTATGAGTGTACCAAACATATCAAAGTCGATTGCAATTTCATTCGGGATAAAGACAAGCTTCAAGAAGTGCATATTCATCAAGTTCCTATTGTTGAACAATTGCCCGATATACTCATCAAGGTTCTTCCTTACCTTTGCTCCCACAATAGCTCTCTAACTTGGGCTTGCTTACTATTTAAGCTCCAGGTTGTAGGAGAGTGTAAGACATTATTATGTATCCTTCCCATCATATAGATAGAGGTTTATACTTTATACTTACATTATTCTCTTTTACTCAAGAGTCCAGAGTCAAAGTAGAGAAGCACATGCTACCTCAAGCTTACTCCATAAATGTAAGGATGCTGCCAAAAACATACATAGGTGACGACTATGATGGCTGAGAATGAGGCTATATTTGTTTTCGTGTAAGATGAGTATCTTTCTCTAGCTTACAAAAAAAAACAAAAAACAAAAAACAAAAACATTGCACCGGGAAGTGGTCATTCACGAGCAAGAAAAAAAATGGAGCTCGTTGAGCAAACATGAGACCGATGATTAAAAGCCAAAGGTTACTAAAAACATGTTTGGGATTGAATCGAAGAACTATAAAGATTGGAAGAGTTAACATTGGGGATATTAGAAGTCAAAAAATTTCAAGATTTAGTAGTGTCATGGCCTTCTCTATAGCTTGTCATTCTCCAAAGTGAGGTCATAGTTTGTATGACCAAAGAGGGAAGGGAACATACAAAGTAAAGGCTCAACCAGTGTCATACATGCAGGAGAGAGAGTATCAATGAGGCATCCGTCAAACTTTTCAGGCTTGGAGTATGGCATTTTATGTACTAGGTCCCAACAGAACCTACAAAACTGTGACCAAGAAGAAAGGTCCAAGTGACCTAAAGAAGTGGCCTTCTTCGTTTTACTTATTCCCATAGAAAAAGGTAAGATCTACTTAATTACACAGGTGATGTCAAGTATTGGCATCTATACCAATGAATTTCTAGGGCTAGCCTTAAATCCAGAATTCTCTTTGAGAACCTCTGCATCCTTTGCTACAACAAAATCCTTTGATCAGAATAGAGAATACATGTTGAAAGTGCATAGTTGGGGAAGCCTGTCAGATATGGGTTTATTTTGGAGAGAACATTCTTCATCATTTTTTATGGGAATGCCATTTTTCCTCTTTGCCTAATGGGGCATGGAGATGAATATGATTCCCTATAGAAAATTGCTTCATCTTACCTCTTCATCTAGACTCTTTATAGACTAGGTGAACTCGGAGGATATTCCTTGGTTGCATGAGCTTAAAGTGCATAGCCAAAGGTAGGTCTGCTAACTGCCAACTGGCCATCTAGGTTTTATGGCATGACCCTCTTATGCTTTAGCAAAAATGGCTAGGATTTTGGCACCAGCATACAGGGTCACATCAGTGTCGATAGCTGGTCATAAAAACTTTAAATCTTTTATGGAGCTTTCTTAAGCTCCATACCGGAACACATGTTGATGGGAGAAGGCTTGGATTATTATGATGATGGTTTGTTTATCATTTTCACAAGAGGTTTTGGACTAAGTCCCTTACAAGTTGTTTTAAAACTAGAAAACGGATGCCTAAAAGTCTTTGCAAGACGCAGAGTTCAGTAACATGTAAGGAGTTTTCAACAACTTTAGTATAACCTGCCTCCAGCATATGGTTATTTAACATGGACAACAAACATAGTAAAATGGGAAGCATTTGATTGGGCCTAAAAAAACTAAAAGAAGAGCATTTCTCACCCCATAAAGAAGGTTGAAGTAAATAAAAGATGAGGCACAAATTCATAGCTTGTGATAACACCAAAGTATATAAACTTGGTTATGCAATAACATCTGACTAAATGCTGTTATTTAAGACATGAACATCTTATACAAGAAAATTAGTTCTTTTTGATAGTTGGAGCACAATACCTGTCTTTGAAAGGCTCCAATCCCAGTGAGGGGATCATTACTAACGGGGGCCAAGGACCAACCCACTTCCCAAGAAACTTGTGCGTGCGAACCACTGTGAGCTCCAATCAGTGACATGAAAGCACAAGAAGATGTAGAGACATCAACCTAGTGCAGATTGAAAATGTCTGAAATTAAGAATTCCACACCACAATTACAGAATGATAACTACCATGAGGATATGTAAGTACCAAAATAGTAACATTAGAATGAGTTGGTTCATTGGCAATTGGTATTTAAACAAATTTGACAAAGAACCATTGAGGCATGGCATGTACTTGTCACAAACAATCCTGGAAATGTCAGGTATACAAGCAATTCTGAGAACGTCCGGAGTTAACAATTCCATAGGTCTAGCTATACAACTGTATAGTTTACCGTATACATGTCCAGTTCGCTCTCTATTGCTTAGTAAGTTAGCATATTGTTGCATAAGAGGATGTTTGCAAATGATTGAACTAGTCTTCCTTGCATACCATACTATTGCGACAAGATGTTTGGTTCTTGTGGTCAGGCACTAGTGCAGAAGCAGGTCTTCGTGCTTGTTAAATGTCACCTTGCTAACTAGAAAGACTTATCTTTCATGCCAAGAAATTGAGTTATTTCATCGAGTGGATGGAGATGAGGTGTCTGTGAGGAAGCTTTCATGCTGGAGGAAGCTTCAGGATTTCTGCTGACAGTTAAGAGAAAAACGGCACTTGCTGCTGGGTAGTCAATACATTTGAGGTAAATAGGGGAAGCTGGATGATGATGGAGAAATTTAAACATTTGAAGCAAATAGAGGAAGCTTAGAGGACGGTTGTATAATTGGAGCATTCTATTGATGAGGCAGATGTTGTGAATGAAGACAAAATGCATCCACTAAATGAGCCAGCTCCTGAGGTACTGCACATGAGGAAAAACAGAATGAAGTGTTGGTAAGAGATCAGCCAATGAGGTCAGCTTATGCGGAAAGACAAAAGGCGTAACAAAGAAAAATGTGAAACATCCCAAGATGGAACTCAAGAAAGAATGGACACAAGAAGTTGAAGATCATATGCAATCCCAACATCTGGATTAGGCAGACATATGAGCAAATATTAGCAGAGCAAGCACTTGGCAGATCTGAGGTTGATAAGCAGAACAAGGGGCAAAACAACAAGACAACAGCATGAAGCCATGCACAAAGCTGATGGCTAAGTCGTGCACGAACTACAAACACTTGCGGAATAAGAATGTGAGGTAGAGATGATTAAAGATGAAAAATTACTGGCGAAAATGATAATGATCCAGAACTAGAACTTGTTATTGATAAGGACGGCATCTAAACTAAAACTTAGACAGGAGAAGAGTAAGAAACAGAACCAATTTATGTATATCATCAAAGAGAGGACATCTCTGTTACGGCTGCTGCAGGTAGAGGAGAGAAAGAAGGGTAACATTACTATGAAAATCTAGAACTGTAAGTAAATGGAGACCGGTTTGAGCAGCGGAAATTCATTGTGCAACGAAAATTCAAAATTATGTGGGAGTCCCCTTGCATGGTAGACCGACTCGTAAGAGTACTGTGTAAATTTACTCTATGATCGTTATAGTCAATAGACAAATGCAAATATAACTCGTCAATAGATTCGTAGAAAACGTGGCACATTTCATTTGAATATTTTTTCTAATCATGCTCGAGATTATCTAGAACATCATTGAACTATTCCACGACCTTTTAGAATGCACGAATCTAATTTGTTATTGACTTAAAATTATCACCGAAAGTTTTGACGATCATTGGGTAGCATGAATCAGGTTTAAAATAATAACCAATCACAATCTAAACAATATGGTTATGATATTATCTCGTCGAGAAAACAAGCCATACATTTGTTCAGCCCCTAACAGTGATTCACACAAGCTTTAGTGCAACCAAGAATTCAGTAAAAGAACACCTTTGATTGCCCAGAACGATCAAACTTGATCACTCCGGCGAACGCAAGTTTGATCACTCCGGCGAACGCCAGACGACTCAAGTGAACACCAAACGATTCCGATGTCTCATATCCATAAATCGATAACATTTGTACACTTTAAAAACTCCATCGCGCCAAACAATAAACTCAATGTCATGTGCTCAACTAAGAGCAACAAACGCTTTGTCGGAGTCGTGCTCGAAAACCAACAAGAGAAATCATGAACCCGTCTCGCTTGTTTGTTGTCTGTCGATGGTTAAATCAATCAAAGTCCTTGGTTATGACAGTTTTTTTTTTTTCGGGGGGGGGGGGGGGGGGGGGGGGGGGGGGGGCGTTGGTAAATTTTCGAGAGAATTATAAGAGAGGGTTTAGGCATTTGATGGTCTCCTTTTAGTAAAATTGACTCATTTAAATCATATCCAGCCTAATAGCCGTGAATCTGCGAGTTATTATTTAAACATTTTCTAGAATTTTGCATCAAAAAATTGTGATTAATTATTTAATTCTCATTCTAATTGTTTAATTCTTAATTTCCTAATTATTTCCCTAAGCCAACCCTAATCATATTTCACCTAACCCTTACCTAATCATCATTAACATTTTCTTTTCAATTTTGTTTAGGGTGTTTTGTCTAAGAATTAAAATTTGATCCGACTCCACTCAAATATATGTCAAATTGTTATGGATTCTATCATAATCTAGTCATGACTAATTAAATCATCACATTAGAAAGAGAGGATGACAAAAGGGAATCTTGGTGTTCTCCCTCTTGGAATTCACGGAGCTCTCTCTCTCTCTCTCTCTCTCTCTCTCTCTCTCTCTTCTTCTTCTTCTTCTTCTTCTCTTGAAGCCCAACCTACTCCTCCACAACCTCCTGATCCACCTCTGGATAGCTCCTGCTTACATACTACCACTTCTACTACTACATCATCTCCACAATCAAACCAGCAACCCACATTTGCCTCTCTTTGTCAATAACTACTACATCTTCCAACTCTTCTTCTTCTTCACAGTGTCCAGTTATCACCAAACCAACCTTCAGCCAAGGCTGCCCCGCAGTCCCCTTCTCCTTGGAAGAGCTTCGAGCTGTGGAGGAGCAGTTCAAACACTGCACTGTCCTCAAGTTCGCTTCAGCCTCACCCGAACTTGAGCATGCACGAGCTACTTTGTCTACATGGGGCTTCTCCGGTCCATTCATTGCTGGTTCCCTTTCTCCTCGCCACATCCTCCTCATATTAACCTGTCTTGAAGACGAGGTTGTAGCGTTGTCTAGGGAGCCACACTCCATTGATGTCGTGATGTGCAGAGCTCATAGATGGACTTCTAGCTTCAGCAAAAGATCTGAACCGAGCTTAGCTGCAGTTTGCGTTAGATTCCGAAATCCTTCTTTGCATTTCTTCATTCCTTCGTTCCTTAGAAGGCTGGTTACTCCTTTGGGACGGTACCTAAAGGTGGATGCAGTGACTGTACTTGTTCCCGACCTAGCTGTGCAAGAGTGTGCATCGAGTTTGACCTTGCAAAGCCTCTTCCCAAGAGGATTCGGGTGTCCTCCAACAGTGAGCAGGAGGTTGGAACTTGGCAGAGAATCACTTATGAGTCTAACATACTCTATTGCAGCCATTGCAAGCTTTGAGGACATGTTCCCTCAGCCTACCGCAGGACCAATCCAAAACCGAGCTCCCTGGTAGAGAAGGAGAAGCAAGATATGCTATGTGCTCCTGCCCCCAGTCTCACAAACAGTCATGGTCCTCCATCTCCTAACCTTGGCAGTGGGCCTATTTCTTTTCAGTCTACACTCTAGAGAGGGCCCAAACTCCTCTAGTTTGACTCCCAAGTCATCAAACATTCAAATTCCAGCTCCCCCTATTCTTCCCCTCTTGCTGTAGTCAGTTCTGACCACCTCTCCCATCCAATCCTTACTTAACAGTTGCAGTCCCCTACCCTTAGCATAATCTGTTGCAAAGCCTGCAGATATTTGTCCAACTATTGAGAGCATCTCCAACCCTATTGCCTTGTAATGTGTTGTGATTCCTATGTGGCATGAGGCACAATACAATGACTTTTCTAGGTGGCAAGACTATATTCAAGAAAGACAACAAAATAGACAAGTCTTCTCCAATGCAAAAGTCTTGAGATGCTTACTAGTTCTCAACTTCCAATACAACTTTCTCATATTCTTCCTTTTTTCTAAATATTTTTTATTATAATTGATGACGTGGAGGTGAAGACATTGTCAAGTGCATATTGTCTAGGACTAGACATCCAACTTCACAATGTCTTCTATAACTTTTGCCACATCAGCTTCACAATTTACTTGACAATTGCATTGGAGATATATTTCTAAATGAAAATTTGTCATTCATATGTGGCAACAACTTTTTTCCAAAATCCCAATAGGGTTGGAGATGCTCTGATACTGTAACTGCAGGTGCAGCACCCAATAGAATCACTCCTACGACCAATCCAGACACCTAAGTCAGCTGTGCAGAAGTCAGCTTTTCCTGCTGACTCTGATACCTCACATGCTTAACTCTCTACCGCTCCAATCTCTTCTCAGCATCAAATCCATTCCGCCCAATCAAAGAGGCATGCTCCTAGTTCTTGTCCTCATCAACACACCGCCACAAAACCCACTCTTACAAGCAACCGATCTTTCACACAATTAGCTAAGATCCCTGCTTCCTCACTTCTTCCTGCCTCTGATGCAGTTAGAGATGACTGCCTATCCTCTCCAACCCAAACTTCACCTTTGCAGACCCCTATCCCTATCACCTACCATCTGCAAAGCCTCCAGACTTAGCTTCTCCACCCCATACCTCTGCTGCAGCACCTCACCCACTTGCTACTGCAGAGGCTGAAGAAGCAGCCCCTACTTCCTCTGCTAGTCTAGTTGTCCATTCTGTGCTTTGTTGTCCGCTGGCTAATGAGACTCCTCACAACTCAGCTAACCCACCAACAAGTAAATGTATACCCAGTCAGCAACTCCCTGCACAGCGAACACCCCCAATAGAACCACTATGCTCTCTGCAGCTGAAGACAAATAAGGTACTCATTCAGCTGAGACCTCCAAAGCAAATGTAGAGGCAGCAAGCTCGGTTCAGAGACATGGAGTAGCAGAAGTAGCAGCAACCCAGCACGGTCCAACCCTCGGCTCGTCTACTTGAAAGGATGATACAGTAGCTCCCATTCCAGCCCCTAAAGGAGTAGACGGACAAGAAGAAGAGGTAGCAGAAGAAGAAGAGGATGAAACAAAAGAAGATGGGGAAGAAGCTGAAGAAGCAGCAGATCTTGCTGCAGTGTCAAACCAAGCTCCACCACGCCAACAGTTCTACATTCAGTCAAGCAACCGCTTAATACAGGAACATCCAAGCAACTTTGGAGGCCAAAGCAAGTGCTAATGGAGAAGAATTCACAATTGTCACGTGTTCCAATCTGTGGCACCAAATGATACCTTTGCAAGCGACCACAAGATCGGCCTCTAACTCGTTTAGCAAAATACTTCCGAATCGTTTTAACATGCTTAGTGAGGAGTGATGGTGTTTAGGAGAGATGTGGCCCATTTCCTTACAAGTGTTCCCGCTTGTAGGGCGACAGACCATCTTCTCTTCCGTGTTTTGTAGGGCTCGGCCAATCTCCCAACAACCTTTGCTTCATAATTCAATAAAATTATGGTCCTTGGCCAAAAACTAAGTAAATCCCATAATTATAATTAGTAGTTGAGTGAGTCAAATCCTAAATGGTTAATATGGTAGCACAAACCTATTTATCTTGAGCTAATCAATTAATCATTGGATTTGAATCTAACATGAATCCATGAACCAACTTTAGTCCAGTTAAACCAAACTCATATATTTTTTGTGTTGGATCGACTCTATTGTGTATGACAAATTAGACTCAACATCATGATGGCAGCAGGTCCAAGTTCGAACTTAGGTCATTGGTTAACCAATTATGGAATTCATCCTATAAGTCAAGATTAGCACCTAGCAATGTCATTACTAGCCATATGATGTGAGGGTGTAGTTGCACCTCCTAAAAACTGTTACATGTTTAGTTATCGTGCAATACAGTCTTCCTATTAGACAATGTCGCTACTAGACTAGGGATATGGATAACATGTCAAATCCACAAACATCCAATCTATATATCTATCATAATGGATAGTTAATGCCTCAAACAATAAACAATAGAAACTCTTGATATTTGTATCTCACCTTGATCAAGGAATTCTTAAACGTAATAGTACCAGATCATATAGGACATTCTCTCTTATGCATATGCTAGGAGTGACAGATCCCTTATTGATCACTCGTCTCCATGAACAATTTGTACGTCCAATGACTATTTGTTAAGAGTTATATTAGAAATAAGTGTTATATTAGAGTTATTAGTAATTGGGCTTTAGTCCCACATTGCTTAGAGTAATAGGAGAGGAAGCTAGCCTCTCCTATATATATGTAGTCTCTCATCAATAAACAAATCATCCCATTATTCTATTCTACATGGTATCAGAGCCATAATCCATCCACCCCTCTCTCCACCAAAAAAAAAAAAAAAAATTCACCCCCACCCCCCCCCCCCCCGCGTGCTACAAGTAACCCCCCCCCCCCACATCACCGCTTGCTGCGTGCCTCCCCCCCCCCCCCCCCCGTCCAGCGCCCCCCCCCCATGCGCCTCCCCCCCCGGCGCCGGCCCCCCTGGTGCTGCTAGCCATGACCCCCCCCACCAGCGCCCCCCACCCCCCCCACCTCTTGCTCCCTTCCCCTCAGCCCCCCCCCCCCCCCGCGTGCTACAGTACCCGCCCCCCCCCCCACCCGCTGCTGCTGCCTCCCCCCCCCCACCAGAGTATCCGGCTGTGGAACCAAACGTTGATGCTTCACCACGACGTTGAGCCTGGAACTCAAGAAATTCCGCGTACGAATCGTCGCTCAATGGAACCGAGCGAATGCTATGATCAGGAGCATCCGAAGTAATATTGGCAACAGGAGCTTTAGGACACTGCCACTGAAAATGTCCTTGTTGGCCACAGTGAAAGCAGGTCCGTAGTCGTCCCCCATCACGACCACCATTGCCTCGTCTCCCTGATTAGCTTTAGGACACTGCCTAACAATCTCAAAGCATGTTATATTAGAGTTATAAATTAATTCAAATCCCACAAAGATAGGATCTGAATAAATTCAAATCCCACAAAGATAGGATCTGATTTAATTACATTAATTCAGCCTTTCCATAACTGATTTGTAATCTGCACAGTCAGCGGATCCCTTCATGTGGCAGCAGCAGCCTGGCCGCATGAGCCTAATGGCCGCATGAGCCGCATGGACCGCATGAGCCGCATGGACCGCATGGACCGCATGAGCCGCATGAACCGCATGGACCGCATGTGCCGCATGTGCCGCATGGACCGCATGTGCCGCATGTGCCGCATGGACCGCATGGCCGCATGGCCGCATGAGCCGCATGAGGCCGCATATGAGCCGCATGCCGCATAAGACCGCATGACTGCTGACGTGCTAAGTGCAAAGTGCGCCAACAAAACGCCACATTACGCCTCATGAGCCCATGAGCCCGAGTCCGAGTCCGAGTCCGAGTCCGAGTCGCTAAGCCCCGTTGGGGCTTAGCTCCAAGTGGAATTTAATCCAAGAGAATGACAAAAGCAATAATGCTTAATCCTTGGAGCCTTATACTTACCTCCTTGTAAAATCACCCACATGGTTCCCTCCTTAGGGTCACCACCCCATGTGCATCTCTTAACAATACACCCAAGTATATATGTTGAGATAACCCATGGTGCGTTTCCGATGTGGGACTAAAATTCACAAGGCATGTTGAGAGCAAGCTCTCTCCATGTAAAGAAAGCACCAACAATCCCCCACATATCACAACATATATATGTGTCCAGGGTTGAGCGTTCCCCACAGTAACTGTCCATTTTGCATTAGGATAGATGTCGCTGACGACTTGAATCTTCCCGCATGGGTTAAATAACAATGTGATACAAGAATGGACTACGCCTTGAATTCTGCACCACAATTGTAATTCTTCCCACTCACAAAGTGTAGTTACGTGTGCTTCTGGCTGCACATTAAAGGCCATGTGCCAGCCTGGTTTCAGTGTATAATTTTGGACGTCTACAAGTTTACCCTCAAGAGACGGCCTGATATCTCTTTCCATACACTATAGGTGAGTTCTTTATTAAAGAGATATGGCATGAAGCCTTGCGCTTCCTTGCGGTGCTACGCCGCTATGACATGGCCTGAAGCCGAGGCATTACCCCTACCTGGGAACCTCATCGTAGTGTCAAACTACTGTAGCATGAGGTCACAAGCCTCTTTGTAGTGCCAAACTACCCAGCATGAAGCCTGAGGCTTCCTTGCGGTGTTACGCCGCAACGACATGGCTTGCAATGCCGAGGCTTTACCCCTACCTGGGTACCTCATCGTGGTGTCGTGCCACTGTAACATGGGGCCATCCTCCCCTTTGTAGTGCTGTCTACAACTCTTTAATTACGTCATACAGCATTAGGCTACCTGCCTATTTGCGGTGCTACGCCGCTGTGACTTGGCTTGCAAAGTCGAGGCATTACCCCTACCTGGAAACCTCATGGTGGAGTCACCCCACTGTAGCATGGAGTTTCACTCCTTGTAGTACTGCTCTACCGTGCTTCCTGTAAAGCACACCAGACATTCACTCTGCCTGAGAACTCATTAAGGCGTTTAAGCCAACCTTCCACAGGATCAATTTTTCTGCAGAAAAAATACATAGTAGACAACAGTGGTTATGGGTCCGTATCCCTTCCATGTTCCATAGAACAAGTACCCACCGTTACCTGATAGTTTCCCAGTCAGTGATCCTCCTTTGAACCAAAAGTTAGATGCCTAGTAGATTTCTCTTTGAACTAATAGCATAAAACTTTATGGTAGGATTGCAAAGACACACTATCAGAATGCCTTCAAGCCCATTTTACAAGCTGTGTCATCGACCAACTGGCGCTTGAGGCCCTTTGTGAACGGATCTGCCAAGTTCTCCTGACTCCGAACATCAACCACTGCAATTACACCTCTTTTGATAAGATCGTGTACTGCCCTGTGCTTCAACCGCACAGTCCTCTTCTTCCCGTTGAAGAGGTCATTTGATGCCACCGCCGCAGTCGCCTGGTTGTCACAGTATATCGGTATCGCCGGTATCTGAGCCCCAACCACTGGAAGATCATACATGAGCTTCCGAAGCCACTCTGCTTCATCTGCTGCAGTTTCAAGTGCATAGAATTCAGATTCCATGGAGGAACGAGAGAGTATAGTCTGCTTCTTCGACTTCCACGATATAGCAGCTCCACCCAAGGAAAAGACATATCCACCTGTGGATCTCTCGCTTTCCACATCTGAACACCAGCTAGCATCACTGAAGCCTTCTACTACTGTCGGATACCCGTTGTAGTGCAGTGCATATGTCTGAGTTTTCTTGAGATATCTCATCACCCGCTTCACAGCTTTCCAGTGCTCAACCCCTGGGTTGCTTGTGAACCGACTCAGCATTCCCACGGCAAAAGCTATGTCAGGCCTTGTGGCAGTAGTTGCGTACATCAAACTTCCGATAACGCTAGAATACTCCAGCTGCCTGACGCTTTCCCTTGAATTTGGCTTCAGCTTCTGATCACACCTGTATGGCGTATCGATCCCTGGAAGATCCTTATACCCATAGCGTGTGAGCATCTTCTCAATGTAGTGAGATTGTGACAGCGCTACTCCAGTGTCTGTCCGGATGATCTTTATGCCCAAGATGACATCTGCATCCCCCAAGTCCTTCATACTGAACTTGGTTGAGAGGAACTTCTTTGTCTCTGTGACACAGCCTATATCCGTACCTAGGATTAGCATGTCGTCCACGTACAGACAAACGATGACTCCTCTTCCATCAGCGAACTTTGTGTAAACACATTTGTCTGTCTCGCTGATTCTGTAGCCGTTTGACCTAATAACTTTGTCAAACTTCTCATGCCACATCTTGGGAGCTTGCTTCAAACCATACAATAATTTCACCAACTTGCAGACTTTGTCTTCAAGACCTTTGACGACAAATCCATCTGGCTGTTGCATGTAAATCTCTTCGGTCAGCTCCCTATTCAGGAATGCTGTCTTTACATCCATCTGATGTATCACCAACTTATGTATAGCTGCAAGAGCGATTAACATCCTAATGGTGGTCATCCGGGCTACTGGAGCGTATGTGTCAAAGTAGTCTATCACATGTTTCTGAGAAAATCCCTTGGCTACCAGCCTGGCCTTGAACTTGTCAATAGTTCCATCTGCCTTCATCTTCTTCTTGAAGATCCATTTACATCCGATGGACTTTTCTCCTTCAGGTAGATCTACCAACACCCATGTGTTATTGGAAGTGATAGAGTCAAACTCGTCATTCACTGCCTCCTTCCAGAAGATAGCATCTCTGGTCTTCATCGCCTCATCATAGGTAAGCGGATCTGCTTCCACATGATAGGTGACAAAGTCATCTCCGAAGTCTTTCGGTCTCCTTGCTCGCTTAGTTGACGGCTCTGCGAGTTCTGGTACAAGAGTTGTTTCATCAACAACAGCTTCTTCTTGGACTACTGGCTCATATGAGATTTCAGTCTCATTTACGCCTACATCATTTTCTGGAATGTCCGAAAGAATAATGTTTTTGACTTTTGCAAACTTGTCTTCAAAGTATTCAGCATCGCGAGATTCGATGATATGATTTGACTCAATATCAAGAAATCTTCGAGCATCACTCTTCTCGGCATACCCCAAGAAGATCGCCTTCGTAGTCCTTGTCCCTAGCTTCTGAATCTTCAGATCTGGGAGTTTCACATACGCCAGACACCCCCACACTCGAATGACATTCAAGTTTGGTCTGACTTTGAACCAGAGTTCATGAGGAGTTACGTCCGAAGTTGCATATGGCACTCTATTCAGAATGAAAGTGGCCGTTAATGCAGCTTCTCCCCAGTAGCATTTTGGAAGACCTGCAGTGAGCATCATAGAATTCATCATTTCTGTTAATGTTCGGTTCTTCCTCTCTGCTACTCCGTTGGATTGAGGAGAATATGGAGCAGTAGTCTCGCATATGATTCCATGTTCTTTGCAGAACGATGCGAATTCATGAGACCTGTACTCCCCACCTCGATCACTTCTCAACCTCTTGAGTTGTTGTCCAGTCTGCCGTTCAGCTTCGGCCCTGAACTCTCTGAACTTCTCGAAAGCTTCGTCTTTGGACTTGAGCAAGTAGACGAACGCGTATTTTGAGAAGTCGTCGATGAAGGTTATGAAATACTTCATCCCGGCCTTCGTGGAGAAATGTTTGAAGTCACAGATATCGGAGTGCACCAACTCCAGAAGATCTGTGCTTCGATTGACCCGATGAAAGGGTTTCCTAGTGATCTTCGTCTGAGCACACACTTCACATTTCTCCACCTTACCCCCACATTTGGAGATAAGTCCTAGACTAGACATTTTGTTGATTCTTTTACAATGAACATGTCCTAGTCTATTATGCCACAACTCAAGAGAATAATCAGAAAATGCAACTGCATTAATGTCTTCAAACTGGTTAACAAGCTGAATTTGCATGCCCACAAGATGCCATGGCGATCTCGGTTCAGAAGACCAGTTTCACTACTAACATAAAGGAACTCCCTATTGACACATAGCACATGTTACTCTTTGGGAATTCCTTATTTGAGTCGTCCCGTGAACCTGTTCTCCAATGAGCACCTACACTCTTTCTTAGTATCTACCATACTAGTGACTTATAAGATGAATCACACCCATCATACGAGTATACAAAGTGCATTGGTCTATCTGGATCAACTAATGTCCTTAGTGATCTAGGACAAAACATTTAAGAATGAAGCTTACAAGGATAAATAGTGTGAACACATCACAGTTCAATATGCATTGTTCTCGTGTTAGGAATTTTATCATGTTATAGCATTACAATATAATATGAAAAAACATAATAAATATGAAAGAGTCAACATGCCAATACATGATGTGACACCAAACAACTTTATGATTGACCGTTAGGGCATATCACTATCACTAACATTCTTCATCACTCGGTTACTAACCTCCGATTGGACAGGTTCGGCTAAAATAAACCCTAAATCACTTACCTACCCTTCATCCTATCGCTCTTATAAACAATAGATGCTAGCAAGGGCCCCTTCCCCATCCCTTCGACCTTTCTACTTGATTTTCAACTACATAACAACAATAATGACACCATGATCCCAAATTTTTGGGTCCGCTCTTTGAATTCCTCTCTTTTATTGAGCTCTGTCAAGGATCACGTCTTCTAAAACACTATCAAAAAACAATAGCCTTCTTCGCATCCTCAATCCAATTTATTTTAGCCCTAACCCTGGTGCTAGCAGCTCCATTTTCCTACTACATTGAATGATAGGAAATCTGCTGCAACAATGGAAAATTGTCTCACACCATGCCAGTCAAAAGTCGAGTTTTATATTGATTCGAACAAAAAAAGAGAGTTTCCTCTACCTAGGAGAATAGACTATTAAACCTCTGATTTTGTTTAAGGCGATGAAATCCCTACATAAGTACCAAAGCTTTCGTGGCTGACACGTCAATCAACCAAATGAAAGTTTGCACGAAACTTATCAATTGACGGGATTTAATTCTGGATGTCTGATGTCAAACAGCAATAATGAATAAGTGTTGGGAAACCGAAGTTTGGAGATGCTCAACTGATCTACAAAAAGAGAGAGTACGAAAAAAGGGTTTAAAGTTATCTAAAGGACTATAAAAAGCAAGATAAAGGATAATATTATCTTGATGACTACAAAAGAGTGATGAGCTTGTGAACTACTATAAACAAAACAATGACATGAATATCATAATTAGATTTATCAAAAGAATCACCATAAAAGGATAAGTAGAATTTAAATCTTGGGCGGTATAGTTAGGTATTAGGATATCCATATGGGATACGGTACTTCCATTGGATATATATTAGTGGGTTGGCCCAAACCAAAAACACGCCCACTAGGTCAGTACACTAGTTGAAAACTTGAAATGGACTAAGCTAAACAATTTCCAATCAGTAAGCACATATGCCATATATGCATCAAGATTTCAGGTTATAACAATTTAAATAGATATACAGTGTATATACTACAAAGTAAGTTCCCATCCAATGATTTAGTTATCATTTATTAACAATATCTAGCCAAACGTCACTTGGACACCACTTCTGCCAAACCCATTAGAGTTAAGCAATGAGAACAAGAAAAAAAAAAAGGTAACATGAGAGGCGTGTTGCAGTAGAGAAAGCCAAAACGTACAAATGCCAACAGTTGAGATGGAAGCCAACAGGAAGTTGTACCAGACGAATCACACTTACGCCCTTCTTCTCTTTCCTACAATTTTCCACGTAGAATAAGGAAGTATTTTTCATTTCATAAAACAAAACAAGTTTCTGAACCAGATATTGTTAACCAAAACTACCTCCACGAGAACATCAATGCGCGCATCAGGAATTAACTTAGGCAAAAGTTCCTGCAAGATATGCAGCATAAGGCTTTAATAAAGGAACTGTGGAAGGGCAAATGCTAAGTTGTCTTCAATTAAATTGAACAAAGAAATCGCTATGAACCTTTGTAGGATTATCTCTGTGCTGAGCTGTCAGGAAAGGCTCAACTACCGATGCCATGGTGATAACAAGAGCACCCGAGTGATGATGAATCTTCGTGATGTATTCAAAAGTCTGATGCAGATCACGCAAACAGCCCTCGGGTAGTAGAAGCCCGGATGCAGACAGGGTTGTGTTTCCAGACCTGGACCAATAAAAAATCAATAGAAAACAATGTGGCAATGAAAAAAGCAATATATTCACAGTATGGTGGTATTGTAAACAGCTTCCAGATAAATTACCCACAAGTTCCGCTTTATTAAAGAAACCAACTACAAGTGCCGGGGAAATAGCTCAAAAGGTGGAATCAATGACCCCAAAAAAAGGAATGAAGAAAGTCGATATTGTAAGAAAATCCCACATTAAACTGCATCATCTTTTTATCAAGAATACATTTAGGTTGAGTTACTTTCAACAATGCAGGCGGCCAAACTGAAAAAACATTGAGAAAGACCCGAATGCAACTCGTCATCAATGTGAAGTTGAAATTATTGTTTCAACAAGCGAATGTATCATCAATAAGGAGAGAGCTGATATTTTGGGGACGAACGGTGAAACCATTCATTAAGTTCAAGTTTCCAAGGAATGAAAATTACTGGTTGTTAGATCATGGACTAACTTTTCTAGCAATACTCTCGTTTTAACTCCAAACTACCAGCTAGTTATTTAATCAAGCACAAGAAAGAAAGTGCGTAATATGCATCACCAAAATAAGTTTCTACTGTGAATTTTAATTTAAGTGTAGCTACTGCAGAAATATCAATATTCTTTATCATCAAAATCGAGTCTTTTCCATGGGTTAAGGGGTTCAATTAACATATTAAAGAAAAGAACATGGCGTAATCATAAAAATCGAAATTGGAATGAAGCTGGGTTCCTATATTCTTACTGGTGGAGATGAAAAGCGTGCCTCCGCATCTTCAGCCCCTTGGGGTCCTGAAAGAAAGTAGAGTAAAGATTCGAACTTTACAAACAAAGAAAGAAAGAAATTGATCAGCAGCAGAAAGTGAGAGGAGGAGGAGGAGGAGGAAGAAGAAGTGCTCACTGGTCCTTGGACTCTGACCATGACAGAGAAGTTTCTAGCCATTTGGGCTATTTCTGATGGCTCCATCTCCCTCTTCTTCATTCTTCCTCCCAACCTCTTCTTCCTTCAATCTTCGGATGGGGGAGAGGAGAGAGAGAGAGAGAGAACAGAGTGGAGGTCAAGTGGTAAGGAAAAAAAAGGCAAATGTTAAAGGCCACCCCCAAATTACTAAGGTTTTTTCTAAGGGCACCACACTTTTTACTTGGGACTAGCCCAAAAATGTAAAAAAAAAAAAAAAAAAAAAATTACAAGGTTGCCATCCATTTTTTTACTTGGGGCTAGTCCAATTTTTTCTAGCAAATAGGACTGCCAACATGCTGGCAGTCCTAGGACTGTCGGCAAGTTGGCAGTCCTAACTCGGAGAAGAAGAAGAAGAAGAAGTAGCAGGAAATCTGGGATCTGGGGACCGACGATGAGGAGGAGGATCTTTGGGGAGACCTAGCCCTAGATTCCGACAATAAGGAGGAGGGAAGGGTCGGGGACCGACGACTCGTCGTTGGCGGCAGCGACTAGTCGCTGGAGGAGATCGCCGCCGACGACTCTACTCCTTCGCGTGGGCCCAGGCGGTCCAGAACAAGCCGCTCGGGTTCGACGTCAAGCCGGCGAAGAAGGACGAGGAGATGGTTTTCGAGGTCGACGATGACGATGAAGTCGGTGGGGAGGAGATGGAGAAGGAGGAGGAATTGGAGGAGGGGGAGATCGAGCTGCCTTCGGAGTCCGAGAGTCTTTGTCAAGTCGCCGCCCTCGACGCCCTCCGCCGCGCCCGCGCCCTCGATGCCCTCCGTCGCGTCCGCGCTTGACGCCTCCGCCGTCCGCTCACCCTCCTCCCTCTGTCCTAATTTTTGGGCTGCCCCCAAGTAAATTTTGGGTGCCCCCTAGCAAAAGTTACACATGTTTGGGCTGCCCCTAAGTAAGGGCTTGCCCCCAAGTAAACTTGGTGGTGCCCTTAGAAAAAACTATTACTAAGGGCCACAAACTTAAAATTTTAAAAAAATTACAAGTTTGTCATTTTGAAAACACTAAGGGCCACCCCGTTTCTGTCAATCGAGGACTGCAAGACTTGCCTGCAGTCCAAAGTGAACACAGGACTGCAGTGCTTGCCTGCAGTCCTCGATTGACAGAAATTTTTTTTAACTTCCAATCTACAGTGACTGCATGGCTTGCCTGCAGTCCGAAGTAAAGACAGGACTGCAGGCAAACCATGCAGTTCACTGTAGGTTGCGGCGGAAAGTGGTGGGAGGCGGAGGGTGTTGCGGAGGGTGTTGCGGGAGGAGGAGGAGGAGCTAACGCGTCATCACCATCACCATCACTATCACCCAACCGCCCTAGCCTATTTGCCTTAGCCTGCAGGGCTTCTCTGGAATTCTCTGCAAAATTCCAGAGGAGGGTGAAAATATATACGCGTTAGCCTTAGCCTATTTTGCACCCTTCTAATTCTACTCCATCATCACCAAGCTGGGTTTTCTTGAAGGGTTTGTTTTCTTTTGGAGCTATGGATGCATTCTTCTCGCGCTTCTTCTCGTTGTGAGCTCGCCCACGGAGTCCACCCTCCTCTCCGTCTACTCCGTCACCCCGCCCATCCACCCTGGCCGAGCAGCAAGGAGCAGCAGCAGCAGCCGGCGGCTGCAGCCCCGCACGGCGGCGTCGGCAGCCGCACGCTGCCGTGGCACCTCCCCCACGGCGCCCCCTTGGCCGGGCAAACCTCCCTGGGCGCGGAAGACCTCGTCGAGGATGGCGGAGTGCTTCACAAATTTTTTTTTCTCGGTGGCCCTTAGTAAACTTGTTCAACTTTGGTTGCTCTTAGTAAAAAAAAATCATGGTTGCCCTTAGTAGGAGAGTTGTCCTTAGTAATTTGGGGGTGGCCTTTAACATTTGCCGAAAAAAATTGTGTTTACAGCATCTCCAACTTCACACTATAATTAGGCAAATTATAAAAGTACATCATTTCTTACGACTAGCCCAAGATTGGACATTAGTCTAATTTAGAGGAATCTTTACTCAGAATAGTCTATTTTTTTGTTAGATTTTGTTTAGAGTCCGTTTGATGAAGCATATTTGGAAGTAGATTTTAGAATTTTATGGATTTAGAGTTAAATTCATGTAATCCTATGTTTGGTTGGAGATGGATTTGGATATAGAAAGTATGACCAAATCCAAATTTTGGATTTGGAAGAAAGAGAGTTGGATTTGGGAGGAAAAAAAGTTAGTTATTTTTTTAATAATTTCGTTTTTCTATTAAATATTTAGTTTATACTAATTAATAATTAATTAGTTATTTAATTAATTAGTTATTTCTTATATATTATTTTTATCATTATTATTTTAAAAAAATTAATTTATAGTTAATTAAGAATTAAATATTAGTTAAATAAAAATTAGTCATTATTATTATTTTATAAAATATTTTTTTATAACTAATAGTTAGTTATTATTTTTATAAAAAATTCAACTAATAGTTAGCTATCGTAATTATAATTTAAATTAATATTTACTAATTAATCGTTTTATTATTTAATATTTTATAATAATCTAATAATAATTTATAACTCTATTAATCATAATTATAATCTTAATTAATAAGTTATTAATCAAAACTATAATCTGAATTAATAATTTATTAATAAATATCTGATTATAATCATAATTAATAATTTATTAGTCTTATTATAATCTTAATTAATAATTTGTTAATTACTATTTTATTGTAATCTTAATTAATAATATTTTAATAACAAATAATTTATAATTTAGTAATTTGATAATTTAATAATTAATAATATATTAATCACCATTATAGTCTTAATTAATAATTTTACGGTTCATCAATTAAATATTTAATTATAACCTTTATTAATCATAATTACAATAATTTATTAATAATAATTATAATTTTAGTTAATAATTAATAAATAAATATTTAATTATAATCTTAATTAATAATTTATTAGTCTTAATTATAAGCTTAATTACAAATATTAATTACTATTTTATTATAATCTTAATTAATAATATATTAATCATAATTATCATCGAAATTAATAATTTATAATTTAATAATTTAATAATTAATATATTATTAAAATTTTAATTAATAATTTATGAATCATCATTATAATCTTAATTAATAATTATTAATCATAACTATTATCATAGTTATAGTAATAATTTAATTATTAATCATAACTATAATTCTAATTATAATAATTTATTTATTTATTATTTTATTAATTAATATATTATTATCATAATAATTAATCATAATTATAGTTTACAAATCCTATGTTTGGTTGGAGTTGGATTTGAATTTGGATTTGGATTTGGAATTCATGATTTGGATTTGAATTTTGGATTTCCAAATACAAATCTTTGTTACCAAACAAGCCCTTAGAGCATCTCCAATTTCGCAATATATTTGGGCAAATTATAAGGGTATGCTTGGTAACGGTGTTTTCACCGGTTCTGGGGTATTTTTGAACCGATCGTTTATGAAAACCCCTGCTTATTAATTTTTTTGAGTCATTGGTTTTGATCGGCTTAAAAATCCTCCAAAATTAGTGTAATACAATTTTGGTAGCTTTATAAACACCTCAAATCGGTGGGTTTTGAACGATTTTATTATTTTATTCTATTTATATCCTCACAAAAAATATATAATTGTAACTACTAATACCCTTCCCTGTTTAATTTTATTCATGTCAAAAACTTTCAGAGCCGCTTGTTAGTGAATTACCAAGCATGGAGTGGACTGGTTCAAAAGCCTCTACTTAAAAACCACCCAAAATCGAACCCTCATAACCGCTCATAACCGGTACTCTAAAAAATCTCATAACCGCTACTGTTACAATTGCCAAGCAGACCCTAAGGGCACATCATTTCTTACTCGAGGCTAGCCCAAGATTGGGCCTAGTCAAGTTTAGAGGAACATTTACTCAGGACAGTCCATTTTTTGTTAGCGACTGTCCACCCTTCAATCCTCCCAACCCTCTCAAATCTATTCATTTATAATTTTCACTCTCTCCTCAAACTCTCTCAAACCTAAACTTATTTTTCTCCACCACCTTCATCTTCACCCAAATCCTTCTCTTCAAGATCTAAACTTCTTTTCCTCATCCTCCTCCTACCGACGAGCTCGGCCCACTGTCGAAACTTTCATACATCATTTCTTAGCACTGAGAAAATAAAATTCAAAAGTCAAAATGGTCGTTGTCAAAATTTTGATGTCATGGACATGATTGGAATGAGGTTTGGAATAATGGGATGGGAGAGATTTGTAAAGTTTGGAGGAATTTTGAAGTTTTGAACCCATAAATTTCGAAGCAATAAATTTTGACATAGTCGCAGTTGGGAAGACTCGGGACTGTAGAAAATTTTTATAGTCCTCTATGTTATTAGGATTGTAGAAATTTTCTACACTCCTGTGTATTTTCAGTCCATTCCAGGATCGTAGAAAAATTCCACAGTCTTGTATGTTGTTATACTGTATAAAATTTCTACGGTCCTGTGCATTTTCAGTCCATTCTAGGACTAGAGAAAATTCGTAGAGCCCTGACAACCTACAGGAATGTATAAATTTTCTACAGTCATGTCTATTTTTATTTGTGTGATGGTGTTATTAGATTTTTATTCGTGTTATTGATTTATCTCTAAAATAGATTTAAAATTAGAGATTTATCTCCAAAATAGATTTATAGACCGCATATATGAAGGATTATTTTGAAATGAACAAAATAGAGATAGATTTAAATTTTTCGAGTATAATTTATTTATTTTCAAACCGAGTAGATAATTTATTTCTCTCCAAAATAGATTTAAAAATAATTATAAATGTAACTTAATGATTATATAAAATATAAGATCTTCTAACTACATGACTTTTCTTTTAGGATTGTCAATATTTTTGACAGTCCTTCCAATTTGTAGGACTGTCAAAATTTTTGACAGTCCTAAAAGGAACTTGTGATTAAATTAGCGTGACAAGGACATAGAGCCTACCTTTGGATATACTTACCTTAGTTATGGAATTTAGAGTTTTTCGCAGCCATACCGGTTGACGTGGTAAGAATTCTAGATAACATGATTATAAAAGTATATACCTTAGTTATCGACTCTATCGTTTATTGCAGTTATGCTTATTGGCGTGACGAGAATTATGGGTAACATGATTACGAATAGACGTATATGATTATCATATTATATCTTAAATTGGTACTTAACATCATTCCACTACTATTATTATAGAATTCATCTCCATCACCTTCCCTAGCTCAGGAGTAGGAATATCCTTAATTCCTTATAGAGTTTCATTTTTTCTGGTGTTCCTTGGATAGTGTAGTATTTGATAACTTACATATAGGTTTGTGTCATTGAGTATCAGTGATGATTGTGGGGAGTGTAGCTTATGAGTCTGTGAGTGATTCCTGGTTGGACATGTGAGCTATATGCATCAATCTAGAGATAACTCCTAGTACAGTATCTTTATAGCAATAGTTCTATGGTATGAGAGTAGAGTGTGATGATTACCTCGTCTTCCCCTTACAAATCATATCCTTTGAAATCATCCTATGATTACTAAATTTCGATCATATTTAATCGTGACTGAGTAACTTTGATTATAACCTCTATCGTGCCAAAATTTGATTATTGATCATACTCGAACGGTTTTAATTCTGATCGTACCTATATTTTATTTGTATTATTACTCATGACTCGGCTTCGAACATATCTTACCCGTGACTAGATTCTATCCAAATCATGACTCTATTCTTAATCGTGCTATTTTTTAAATCTTGATCGTACTTAGATGACTTTGTTTTGCGTGACTATACGACCTTGATTTTCATAATCATGACTATATTTTGATTGTGTACAAACTTTCTGGACATGTCTAGATTCTATTGACCATGACTATATTTGAATTTACCTTTAATCGTGCCTATCATTCACACTTAAATTTTGATTATTTCAACTTGATCATAATTAATGATTTTGACTCTATCATGCCTAAAGGTGATAAATTTCCTCGTGCCGGTACGATTTCGATTATATTATGAATCTATTCTTAAATCGTGCGTAAATAATTCATCGTGTATACACAATTTTGACCATATTTCGATTTTGTCCTTATCGTGCTAACATGACTTAATCGTGCGTAAATGAGAATGAATTTGATTACTCCTAATCATGTTAAATCAAAATATTTCCATATTTGATCAGGCCATAGTGATTTTGATTATTTCAAGGTTCTCTCTTTCACCTAAAGTTTGATTTTATTCATGCCAAAAATTTGATTTCTAAATTTGACTTTGGCCTAGTGATTTGAAATATACTAATATGCCTAGATCATTCAATGCTTAGATTTCACTTCTGTTCCAACATGATCGTGATTTAGATCTAAACATTGATAATTTTAATCGTAACTAGCTTGTGTCTAAAAGATTGGATTTTATTTTTTATCATGCCTATACGATTTGAATTATGATTCCAAATCCATCTCCAATCGTGCATAATGATTTGAAATCGTGCCATAATTGATCATTCATAAATATTTTTGACCATATTTCGATACTATTTCTAATTGTGCCAAATCAAGTTGTTCCATAATTTTTAGAAACCAAGAAAGAATAAAACACATGACAATGGAGATTTGAGGGAATCAGTTATAGTGTGGTAGTGACACATTTCAGACTGTTTATGATACTTTAGACAATGAGATAAAATTGATGGAGAAATGTGTAACTAGGAATTAAAGCAAAGTCAAGAGGATAGTAGCATCATTGAATTTTAGAAATAGTTATGTTTAAGAAATTATTTTTAGTATGGATTATTTTTATATAAAGATAGAAGGTGGAAGAATTCAAAAGAAGGAGAATAGTAGATAATAAAATTTATATACTTGAGGTTACAATTCTTGAGATATTTAATTGAGGTTAAAATATTGACTTGAAGAACCCAAATATATGAATTATGTGGTAAGGATTAAGAACTGATACGACACAACATTTTGAATTTTGGAATACAAGAACTAATATTACCAATTGTGAACTTTCAGAGAGGTAACAATTTAAGAGACAAGACCGATTGATGGATATAGAGGAATAAAATTTTGAATATTGTAGTGAATAAATCGAGAAGTATAAATTTGAATCATGACGAAGGACTATATAGGCGAAAAAAGTAGTAGAATTTTAACTTTTGTGACTAAGTTGATAATGGATTACGAATGATTGAGAATTTATAAACAAGAATATGATTGAGAAGTAGTATCATTGGAGTAACGATCGGAAACACCTTATACTAGTTGTGGAAAAGTTTGATTTTTATGGATTTATGATTTGTTACTAGTATTTTTGGATTTGCAGCATGACAACCAGATAAACCTTATAGTAGTAGGGTGAGATGATTACCTTGTATTTTTTTTATGCATATCATAGCTTGTAATAATTACTTGACTTTTTTCTATAATAGAGATCTCATTTTCCTAATCTTGTAATCACCCTTTGAATTCATTATTAGTAAAAATCAATTCCATCCTGATCGTGACTATACGCTTTTGATTATATTATTAATCACATCTAAATTTTTACTAGATTCATTCCAAATTGGGCCAAAATTTTAATTTTAGTCATGATCTTGTAATTTAGATTATACTGATCGTACCTAAATTTTTATCCTATTTGATCACATCTATACTATGATTTCACTCTTAATCGTGCTCAAATTCTATTCATCATTAACGACAATATGATATAATTCTAATTGTGCCTAAATTTCGATTCTATATCATATATAGGTTCTATCCGACTAGACTCTACCTTAGACATGGTTAAAATCTTGAATAGGCTAATTATTAGTCACTCCTATATGACTTCGCATGACTATGTGACTTTGATTTCATATAGTGAGTTTATCCTAAATCGTGCCTAAATTCTGATCTTTAATCACGTCCATATGACCACGATTTTGAGATGATCGTACCTTAGTTATTATATGTTTAAATTTTTGATTCTATTATAACTATATTCCAACATAAGTTATCTATACGATATTTATTATATATCGTGCCTAAGGGATTGGATTCATTTCTTTCATTTCTTCATCGTGCTTATACGATTTTGATTTATAATCCATTCTTGATCGTGCCTAAATGGTTTTGACCGTACTTTGATAACGATCTTCCTCGTGCCACATTGATTTGATCGTGCGTGAATGGTTTTGTTGATAACCATATTTGAATATCCTAGTCATGCCAAATCAATCATTCTATTGATCGTGCCTAAACGATTTGGTTTATTTGTTGGTCATGCCTTAATCATGATTAAATTTTGATCGTGCCAAACCATATCTTTTCTAAATTTGTTTGATTAATCTTAGTCGTACGAAATTGCATCATTCCTGTATTTTATCGCGCCCAAGTAATTTTGCTTATATTAATATTTGTATTTAGATTTTAATACTATCTTTGATCGTATTTAGTGTTTAAAACTCTATTGATCATGCTAATTTAAATTTCAATGATGAAATTCCTTTTAAGGTGTGTAGACTTATAACTACCTAGAAATTGAAATTTTGAATTTTGAAATTTGTGCAGTTTTTTCCTTTTCGAAATTAATAAATTTAATTTCTTTCAATTCATTTTATTTATTATTATTTAGTTAGTTCTAAAAAAAATTTCCTAATGATTAGTAGACCTCCTTAGACTTAATGTTATTTGTTAAATTTTATAATTGTTAGCTTAATATGATTTGTATTAAAATCTATTACTAGCCTACTAGTCTTGGACTAGATTGTGGGCTAGCCTAGCCTACTAGCCTACCAAGCCTTGGGCTTGGATTTTGAGCCTTTGCCTAGGATTAGTTTAGGATTAGTTAAGGATTGATTAAAATTAGCTATGAGTTAGTTACTAATTAGCTACTAATTTAAGGATTAGTCAGTAGTTAGTTAGGTTAGTTGTTAGTCATCCACTATATCACCCATAGATCTATTACATTTTACATTGGTGCCACTAAGGCTTGGAGAGCACTTCATTTTCTCCTATTTAAATATTGGGGACTCTCCAATATTTAATACAACAAGTATTCCTACTCTACAGCCAGCCTTGCTCCACCGTCTGTCCGTCTTGCTCCGCCATGCTACGGCTGAACTCCGGCGAACTCCGCCACCGTCCTTTTCTCCAACCGTATCGTCTCCCGACCCCGTCCCTGACTTTCTCCTCCCAGCCTCCTCGACCATGCCTCTTTTCTTCGACATCCTCCCTGACCGAGCACACCCGGACGATTTCTCCGGCGAACTCTACTGTCCACCACCACCCGAGCGACCACCCCTGCCACCACAGTTCACCCACTCCTCCTCTTAGCCGTCGCCCTTAGTCGAACCACTGTCTAACTGCGGCCAGCAACCCTGCTCTTCCTCCTCCCAGATCCGGAGCCACCTTCCCTATCCGACCTTCCACCATAGTCGGCCACCACCATCATAGCTCCTTCACCACCACCATAACTCACTGGACACCACCGTCGCCACTAGCACGACCACCACCAAACACTACCACCACTCCAAACCCTAAATCACCTGGACGTCGCGTTGACCCAGTGCCACCTCCGCGGGAGTTTTTCCCTCATTCTCCAGATCTGGCGGCCACGTCAGCCATCGTCGCTCCTCATTCACGTCTGTGTCAGCCGCTGTAGTGCTCCAGCGCCTGGCGATCTCTAGATCCAGTGTCGATGCATCGTATCCGGCGACTCTCTTCGGATCTACGGCTCGTCGCACCTCCAGCAGCGGGTAGGAGTTTGTTACTGAGCCCCGCGCATGAGCGTTGAGTCCAGAAGCTCCGATGAGCCACTCATCTTCTCTCGAACTCTCCATCTCCCTCTCGTTCTTCTCATCTTCTTCCTCCTCATTTCTTCTCTGTTTTTGTCCGGCTGCTCTCCAGAGAGAGAGGCTTTAGGGTTTAAAACCCTAATTGACTGGGCCATTGGGTTCAAGCCCAGTAACTTCTTTTAACTGATTTGTTTAGGTATTGACGGGCCGTGGGCTTCAAGCCCAGCAGCTTATATATATATATATATATATGGGTCGTTCTACAATACATCCACTGGAAAATGGATGTATCGATACATCCGAAATTTGGACCGTTGGATGTTGATCCAATGGTTTGGATTGAATAATAGTGTAGAAACATCATTTAATGCTGATTTAGACTTTTGACATGTTGGTAACTTGCTTTAGCAGGTCATTCTTCACTTTAATTTTTTCAATGAACACCATAAATTAACTCATATTTACTCTCTCAAAAGTCCATCCAATTTAATATTTCGTAAATTTTTTTGTTTGGTTACAGGCCGTCGTGGTGGTGGTGTTGGTGGTTGTGGTGGAAAGAGAAACAGAGATGAAGAAGGAAATAAAAATCGGTCCGGATCGCGTCGAACGTCGTCGAGCCCTCCTAGAACAACGAGGAGTACCAGCTGCGCCGAGAAGAATCGGTTCGGTTCGCGTCGGACGTCGTCGAAACCTCCTTGAACAAGAAGAAGTACCAGCGGCGCTGCTCTAATTTTACTGTCCATGCCATTATCAGAAATCTTATTTTTTATCTAATAATTTAATATTTTGTTAATAAAGCTACATGTCATGGTGGTGGTGGTGAACTGAGAAAACCTGCTTCTGAGGTCGGGCGGATCATCTGCTCACATATTAAAAAAAAATCTGTATTGATCGGACGAAATATTTTTTACTTTTCTAATGATAATATTTTCGAAGAGAATATTTTTTTTGGACGGTGAATGACCATTCTATTTGCTTTTAACACGGAGAATGGTCATTCTCTTTGCTTTTAACACGGTGAATGAACGGAGAATGGCCATTCTCTTTGCGTTTAACACGGCGAATGGACGGAGAATGGACATTCTCTTTGCTTTTAACACGGCGAATGGACGGAGAATGGCCGTTCTCTTTTTGCTTTTAACACGGAGAATGACCATTCTCAAGGAGAATGGCCATTCTCCGTTCCTTTAACATGGAGAATGGCCATTCTTCGTTCTTTGAAAACGGAGAACGGACACTCTCTGTGCTTTTAACAAAGTATGGTACATTTAGGACTGGAAATGTTTAAGTATCTCATATTTTTTTACCAAATATTTACAGTATTTTTAATATCATTTACCATAGTACATTCATTTAATATTAAATCATTTTCAAGAAAATTCGAATATCATTTTATCAGGCTTCTACTGTATGGCTGAACAAAATTTATTGTGAATGTTTGAATATAATTAACCTACTAACAAAGAGAATTTTTCTTACATTACATTATGCATTACACTGGCATCGACTTCATACTGATGGCATCGATGTACTGATGGCAATAACAAAGGATAAACAGGCAGGATTACAATTATGTTTCCGCAATAACAAGGGATGAACAGGCATGATTACAATTTTGCTTCAGCAATAACAAGAGATGAACAGGCACTGGCATCGAATTCATACTGATGACATCGATGTAATAATTTTTTACAGAAAGCAAAACATATTACAATCAAATAAAGTTTTAGTGATCTCAGGAATGCATCCATAATGAGGCCACCTGTAACCCTAGCAATGCACTCAGGACTCATGAAATCTGTGATGGGCATCTGTAAATCAAAGGTATACACCAAAATATCAATATCATCTATGAAGGCCAACTGCCAACCAAATAAATGCTTCAACCAAAAAATCATAATCAAATTAAGTATACTTCATTCCAAGTCCAATAAACTGCATAATTCACGTTACAGTAATCTGCCCAATCCACGTTAGTAATTCAACATAGAACCTGCATAATTCACAATACAATCCAAATAAATATCAGACCTACTCTAAATTCAAGACTATATTATATTTTCAAAACAAATTACGAACTATGCACTTAGTACAAGCGAAAAGTTTAGTCTTACAATATTTCAAACACAAAATTTAGTTTGTCCGTCATGACCAACAAATATTCAGAACCATATTACAAGTCAAATATTACTTCCAAATTGAAATAAGAGACATTCAAAACTCAAAAGATGAATCTTCATAGCCATCTCCATCTTCTGCTTCTTGTTTTTTTTTCCTACTTCTTCTTCTTTCTCAAAATATCCTTCACCTACACCTTGAGGGACGGATTAAAAAAAATTATAGTCAGTATGGACTCACTGTATATGTAGAAATGACATCCAGAAACATAAGAGTTTGGGCTAGCCCCATTTACCTCCTTTCTCAAAATATCCTTCACCTACACCTTGATGGCTAGCATTAAAGTGTCAATGTGCACAGTGTGTATTTTTACATAAGAGTTTGGGCTAGCCCCATTTACCTTCTTCACGAGGGAAGGAAAATCTTATTCTTGGTCAGCAAATTCAACCTATATCTGGTTAATCTTATCCAGAATCAATTTCTGGTTGTCGGATATAGTCTTCATCTCTTTGAAGACATTCTCAAAGTTTGCAGCAACAAAATTGTATAGATCATCAACCCTGTCATTAGTGTTTTTGATTCCTTAAGTTGATGGTTGTCCAGATGTTGATGGTTTGCTTGCAGCTGCTGCCCGTTTTCCAAACATTCGAGTGAAGGTTAGTTTTCTCATGGGGCCTTTGTTTTTAATATAAACATTCCCTGCTAAGCTTGGGACAGAATGTTTATTAGCCATCGAGCATACTAATCCTCCGAAAGGGAGAGCTGTCCTTGCAGTTGGTTTTCCCACGAGATGCATCATTCTACTGAACATGTAGAAACCTATATCTATCCTTTTTTTTCTTTCCCATATAATAAATAAATTTTACTCTCTCGGGATGGATGGAAAACTCATGTCCAGTAGGGTTGAGTGTTTGAGATACGTAGGCATACAACAATTTATATAAAGTTTTTAATTGATCTTTGTATACATTTTGAGGGGTCTTGGCACCCATTGAAACACCTGTAATCTCATGAATTGCATCCGTCATGGAAACATTATCAATATCTTTCATATCAAACTCAGGAACTGGATCAAATCCATAAAATTCGTTGATGACAGCAGCATTTACCCTAATCAGTTTCCCTCTCAGAAATACCAGTGGTTGATCCTCTTCTTTTTCTTTAATTTCAGCCGGAAGATTTGAGTAAAATTCTCTTACTATTGTTTGGAAGATTTTCTCAAGACAAGATTTGTTTAGTTTCTCCAATTGATATAATTTCAATATATCCAGGAAAGCTTCGTCTTCGACATCATCCATCTTAATTGATCTTTCAGGCATAACAGTCTTTTTCTTAAAATATTTAATATAAATCTTCTTAGTTTTAGAGTCTTTAAATTTTTTTACCTCCTCTCCAGCCTGGGACTTATTTGATGATTGCTCTTCCTCTTCATCTTCCTCTTCTGATGAGGATTCAAAATCCACAGAGTACGCTGATGACTCTGTATCCGTTGCCACCTTAGCCTTCGCTTGAGTACGCCTTCGATCTTCATAAGTTGAGTCTTCCGACGACTCTGTATCGAAGATAGATTTTCCGGTCTTTGTCGAGCAATGAGTGTTTTTAGCTTTTTTTGCACGTGGCTTGGCTGCCGCCTCCGCTTTCATCGTCGCTGCCGCCGCCGTTGCCCTTTCGGCCTCTGCCCTAGCGACCATAATCTTGGTTTTCGCCGCCCTTGCAAGTTCTGCCCTTCGGGCCTGTATCGCATCCCTATGTGGATTCTTCCCCTTCGGCGACGGTCGTTGTTTCTTCGGCGACATTTTGATTAGAAGGGGGTTTGGGAGAAGGAAGAGGGTTTGAGAGAAGAAGAGGGAAAATTCGACCGTCTAACCTTGGGAAGTGGAAAAAATTAGAATAGTTTTGAGTCTTAAATTTATCACTATTATTACTAGTATAAGACGGTCGAATTTATTAGTATTAAATTTAAAAAACTAATTTCCAAAATTAAATTTATTACTATTATTACTAGTATATATCCATGTGAAATCACTACATAAACCTTTGGAATTTTGAGACCCTAATTTTAAAAACTACTTTCCAAAATTAAATTTATTACTATTATTACTAGTATATATCCACGTATTCCGTATAAATTATTGAAAAATTTGGCAGAAAAAACGTGGTGAAAACATGTTTATTTAAAAAAATTTGACAACATATTTAAGAATGTGAAGTTTAATCTCTATATTTCCATTTTTCGAATATTTGATTAAATTTTTGAAAATAAGAAGACTATGTACTTGAAAAGAGTAAAATTGAAACACTCAAAGTTGTCCTCTATTTTACTTTGTAATCATATTTAAGATGGATTTGACGGCAAGATTGACGCTGGCAGCATAATCAATTCTATGACGTAACAAGTCATTGATGGGGATATCGTCGTTGATATATGGATTTGACGTAACAAGATTTGTTAATTATAAAGAGCAATGCTATAGTTAGCAAATGGGTGTAAGTTGTAAGAAGGTTGTAAAAGTTTGATTGTAGCCGAAACCAAATTGAGTTAACAAAATATTATATTTCATTAAATTTCAGCTTCGTCGCCGGAACATTCTCCGGAGAAGTATACAAGAGGAGGACAAAAAACTGTAAAAAAAGAAAAAAAAGAAAAAAAAGGGGGTCTAGCCCTCACTGGCCTCGCGGAGGATCTCCGTAAAGTCCTGCAGGGTGCGCACACCCGCCCTATGGCACAGGCGACGAAACGCTTCCCTCTTCTCTAGAGAATCCCGTTCCTCCGGATTGATCGACAACAGGTCAAAGTTGGGCGCCGGATGAAGAGGTCGAGCGATGACCTCCAGTGACAACCCGCAGGAGGTCAGGAAGTCCGCAGCCGCTGCCAGCCAGTCATGGGCCGGAGGCGGCGCAGAGGGTTCTCCATGCGGAGAGGCTCGACGACAACTGGAAGAAGACGCTGGCAATGGTTCCCAACAGATGATCTTTTTGGAGCCATGTTAAATGTGCAACCTACTCAGATGAATGGGGACCCCTATGTATATATATACACGTTCCTAACCGACTCTTCTTATTCCTTAATGGAAGTTGGGGATATTCAATTTCTTATTCCTTATTAGAATTTGGGGATATAATGCTACAGTTACAACCAAATGCTTACAACACTCTTACAACCTTCACCCATTGCTGACATGTGGGCCAGCAATGGGTGAAGGTTGTAAGAGTGTTGTAAGCATTTGGTAGTAGACTTAGCATTATTGATGTCTTTCCAGGCTTAGTTGGTTGTGCTGTTTGGCTTTTACATGGAAGGCCTAGGTTCGAGTCTGGTGTTTGGCTTCTGTAGAATTTTTCTATTGTTAACATTTTTGGGTGCTATTATATGCCTTTAACTTAGTATGGAACAATTTTTGTGACTGTTAATGGCCATTCTCCGTTCCTCTAACACGGAGAATGGTACATCTAGGACGGAGAATTGTATATTTAGGACGGCGAATGGTACATTTAGGACGAAGAATGGTAAATGTAGGACGGAGGATGATACATGTAGGACGAAGAATGGTCCATATAGGACGGAGAATGGTACATTTAGGACGGAGGTAGGACGGAGAATCATACATGTACGACGGAGAATGGTACATATAAGACGGAGAATCGTACATTTAGGACTGTTCTGTAGGGTTGTGAATTTTAAATAGTTTGGCTGTTTAGTTTTGTTTTGAATCTATATAAATTGGTTTTGAAGGCTCGTGAAGATGAATTAGTTTGGCTGTTTGGCTGTTAATGGCCATTCTCCGTTCCTCTAACACGGAGAATAGTACATTTAGGATGGATAATTGTACATTTAGGACGATGAATGGTACATTTAGGACGGAGAATGGTAAATGTAGGACGGAGAATGATACATGTAGGACGGAGAATGTGTAACGCCCCAGTCCCAAATACTTGAGACTAGATACGTATCATGCCAGCTGTATACATACGAGTAAATATATGGCTCGTATGTATACATAAGCTGTAAAATTTAGAAAGCCAAGACACTAAATCTCATCCACAAAGATAAATAATAATATAAAAGCAACTTTGAGTTGGTCATGTACACAATAGTTGGGCGGAGACAAAGTCCACTACCAACCAAATTAAATATGGAAAAATATACAAGGAAAGAATTTAGCAAGCAAGAGCAAGTAACGAATCCAAGAGTAATCATCATGACGGAATAGAGCGCGAGTCATGGCCTTAGCTAGAGCACCTGCAAGAAATCACGAAAACACACACCTGGGGAAAAAACCAGGTCCTCAGAGGGACGTAACAAGACACATAATATCATGCCGATAAACTGAATAAATAAGCTCAACAGGAAAGTATGCATGAGTAAAGGTTCCTATCCATTCTAGGTGATATGCACTTTGAGGACAACGTTCTACGCAGGGGCTGTAACGGATTTACGCAAGCAAGTAATAGAAAGTGGCCAGCAAGTAGCGCTCATCCGAGACGCTATCGACCTGGACAGGAGGTAGTGCTCATGAGAGTCATCCTCGACCGAAAATGTGTGTAAAAATAAAATGTAGCCCATACGCTAATAACTGTCCCCTCCCCCCAATGATACTATACATGCGTCGTCTCCACGATACTGTTTAATCCTTAATAACTGCCAAGTCTTCTACACAAATCTATTAGCAGTTATATCCTAACACACGACCTGTACGTGACAATGATCAGTCAGCACGCAAGTCCGCATCTATATGCGACTCACAACTCACACACAATCTGTGGCACATCGTGACAGTTTATGAGATGCACTAGACCTATAGTGGTCCCTTAACTCTAAGCTAATTTTATAAAGTATAGTAATTTGTATCTACATATAATTTAGAAAGAAACAACTTGAAAATAAACACAACATGCATGATATTGAGCAGGAAATTTAAACAGTAAAGGTAAGGTGTCTTGCCTGGAGTGTCGCCTGGCGTGGTGTGATAAACCGACAAGTCATGTTTGTCCATTAGCCATGGTCAATGTGAAGGGGCCCGAATTCGCGAGAAAATAGGAAAAGCATAATTAGTCATGAGTAATGGGGACAACTGGAAGAATTTGTGGAGTAGATAAATATACAATTTTAGGAAATATTTTTATAATACTTTCACGTAAATATTTGAAAATATTTTATATATACAATTTGAAAAATATCTTTTTATTAGTCAAAATTATTTTTAGAGAAATACTTAATAGGTTTATTGTATAGTAACTTGAAAATTATGTTTTCTAAATAAAACTAGTTTAATTGTTTTAGGGCTAGGAACCTCAAAACTAGAAATTATATCGATAACTTTGTATACATAATAAAATATAATCTTCCAATAATAATTTTAATGATAATAACAATGTCATAAAATCTATAGCAAAATACTGTACTGTTAACAACATTTGATAATAATAATAATAATAATAATAATAATAATAATAATATGACAATAATAGTAATAATAATAATACAAACTCTAATTAAAAATAATAATAATAATGATAATAATAATTAATAATTAATAATAATGCATCAAAACAATTGAACACACTCAAAAGTTACAATTAAAAATAAAACAAAAAATCAATATAAACAATCAAACTGTGGTGTTCCTTTTAGTATCAACTGAAGAGAAGTGGAGAGAGAGAGAGAGAAAAAGAAGAGTGCGGAAAAAGTGGGAGCTTACCGAGGTTTTTCCGGGGGTGCTCGCCGAGGTCGGCGGTCGAGCGGCAGGGGATGGCTCAGCTGGAGGGACACCGGCGTACGGAGGTCGGAGAGACCGGGGCGGCGCTCTCTCAAAGGGGTGTCGGTCACTAGCCGAGGGGGTGCTGTAGCGCCCCGCTTTCAATAGGCGACGGAACTTCATAATATGCTAGCGCCGAGTCAGATTGGCCGGGAACTTAGATGGCCGTTTGACTCGATCGCTAAGCTTGGTAAACGATAACGCCTTGCGGCATCGATTCAAATCGATTTGGACGGAAGTTACGAGAATCGATCCAACTAATGGAACGACTTCTGTTGGAATAAGTCCTAGATGCAGCGGGATGCGTCTCGGCGAGTGAGCTCTCTATAAGAGTCCCTTCGACGGGACCGGACCACTGTATGGTTTTCTTGGAGCTTTGCCGCTGGGCTTGATGAAGTGCTTTCGCGTCGTTTTCATGGATGCAATTACAATTTCGATGCAAGAGGAAAATAAGGAATTCTAACAAAGCGTTGGTGTCATTACAGAAGCTCGCGTAACTAAGGATTGACGTTGCTAGCGCTTGGACGATCGGCACGAAGCAAAGTAATCGGTGGGTGATTCGACCCTTCTTTTCTACTCTGTCCCGCAAACTTATTTCTTGCTTCGAATTCATTCAAATCGAACGATGCCAAGTTAATTGCATGCCAATCTACTAAGTCAAGAACTCGGAAAAAACGTATCGATTTTGAGTAATCTACTCGAAAAAAATACAAGTTTCTCACATAACTGGAAAAATTTAAGGTTCTAGTAAAAAGATAGACTATTTCATGTGCTACAAAATAATGTGAAACGTCGATCATGGGTTATGATGCCTCGGATAATTTGGTACCCACGGGACGCTAAATCGGTGTACGGCTTTGGGGAAAATGAATCGTTGCATGAGTTGCGAGAAATGATAATGCTGTTCGATACTATCCGCGCTATACGAAACTGTTTGCATATATGAAACTGTTCGCACATAGACATGGTCATGGACAGCTTGTGCACAAGTTCGTTTTCCTCGAAACGGTATCCGGGGCATCGGAACCGATTCGTCCTAGGGGGAATAATTTATCGTGCTTCGGCGCGAGGCATGCGGGACCTTCAGTAAGGCTTGCAACCTAGGCTGAAAGGGTAGCGTCGCATGCGTACTTCGATTAAGTCCCTAGTGGTGCGTGGCACCAATAACCGCATATAAGATAGTTGCATGCTCACCTATTGTCTTATGCAGGGTAAATATTATCTCTGTTTTCATGCAGGGACGAGCACGGCCGTGGTAAGAAATATGATAAACTGCGATGTTATACTGTATGCTTTATTACTCAAAGACGGCTATCGAATATGAACTGAATTCATTTAGTTCTAATAGAAATACAACTCTAAAGCATGCCTACCCTAACAATCAGAGTCGGTTTAGACGAGTTGGTTCGTCTCGTCCACTTAGCAAGTGTGCTAATCCCCTCCCCCAATTTCCCCAGGTACGGCGGGCGCTCCAACCTAAAACGAAGCTGAAGTGCGGAGAGGCGTTTTGAAGCTCTTCCTATGCTGAAGTATTTTGAAGCCAATTCAAGTCGACGGCTTATGTATAAAGGGGCGAATGTATGGGACGGCAAGCGTAGTTCAGGCAACTTGTCGAATGTATTTTCTTTCTGTTTTCAATCAATATAGCCGCAACGGCATCCAATGTAATTACGACTTGCACTTCGTTGCAAGCTATGAATGAAAAGCATTTCTATCTTCCTATACTGCGTCTTAAATTCTGATGTGATTTGTGAAGTTTTAACTTGGCATATTTATATCAAATGCAACGTAACGTTCTGCCTTGTACGAGTGCAATTCCAGACTCGTACGGCATCACGCCTTAGCGAGGACGATCGAATCGGCAAAATTAATATCGGGGACGAACGTTGCCGACTCGGGGCGTGACAGGTGCGGCGCCAACAGAGGGGATCAGTGGAGGCGGAGAGCGTGCGGGGTCACGCGGTTGTCGGCACCGGGGCGCGCTGCCCTAGAGGCGGCGGAATCGGACGGGAGGAGCGCAGTGGTGCGGATCGGGGGAGATCGAGGGACAGAGGAGGGTTTCGTCGGAGCCGCTGTGGCACGGAGGCCCGGGGTCGGCGGAGGAGTCGTCGGGCGCTCGGTGGTTGCTGGCGCGGAGGTCTTCGACTTAGGTGCCGGGCGGAGGAGAAGTCATCGAAAGGAGGCGGCGCTCCGCGGGCGGCCGATCGGAATAGGGCCGGTCAGCGAAAGAAGTCGGAGTCAGGTGAGGGTTTCCAACTCTCTTTCTATTTGGTGGTGGTGTTGCCATCGGGCTGACGGTGGTGGTGGCTGCGGCCTGGGTTGGCCGCGGCGGGAGAAGTTATTTTGGGCGATGGTAGGGTCTCGGGTAGGAGATGGTCGGGGGTTGCTCGGCCATAATTGGTCGTGGGTTGGCTGTGTGGTGGAGTTGGGTGCCGAAAAGGGGTAAGGACGGGTGTCGGGACAGGGAGAAGGAGGAGGAGATGATGGTGACGGTGGTTTGGTAGGAGGTGAAGGGGTGGTCGCTGCGGAATCTGTGATGGCGGCGGTGGTGATCTATGGGGGAGGTGTTGGTGCTGCGAGAAGAGCGAGGCTGCAGAGTCAGGACGGGAGGAGTCTGTACACGTGTCCTGCGAGACACGGGACGAGTCGGTGTCCAGAACTGTCGGACACGTATGCAGGATGTAATTGTACTAGAAATATAGTAGAAAAAAAAGACGACACCGACACGATGCACTATGGATATTTTGGTAGAGAATTGGATTGTAGAAAATTGATGAAATTTATGGAGGAGTACCTGCCTATTTATAGGATGTAGGAATTCCCATTAGGATAAGGATTTGGATTTGTTTAAAACCCAAATAGATAATTAGCTACTAATAAATTTAAATCCAAATCCAATCTAAATCCAAATTCAATTTAAATCCAATTAAATTCCTTTAGTTTAAAATCAAATCAATATCATATATAGGTATTAATTTATCTATTTAAATCATTCCATAAAATCAAATCAAAATTTAAATTGTCACAAAATTTCAAAATATGTTTTCAAAAAATACTACATTAATAATTTCGAAAATTACATATATATACTGATAAATAATTTTAAAATATAAAACTTGCTTTTCTAATATACCATTTTATAATAATCATATTTATTATTTTACTGCAATCATGTAAGGCTTTTTATAAATAGATAATAAACTCGAAATTCTATATATATACTTTGAAACTATTTTCGATAAATAAATCCAAACTATTTTTTTTAATATGTACCTCGCACATATTCGCACTCGACGAGTAAGTACGAAAAATAAAATTTTGTGTGCGACGTACAGTACGACATCGAGACGTACAAATACAAAGTAAAATTTAAATATCAATAAATAACCATAAATTTTTTTAAAAAATTGTAGTAGAAATTTAGGGGATTTTACATCCTACCCAACTTACAAGAATTTCGTCCTCGAAATTTAGGAAAATATAGGTAGAGTCGGGAGGAGATGGAGTTCATCAATACCGAAACTCGAGACAATATGATGAAATGATGATCAAAACTTATCGGCAATTAGAGAGTCCGGTTATAATGAAAACAACTCAATGATATGGTTTTTGAAAGGGGTTGCTAGTTAACACAATGAAATAAGGAAGAATTAAGGTTTAAATTAAATCATGATAAGACATGAATAAAGAGAGAAGGAATCGACTAGATTAAGGGCAAGCAATTTAGAGAATATAGTCGCCTAGGTTTAGAGTTGAATCATTCTCGAGTTCCGAGAAGGTCGCAAAAGTTGTCTAGGGTCGAAAAAAATGACGAGGAACTCAAGATAGGGATAAGTCGCATTGATAGGTCAGTGGCTAACGGTCTCTGTGTATATACAAATATCCTAGTCATAGGAGAGTATTTGGCCTATCTGTCAAGTACACACATTGTCTAGAATAGGTGAAAGACGATGCCAACAAGAGCTCAAGGAATATGTTTTGTATACCAATATGTGGTTCAACGACGATGGAAAAGTTTCAAGTAGAATTGTCAAGGCAGTCGCGGATGAGACTCTAGGGGCAAGTTGACTATGTCTCCATACGCATAGAATAATATATGAAAAGCGAACCGAAGTGCAATAGGTTGATCAGACCATCATGCACCGGTTCTGAATAGACAGTATGTTATTGGGAGCGACCCAATAAAATACGTCATGATCAAGCTTGATAAGAAATAAGCTTGCAAAATTTATGCTAAGTTAGCATTAAAATAGTCAAAGTATAAGTAAGGGACCATGAACAAGGAAATTAAATAGTCTAAAAATCAAGTCTTGCCCAAAGTTTGGGCCTATACGGTCGGCTTGGTTGACTAGATAAGTTAGGGTCCTCTAAGTGTTATAGTTCAAATGAACTTATCAATATGGTTCACTAGGTAAAAGGGTTTGTTAGGTAGTGAGATATTCTACCCAACTTACAAGAATTAAGCTAATGGTGCCATGGGACGATAGGTCAAGCAATCAAGTTTGAATGCAAGGTTAAGCATGTAAGGAATTAAGTAGAACAAAATCATATATCAGGTCGAAAGGATGGAGTCGAGGTCGAGTCTCATCTATAGTTTAAAGTATATTGGTTTCACGGTAGGGATTAGAGTCCAGTCTTTTTGACCCGAAAGTCGCAACATGAAATTATAGTACAAGAAGACGTGTTTTAGTGGCACGTGATATACCTACATGAAGGTGGGCTAGTCTAGGTCTTGCATGTGAACTTTGTGGGAAGGAAAAGTCTAGTGTTGTGCTCCAAATACCCAAGTCACGGTAAAGGACACAAAAGAATTTAAAATAGAGAGTGGGAGTTCATGAGATAATGATCAACGAACAAAATAAATGACCGAGCTAAAGCATGAAATAAAGATAACTTAGATTCTAACAAATCAAGATAAAATAAATTTGGAGTACAGTTTCTAGAAGAAAAAAAATCTCATAGATAAGGGTATGGTCGAAGGAATGATTCCAGTCATTTATAAGTTCAAACAATTAGATGGTCACGAATAAAGATCTAGATTTGAGGGAAGGCGAGTGGGTCAAGATATGTTCATCGGTTTGGTCGATGACTATCTACACTCGAGTATATACGATTATCATGGCAATTAATGAGGAATACTTGTATCCCATTTGCTTGCTTCTTGGTCCTCTACCAATATATGATCTAATTTTAAATTTCAAGTTCCTCAACAGTTTCGAAATAAAATCTCAAGATACTCCATCAAGTATTTAATCATAACTTAGAGTTTAATTTCTTTTAAATAAATTCCCAATAACCTTCATCATCTAATACGGCACAACTAAATTTTCATAATAAGCCATCACTTTTTAAAAAATTTCAATTCTCAAATGTACCTCAAGATAAACACTTAGCCCGTTCATCAATCGCAAATTATGTAACTCAATTAAATCTCTCCCTTTTTTTTACCGAAATTTAAATATCCATAATCAAGGCTTTAAACTTGAAATCTAATTAACTTTTAAATCATAGATCATATGACAAAATTTAAAATTTAAATTTTCCTTCAAAATCGCTTTCATATCCTCCAAATATTTAAACAATTTTTTTTTACCATCATCTCTTCAACTCAAAATAAACTTATAAATCGTACGCGCAATTTAAAACCTCAAGTTCTTTCCCTTCTAAACTTTCGTCTCTCTAGTTGTCTACAAAATCATAATTCAAACTATTTAAATAATCTCGAGATAACTTTATCATATTACAATCCAAACTTAAGTTAACCGTAAATCAAGTGTCACAATATAAAAACTCAAGATATTTCTCAGATTGATTTCATATCCCTAATAATTCATAACTATTTCACAATTTCAAAAATTCATAAAATTTTTTGTTTTCTCGATCTAGCTATCCTCTTGTGTATACCACCTTGTAAATTAAAATTTCAACTATTCTTTGTTGGCGGTAATATGCTACTATCCAACTTGGAATTAACTAATCCTAAAAAATCATATTTCTAGAAAAATAATTGCATTTATGACTCCAATAAATCTCAATGCATATTAATTGTCAATGCAATCTTCCTAGCCATGTGTTTGACATATGAGCATATAATAGTGTAGTCATCTTCCAAACTGTCACTGAGCATGAAAGATAAGGATTTACGGTAGAAAGAGTTCAAGCAGGATGCAATTCAAGGATGGTGATGGGAGTTCGGAATTTGATGTCAATAAAGGATGTCAAGTAAGTGGATGAGATTCTAGACTCTAATCCTATATTGCAGGCCCGTTCGGCACAGTCATGTAACCGAAACGGCATCGACCTGCATGGGCCACCACAAAAACATGTAATACCCCAGTCCCAAATACTTGAGACTAGATACGTATCATGCCAGCTGTATACATACGAGTAAATATATGGCTCGTATGTATACATAAGCTGTAAAATATAGAAAGCCAAGACACTAAATCTCATCCACAAAGATAAATAATAATATAAAAACAACTTTGAGTTGGTCATGTACACAATAGTTGGGCGAAGACAAAGTCCACTACCAACCAAATTAAATATGGAAAAATATACAAGGAAAGAATTTAGCAAGCAAGAGCAAGTGACGAATCTAAGAGTAATCATCATGACGGAATAGAGCGCGAGTCATGGCCTTAGCTAGAGCACCTGCAAGAAATCACGAAAACACACACCTGGAGAAAAAACCAGGTCCTCAGAGGAACGTAACAAGACACATAATATCATGCCGATAAACTGAATAAATAAGCTCAACAGGAAAGTATGCATGAGTAAAGGTTCCTACCTATTCTAGGTGATATGCATTTTGAGGACAACGTTCTACGCAGGGCCTGTAACGGATTCACGCAAGCAAGTAATAGAAAGTGGCCAGCAAGTAGCGCTCATCCGAGACGCTATCGACCTGGGCAGATGGTAGTGCTCATGAGAGTCACCCTCGGCCCAAAATGTGTGTAAAAATAAAATGTAACCCCTACGCTAATAACTGTCCCCTCCCCCTAATGATACTATACATGCGTCGTCTCCACGATACTGTTTAATCCTTAATAACTGCCAAGTCTTCTACACAAATCTATTAGCAGTTATATCCTAACGCACGGCCTGTACGCGCCAATGATCAGTCAGCACACAAGTTCGCATCTATATGCGACTCACAACTCACACACAATCCGTAGCACATCGTGACAGTTTATGAGATGCACTGAACCTACAGTGGTCCCTTAACTCTAAGCCAATTTTATAAAGTATAGTAATTTGTATCTACATATAATTTAGAAAGAAACAACTTAAAAATAAACACAACATGCATGATATTGAGCAGAAAATTTAAACAGTAAAGGCAAGGTGTCTTGCCTGGAGTGTCGCCTGGCGTGGTGTGATAATCCGACAAGTCCTGTTTGTCCATTAGCCATGGTCAATGTGAAGGGGCCCGAATTCGCGAGAAAATAGGAAAAGCATAATTAGTCATGAGTAATGGGGACAACTGGAAGAATTTGTGGAGTAGATAAATATACAATTTTAGAAAATATTTTTATAATACTTTCACGTAAATACTTGAAAATATTTATATATACAATTTGGAAAATATCTTTTTATTAGTCAAAATTATTTTTAGAGAAATACTTAATAGGTTTATTGTATAGTAACTTGAAAATTATGTTTTCTAAATAAAACTAGTTTAATTGTTTTAGGGCTAGGAACCTCAAAACTTGAAATTATATCGATAACTTTGTATACATAATAAAATATAATCTTCCAATAATAATTTTAATGATAATAACAATGTCATAAAAGCTATAGCGAAATACTGTACGGTTAACAACATTTGATAATAATACTATTAATAATAATAATAATAATAATAATAATAATAATGAATATGACAATAATAGTAATAATAATAATACAAACTCTAATTAAAATAATAATAATAATGATAATAATAATGACTAATTAATAATAATGCATCAAAACAATTGAACACACTCAAAAGTTACAATTAAAAATAAAACAAAAAAAAATCAATATAAACAATCAAACTGTGGTGCTCCTTTTAGTATCAACTGAAGAGAAGTGGAGAGAGAGAGAGAAAAAGAAGAGTGCGGGAAAAGTGGGAGCTTACCGAGGTTTTTTTGGGGGTGCTCGCCGAGGTCGGCGGTCGAGCGGCAGGGGATGGCTCAGCTGGGGGGACACCGGCGTACGGAGGTCGGAGAGACCAGGGCGGCGCTCTCTCGAAGGGGTGCCGGTCACTAGCCGAGGGGGTGCGGCGCCAACGGAGGGGATCAGCGGAGGCGGAGAGCGCACGGGGTCACGCGGTTGTCGGCGCCGGAGCGCGCTGCCCTGGAGGCGGCAGAATCTGACGGGAGGAGCGCAGTGGTACGGATCGGGGGAGATCGAGGGACAGAGGAGGGTTTCGCCGGAGCCGCTGTGGCGCGGAGGCCCGGGGTCAGCGGAGGAGTCATCGGGCGCTCGGTGGTTGCTGGCGCGGAGGTCTTCGACTTAGGCGTCGGGCGGAGGAGAAGTCATCGGAAGGAGGCGGCGCTCCGCGGGCGACCGATCGGGACAGGGCCGGTCAGCAGAAGAAGTCGGAGTCAGGTAAGGGTTTCCAACTCTCTTTCTATTTGGTGGTAGTGCTGCCATCGGGCTGACGGTGGTGGTGGCTGCGGCCTGGGTTGGCCGCGGCGGGAGATGTTATTTGGACGATGGTAGGGTCTCGGGTAGGAGATGGTCGGGGGTTGCTCAACCATAATTGGTCGTGGGTTGGCTGTGTGGTGGAGTTGGGTGCCAGAAAGGGGTAAGGACGGGTGTCGGGACAGGGAGAAGGAGGAGATGATGGTGACGGTGGTTTGGTAGGAGGTGAAGGGGTGGTCGCTGCGGAATCTGTGATGGCGGCGGTGGTGATCTATGGGGGAGGTGTTGGTGCTGCGAGAAGAGCGGGGCTGCAGAGTCAGGACGGGAGGAGTCTGTACACGTGTCCTGCGAGACACGGGACGAGTCGGTGTCCGAAACTGTCGGACACGTATGCAGGATGTAATTGTACCAAAAATATAGTAGAAAAAAGATGACACAGACACGATGCACTATGGATATTTTGGTAGAGAATTAGATTGTGGAAAATTGATGGAATTTATGGAGGAGTACCTGCCTATTTGTAGGATGTGGGAATTCCCATTAGGATAAGGATTTGGATTTGTTTAAAACCCAAATAGATAATTAGCTACTAATAAATTTAAATCCAAATTCAAATCCAAATCCAATCTAAATCCAAATTCAATTTAAATCCAACTAAATTCCTTTTGTTTAAAACCAAATCAATATCAAATATAGGTATTAATTTATTTATTTAAATCATTCCATAAAATCAAATCAAAATTTAAATTGTCACAAAATTTCAAAATATGTTTTCAAAAAATACTACATTAATAATTTCCAAAATTACACATATATACTGATAAATAATTTTAAAATATAAAACTTGCTTTTCTAATATACCATTTTATAATAATTATATTTATTATTTTACTGCAAACATGTAAGGCTTTTCATAAATAAATAATAAACTCAAAATTTTATATATATATACTTTGAAACTATTTTCGATAAATAAATCCAAACTATTTTTTTTAAAATATGTACCTCGCACATATTCGCACTCGACGAGTAAGTACGAAAAACAAAATTTTGCGCACGACGTACAGTACGACATCGAGACGTACAAATACAAAGTAAAATTTAAATATCAATAAATAACCATAATTTTTTTTTAAAATTGTAGTAGAAATTTAGGGGGTTTTACAGAATGGTCCATATAGGACGGAGAATGGTACATTTAGGACGGAGGTAGGACGGAGAATGATACATGTAGGATGGAGAATGGTACATATAAGACGGAGAATGGTACATTTAGGACTGTTCTGTAGGGTTGTGAATTTTAAATAGTTTGGCTGTTTAGTTTTGTTTTGAATCTATATAAATTGGTTTTGAAGGCTCGTGAAGATGAATTAGTTTGGCTGTTTGGCTGTGTAAATAGATTTTAAAGGGTTGTAAAAAAGAAACCAATATTTTTGTATCGATCACCATTAATTATGGTGAATGACACTGATACCACTAATATGAGTGGAATATGCACCGCCAGAATTTATTTTGAATAAGGTAAAATCTGTGTTGGGAAATGGCAAAATCTCTTGGATATGATTACACTGAGATGTTGTATTAATGGTAAAATCTGTGTTGGGAAATGTCAAAATCTCAGAAGTTAGCCGTCTTAGGCGTCATTATATCACAGTCCATTTTATTTATAAAAAAATTAATCATGTAAAAAATTAGTATTGACAAAAGTAAAATTTTTTCAAAATGGAGAATCGAACTCATAAAAATATATCTTGTATGTAGACTAGTGAAAAATATAAAGAAATGCATGCATGCTTGCATGCTAACGTTTTCACCATTCACCCCAGGAATGATAGATGATATCTAAATCATTATACATCTCGTATACAGGTTCCCCTGGTACTGGGATTACATTATCAAAGGGTTTTTTAAACGTCTGTATTGAATAACAAAATTTTCAGAGTTCGTCGTCGAAGATCACGTTGAAGCACCCACGTATGTCGAGCACGCGAAGACCCTTGCAGTTGCATATGATAGATCGCAGCGTGTCTCCATTGAACATGTCGAATCCCATATGTAGGTGCTCGAGACGCGGCATCGAATCAGCCACGGCCTTTCCCTCCGCCTCGTTTTTCGTGTCCAGCACGAACATGTTCCTGAGCATGAAATCTGGAGGGGGCATGTTCCTACTCAGCTTGACCAGACGTTGGCAATACTTTCCGGCGGAAGATATTCCAGTCGACGTGGTATAGAGACAGTAGCTAATGTCGAGTTCTTCCAGCACAGGGAGAAACTCCAAGTGTCTCACGAAAGTTTCATCACTCACGTCGTACTTCGGAATGCGCAGCACCCTTAGAAATTTCACACTGTATTATAAAAATGGGAAAACATCAATAGAAATTAACAAAAGTATACGTAAAATTTTGTAATAGAAAAAATAAAGTATTAGAATAAGACCAAATAAAATTTTGCACTGGCTTTAAACATGCAAAAGAGAAGGCTGCTTCGTCGAGCTTGTACGCGGAGAAGGACCCTAGATATCCCCCTATGCGAGCTACGAGCTTCATTACGGTCAAACTAATCTCAGCGGTTTGCTGGGTCCTCCGGCACCACTGTACCAAGTCGACGTTAGACCAATAGTCTAAGGGACCGTTGAGCGCCTTCCACCACGAACGGCAAACTGGGGCCACGTTGCACATTACCTCGTCCGTCGGCATCCCCGACAGTACCAGTATCATCGAGAGAATCTCGGTAGGGATGACGACCCATCCGCTGCAGTTGATCTTGCTCCTCTCCATTGCGACTGTTCTTCTTCTTCTTTTCTTTGTTTCTCTCTAGTCAGATGGGTTTTCTTCTTTGAAAAGGCTATTTAACCCCTCGTTTAGGGGGGTGTAACCCGCTCGTGGAGGGGTGTGACCGAACAAGGCACGAATCTATTAAGAAATAACGGTAATGCCACTGTATTAATATTAGCAATTAGTCGTTTAGGCTTCCAACATATTTGGGTGATGCCATCTCCCATTATGTGCATCTGACATGGCAGATGACATAACAGCTGACATGGCAGATGACATAACAGCTGACATGGCAAATTTTAACCCCAAAAATTAATTACCCAATTTTTTTAATGTTAATGTCAATATTAATATTAATGTTAATGTTAATGCTAATACTAATATTAATGTTAATGTTAATATTAATATTAATGTTAATATTAATGTTAATATTAATAAATATTAATTTAATATTAAATTATTTATTTACTATTAATGTTAATTTAATATTAATTTTATTGTTAAATTTTGTCATGTCAGTTGTCATGTCATATGCCACATAATGGAAGATGGTATCACCCAAATTTTTAGGAGCAAATAGCATTTTCATAATATTAGTTTTAATTATATTATAAATTTTAAATTAACAAAAATGCCAATGTAGATTTAATATTAATGCTACTGTAAAATTTTCCCGATCATGCCTCGATACTTACGTTTGTCGACCGAGTTACCGTCTTCATCATTATCAAGTTTTTACCCGAATCATCGTCCTCGCTGGGGCGTGATGCCGCATTTAATCTAGAGTTGCGCTCGTGCAAGGCAAGATAACAGATTCACAATAGTGTTTATAGCTCAAATTGATAACATAAGCAGTGGAAGGAAAACGTAGTATACAACAAGAATCTCTTTTATTGATAATGAACTGAAGGTTACAATGGCTCTGAATAGCCCAACTTAACATGCCAATTGGCTACAACGCTCATGATCTCTCTAGCTCATAAAGGAGTACATTGTTCCATACATTATGCCTTTTTATAGCCAACAAGTAGTCTTCGGCTGAACATCTCCATGTCGCAAGTCCGAACGCCAATGCGGTAGCTCCTCTTGAACGCTAAGGACTCCATACCTCGGCACGACCAAGCCGAGCCCCGCCTCGAGCCGAACATATCCTGAACTTGTCCACTACCGTGTCCCTGCGGCAGATACAATTAGACATAATCTTAACATAAACATAGTGATCGTGCTCATCTATGTCCCATTTCGCCTAGCCTGCAAGGTTAGAACTTTACATAAGAAATCATATCATTTCACTCAACCAACCAACCGTAAACTTAAACATATGCATAAGGGTGGCAGGCCCTGCGCCTGAACCCAGCGCTAATCTTAGCCCACCGGCCCTATCTATATGAAGGTCACGGTATTTCGCACCGTAATGCATCTTTGGCATCCTTATGTGTAAGACTATGATCGCTTCGATACGGGATGCTAGCCCAATATTCGAAGGATCCCAAACTTACTGATATCATAGCTTATCACAACACTGGACGGTCGCAACCCGTCCTAATGATGTGCACCATAAATACCATACATAATTCTCTCCTTTGAACTACTCGGTTGAATTAAGATGATGTGCACCATAAATACCATACATAAATACCAACACTAGACGGTCGTGACAATATAATAGCTTATTAGGTATATTATATTGACATTGCTTGTCCTCCATTCGGAGTTGACCGTTCTCGACAGGTTTTGATATTATAACTGTTGTCAGATAGTAGAACTAGACAGCGTTCTACGTCGTTTCTGCGGTGTAGGCTGGGACGTTGTCACGCACTCATGCCCTTACTCCGGGTGCAGGTCGTAATAGGGTGCACGAGAAAGGAACAATGTCGCTACCGATTCGGTTGGGACCGATAGGTCGGAATCGGCCGGGTCGATCGAACGGGAACAGTTGAATTAAGATCTATTCCACGTTATGGAATGGCTTCTCTGGAACCAAGTCCCATATTCAGCGGGTTGCAGGTGATCGCGTAGGCGACGTCAGCGCAGCCAACCAGTCGCTCGTTTGAAGCAAGTTTAAGGCGAGTGGCTGACCTCCTTCGTCTCATCCCTCTTCGACGTCACTGGCATCACAAGCCATCCTGGACGTAAGCTTTGTTAATCGGGGTCCTTTCAACGCAAGTAGCTAGCTCTGATACAAGTCCCCGCTTAACCTGTGCTGAAACCTTATGCACGACTATACCCTGTTTCCTTCTAGGTCGAAACGGTCCCGTGGCCCCGGGTTGCTGATCGAGGAAAACTACCGCCTTGTCGACAAGTTGTCCATAACCGTACGAAGACATATTTTCCTTTTAGTTAATAAGACATAGCCTACATTATCTTTGAAAACTTAATCCCTTTCCCGTGTTTGTGCCCTTGTATTTATCCTTTCATTCGCAACAACATTATCGATTTACCTAGGAAGGGGGTCGAGAAGAGGAGGGTCAGCCACTCACCTTGAGTTTACTTCAGGCGAGAGTGTTACGACCCGTTACCCAAATTGTTGGGCCGGGCCGAGCCATGTCCAGCCTGTTTGCCATTAAAATTGTTTTGATTGAAATCTTAATACAAACAGAACAGTGATAAAATATAGGACTTAGATGTAGTCCTAGGAGTACACTTTTGTTTAAGCTGGGTCCTTAGTGCCAATAGAGCGAGTGGTAATGCGTTGACTCCGTTGACCGGCCGACGGCGGTTATCGGTTCTCTGAAGGTGTTGATTGCTCTGGGTGCTGGAGCTTGCTGAGAGGAGGAAGACGTTGAGTGTCTAGAACTGCCTCTCCGGTGATTCTCTGTTGTGGATTCTCTGTGAGTCTTATGTTCTGAGTCTCTGTGTGTGTGTGAAGGGGATGATCCTTCTATTTATAGTTTTGCAGGCTGGCTGCTCATGCGCGCATGTAGGATGCGCCGGTGTGGGGACGCCACGTGGAGGTTGCTGATGGAGGCGCATGGATGCTGCGCCCTGATCGAGGGGGAGAACTCTTCATACTGCTGTTGTGAGCCGGCACGTAGCAGGGGGAAGATCTTTCCGTTGCTGAAATGTTGGACGAGTTGAGTCAAAAGACACGTGTCGTCGACTCATGGTTCGAAGATCTCGGATTTGGTGGAGAGGAATAATCTGGTGGGCTGCACCTTGGATTGGGCGCAGGAGGAGGCTGCGGCTCATAACCTTTAGGAGTTACAAACCATTTGGGGCGCATGGCTTTTGAGGCGCATGAAGGCGACTTTCCTTCTGTCTTTCGGGATCAGAGATCAGTCTGGGGCGCATGGCTTTTGAGGCGCATGCAAAACTTCAACCGGAGACTCTTCTCTGTCTTTAGGGATCAGTGAAGGATCTGAGGCATATGGCTTTTGAGGCACATGCTGGTTTGGACGCATGGCCGTAGAGGCGTATGCGGGTGTGGACGCATGGTCGTAGAGGCGCATGCGGGTGGCCACGTGGCAAGTAGCCGTCGGAATAGAGTCATGATGATGCTAACTTTGCCGACGCTTCATTTTCTGAATAAAGCTGTCAACTGTTCAGACTTTGGGAGACGTGCTGCCAACTCTGTCAGTTCAGCATTTAATGTTGGTGACGTTCGATGGACAGCTGAGTGGGCGCGTCGGTTGGCGTTCCACTCGGTATGGAGATGTGTGGGGGCGCACCCTCTATAATGCGCCGAGTACTGTAGGGCGCGTCTGTGTGATGCGCCTGATGCCGAAGGGCGCGTCCATGTGATGCGCTGTCTGGCTGGCGCATCGGACATGTCTTTTAATAATGCGGCTGTCTCACTCTTCGAGTGCTATAAATAGCCGTTTGGCTGAATTCGAGGCGTCCGGTTCATCCATTTAATGTAAATTCATTACACGGAATTCGGAGGGCCATCCACTTGGCGCGTGGGTTTGATCTGCCCGGCCTATAAATAGTGGCATGGAGAGAAGATTTGCTTCTCATTCCCTCACGTACTTCCAATATGAACTTGAATATACGGGTGCATTCTGCTGACGAAGTGCTCCCGAGGGTGAAGATGAGACGCTGTGTTGTCTTTGATGCACTTGAAGGTGACTGTTACATCTAAAAGACGGAGTCGAGGGCTTCTGAGGCAGGCGGAAGGTGCCTGTTGCATCCAAAGATAGGGATGCTCGAGCCTCGTCTCCGTTATTCCGGAAGAGCCGTAGATCGAAATGGCGGTGCAAGGCTCTCTCTTCCTGCAAAGTGGGGTTTTCCCCACTTTGATCGTGTCGAAAGCTGCTCCTTTAGCCGTGGTTTCGATCACGGTCTTCCTTCGGCTTTGGAGGCTCTTTCGAAGCCTCCCCTGGCCACAGCATTTGCGGTGCTCTTCTCTTCCTTGGTTCCAGCCAGAGGGTTAAATGCTTTGTGTCGAAGCATTTATCGGGCGAGCCTGGTTGGAAGAGCGGCACATAACTGGGCTCTGCTCGGCCAGGTGAGCCTGGCTGGAAGAATTTGGCTGAAGGGATGCACATAACTGAGCTGCTGAAGAGATGATGGGATGCGCCTGGATGGAGGCGCATGATATCTGCTGCGCCTCACTGGTGGCGCATAGTGATGCTGCGCCTATCTGGAGATGCATGGTGGCCGTTGCGCTTATCTGAAGGCGCATGGTGGCCGCTGGCTGTAGACTTAGGCTCTTTCCTTTGTAGAAATTCTCCTTTGTACAACCTTTTCTAGACATGTAATAGACTTTTATATATAAATAAAAGTCCTTCTTCAAATGTCTATACTTATTGACTTTGCTGTGAAGTTCTTCGTCTGAGTTCTGGCGCATGTAGTGTCTGGCGCATGGGCTTTCTGGTTGTGAAATTCCATGCTTCTACAAGACCCCCTTCAAAGTTTTCAAAACTTTTGAATAAGTTTTGGAATACTTTGAATAAGAAGCATGGAGGTCAGGGCACATGATTTCTGGGTGCATGCCTGTTCGGGCGCATGCTCTTCTCAGTTAATGATGATGGTGCCTCGGTAACCGAAAAGATTAATGATGATCTTTTGGTCTTATTTGCTGCTATCCTTGCACAGAACCCGAGGCGACGGCTGAGATCACACGTCATCTGTTCATGCGTGCGACCATGCCCTATAAATAGGTAAGAGTCGGAGAGAGAAAGAGTTCTTCTTCTCTGTGCCTCTGCTTCTTTAGAGTTTTTTCTTCAAAACCCTAACTTCTCCTTCTTCGAGAGAATGGCTCCCAAGACTCCTCGCGGCGCTGCTGGCAAGGGGAAGGAGAAAGCGAAGGAGTCTGTCGATGAAGATGTACCTATTACTCTTGCGCCTCTTGCCGACATTCGTCCTGAGGTGACAGGTGGGTTTCGTCTCTACTTTGGGCCCTGTGCCCTAACTGCCAACGCGTATAGACTTTGGTCTTTGATGATACGCCGAGGTTCTGTCCTGCCGACGTGCATAGGTTTATACCTTTATCATGCACCGAGGATTTAATGGCTGATGCGCATGGGTTTTATTCCATGAAGATGCGCCGAAGCCTTTGCTGACGCGCATGGGCTCACGCTCTGATAATGCGCCGACGCTCCAATGCCAACGCGCATGGGCTTACGCCCTGATGATGCGCCGAGACATGCTAACGCGCATGGGCCTATGCCCTGATGATGCGCCGAAGTAGATGCGCATGGGTTCATACCCTGCTGATGCGTCGAAGCAGATGCGTATGGGCTCATACCCTGGCAATGTGCCAGTCTGCTTGACATATTTTGTCTTTTTGCCTGACTTCCACTTTTGTTGTGCCAGTGTCGATGATGATCCCTTTGTTGAATGAGGTCCTTCTGGACGCTTCTCTTTGCCAGATGGGAGTTGATTTTGATGAGGCGGTGATCAACCCTGCAAAGGATGCTATCCTTCAGGACCAACCTCGTGAGAGGATGCTACAAATCCAGGTCCAGTTGCCGCTTTTCCTCCAGAGTATGATGGAGAGCGGTAAACTGAAGTCTGCTGATTCTGAAGGTGTGACCTTCTTAAAGCCAGCCTTTCTGTTTGGCGACCGATTAGTCTCTTCCGAGGCGAAGATATTGAAGATCAGAGAAGACTGGTTCTTTGCTGCTAAGGGCATGATGTTATACATGCGGCAGGTTGACCGCCAGTTGCCATTGACAGCCTTTTATCGTCTAGCTTCGAAGAGAAGGATGGGTTGGGAACTTACTCCTTCTCAAGGAGGTGCCTTGGGGGGCTCCCTTTCGATTGACACCACCTCGAACCAGCGAGACACCTTGACCGCTTCACGAACTGGTTCTTCGTTCAGTTACCGAGCTTTGCGTCCCGGGAGCATCTATAGTGAAGTCCCAAATGACACGTTTCCCTTCAGTGCCCCGACTTTTGCAAATCGGATGCTGACGTCGAAGGTCACGTATCCGACAGCTAGGTTTTAGAGTCGAAGGTTGGTGTCACTACATCCCAAAGTGGGACGAGTTGACCTCCTGGGTGCTTTCCAGGTTCAAAGTTGAGCTTAAAGAGATAGGGCTGACTGCCGCCATTCGGGCCACGCAGGCAGGCGTGGACCTCAATAAGCCGATGTTCCTTGCGCTGTTGGAGCTTTTCAATGCCCAGACTGGCAGCTTCTTTACTCCAGTGGGGGAGTTGGGATTGGCCCTTTATGAGATGTACGAAGTGTCCAAGCTTCCTTGGGGCTCGAAACCGTACGAGGAATATTTCCCATCGAATGAAGAGATCCAGGTCTTGGAAGATAAGGACCCGGAGATGATGGCCATTTTTCAAGGAGGTGACGAGCCATCATTATCTGATGCACCGGAGGGACAAGGGTAAGACCCAACCTCACGTGACTGCTTGGAGGGACTATGTTTTCAGACAGGATTTGGCGGATCCTTCAAGGATCCGGTTTGCGACTCCGCAGGGCTTGACACCCGCGGAAGTGAGTTCTGAAATAACCCGGCTGGACGAGAGGACCCCACATTCAAATGAGAGCGGCAAGAACACGTATAGCTGTTTCTGGCACTGCGGGCACCGGATGTCATCTAAGGCAGTGTTGACGGCCTACTTGATGATATGGCTCCGGGATTGCATATTTGTAGGGGGATTCCGGTGCTGTTGAGAGGGTACATCGGAATCTCATTTTGCCTGCAGTGAAGTTGGCCTTTGGACGACCTCTGGCTCTCCTCCCCGCGATGGTGTGCAACCTGCTGCGCGGTTTGAGGTCTTTTGCTGATGATGTGATCCACGAGAAAGGTAATAATGACAACTTTCCCCGGGCCGAGCTGCCTTTCCATTATCTTATGGGTTGGCTGATCTTACATCATCCGAATGTGATGAGTCCTGGTCCTGAGGAGGACCATGTTGAAGGAGATGCCTTCATTCGCCGCTTCTACAAGAGGAAGTGGTCTTACACTGGCGTCCCCATTTGTAGGAGGGTTTTGTCCTTCCTTCAGGGGTGGGAAATCGTGAAGGTTGGCCCGATCTTCAAGAATTTCGAGGCCGACCAGGATTTGGTTGATTCTGGCGAGGATGCGGTTACTTTGCCGAAATGGAGTTTTTGTTGGTTGCAGAGTATCCGGCCTTCGCATCTGGTCTACCGTAATCAGAACAGGTGTTATCTGGAACCGTACTTGCCAAGCCGATTTGCTCGTCAATTTGGCTACACTCAGCTAATGCTGCAGAATCCCAGTAGCAGTCTAGGCTTCTCGGGAGTTTGCTGGATGGAGCCCGGGGCTGGCAGTATTATAACGCTGGATGCACTAGCGTTAAGTTTACCACACCAGTTCACAATCCTCGGCCGCCGATCTTATATCCGGCCGCCAAGCTGTATTGTACTATGAATACTATGTCTCCTGGTTATGACAGGGAGACTAGTTTCATCATTGGAACCCAGTTGGAGGCAACAACGAATATGTTGGTGGCAGCTCGGTCATATCGTTCGCCAGAATTAGCGGGGTATCGGGCTGCTGCTGTGGCACCAGTGAGAGACCCGTCTGTCGGGAAAAGACGGGCTGACACAGAAGCTGGTTCTTCTGTACCAAAAAGGTCGAGAAGGACGTCGACCCCGAAGATTACGGAAACGCCACTTGTAACGCCAACGGGCTTAGCTCCCGCTGAGGTAAGGAGTGCTTCATAATTCCAGTTTTTTTTATGTCATTGTGGCGACTTATGCTCTTCTTCTTGTAGGGATTGAAGAAGAAGTCTCGTGCTTCGAAATCGGGCACCAGTAAGCCGAAGGAGGTGGCAGGCTCTTCTGAGGAGCGCATTCCACCAACGATGATGTCTCCTGTGGAGGAGGGTCCCGAAGATGTTCCCGCGGAGGTTTTAGTATCTCCTGACTTTGAAGTCGCAACAACTTCTGGGATAGTACCATCTGCCGTGGAGGCCTTGGACGCTGAGGGTCCTACAGACTCGAGGCATCCTGATGATGAAGTGGATTGGAGTTCGTCGCCTTCTGGTGACGTCCCTCCAGCGTTGCAAGGGTCCGTTGCGGGGGCAGCAGAAGCGGTGAGGATAGAGGAGAGGGTTGATTCCCCTCCTTGTCATGATGAAGGGAGGTCGGCTGAATCATTGCCGAATCCTTCCTTGGCTTCAACCATGGACATAGAGATGGCTACCGATCAGGCGGTAGCGACAGATTCTGTCCCTGTAGAGGGACTTGAGAAGAATGAGACTCTTCTGCCGGTCTTGTCTCCTGGGGCTGGCCAGGAGATAAATGTTGACCTCCCCGTTTTGCCGGGGGAGGTGGCTGATGCTGATAGAATGTCGGGGGAAGAGGTGGCCGTTGACATCGGTGATTTCTCCGGGCTTGAGAAGGGTAAGGGTGTGGAACCCTCTGTTGCTCCTTCTACTTGGGGTACTATCATGACGCATGCGCCGGCTCCTTCTGTTCCTTCGGCTCCTCGGGCTAGCAGTCTGGGCCCTGTTGATGAAGAGCCTATTGCTGCCGAGATTCAAACCTCTCAGATTGAGGTCGGCGGATCTTCCTCCGGTCCGCAAACTGTAGTAGCTCCCTCAACTCCTGCTATGACGCCGCAGGTGCTGGCGGAAGCCGGCGGGTATGTGAAGTTCCTCGTCGAGGGAGTGTACAAAATGCTGGAGAAAGGTGTATCTGCAGTGGTAGATGCCAAGGGGAGCTTTGCGGCGGCAAAAGCTTTGGCAATGCCTTGTATCGAGCTGATCCGCACTCACCAGGGCCATGACCATATGGCTGAAATTCTGGAGGTTTCGGTGATGGAGCTGGACGAGCGGCTCGCGGAACTGCAGCGCATCCAACGAAATGACCTCTCAGTCTTGATAGATGCAGAGACAGGGAAGTCGATGGCTGAGATCGAGGCTTCCCATCGAGCCGATGTGAGCAGTTGGGAGCGTGAAGTGGCTGGGACTGAGGCTGCGGCGGAGCAGCTGTCTCAATCTATGAAGAAGACGACGGAGAAGCGGGCTGCGGTGGATGCTAACATCGCAAAGGTTGATGCTCAGATGCGCCGTCTTGAAGACCAGCGGGCCCAACTTCAACTAGAGGCTGAGCGTGTCCTGGCTGAACACGTGACATTCAAGCAGGAGGAAACGACTCTTACTCAGCGGACCCTTGCTTTGGCTCAACAGCGACGACAGCTTGATGAGAAGTATGAGAGTAAAACTTTCGCTGAGGCTGTCGGGTTAATGCGTCAAGAAGCCGAGCTGCGAGTCCAGGCGACTGTGGAAACTCGTACTGCCGACCTGAGACGTCGAGTCAGAGAACTCTCATCCCACCCTGGGGAGGATCGGGGATTGTAGCTTCTCTTCTTTTTATGTGTTTTTTCAATTCTTGCTGGGGAAATAGCGTATTTTTGTACTCTCTTTTTTTTTGAAAAATAAAGAAATACACTATCTCTTTGTGATGTGTTCATTTTTAATCTCATGAACTTGATGATTTATGTGGACCTATTATCTTTTGCGCACCTTGGTTTTTAGGTACAGATAATAAGTATAAAGGAACCAACATGTTTGCTCAGAGGATAATGTGGACATGGCAATCATTAGGTTCAAATGATAGAATCTTCCTACTCAGAGGTGTTTATGGACGTGGTAGGAATGATCCTGGGGGATACGCTGAACAACTCAGAGGTAATGTGGACGTGGAAGTTCTGCGATCAATGTACGATAACATAGGAGTTGTTTGTACGGGATGTTTACTCAGAGGTAATATGGACATGGTAAACATGAAGGATAGCGTAAGCTCACGAAGTGTAAGGTTCCGCTTTGTAGGATGTAGAGAGACAACTCAGAGGTAATGTGGACATGGTTATCTTTCTACGGAAGGATGCCACGGAACAGCTGGGTTCCGGAAGCGATTGATTTTGTGAAAAGAGGTTGTTTGGGGAAATACATGTCTTGAAGGATGTCAAGAGTAGTACTTCTTTAGGAACTTGCCGTTGATGGGCATCATGAACAAGTCCCCATTGGGTTTGGCGAGCCGGTAAGCACCGTTTGAGTATACCGTCTCAATGATGAAGGGTCCTTCCTATTTGGGCTCGAACTTCCCTAGTGTCTTGTGAGTTAACACCATTGGCCTTCTGACTGCTAAAACCAGGTCGCCAACTTGGAAAGTTCTTTGCTTGACCTTCTTGTTGAAAGCCTGTGATATACGGGCTTGGTAAAGTTCGATGCGTTGTTGAGCTAGGAGACGCTTTTCGTCAAGTGCCTCCAGTTCCCGCAGACGACGACGTTGATTGTCTTCTTCTGTGAGATCGTTTGTGATTGCCACGCGGAGCGAAGGTATCTGTATCTCGAGAGGCAGTACTGCTTCGCTCCCGTAGACCAGGAAGAATGGAGTGTTGCCTGTTGGGGTCCGTACCGTTGTGCGGTAGGCCCAAAGGCATTCGCCAAGCTTTTCGTCCCAGTCACGTTTGTTGGATGACACGACCTTTTTGAGTAGCCTGACGATAGTTTTGTTGAACGCCTCGGCCAATCCGTTTGCTGTCGGATTGTAGGCGGTTGAGGCCCGTTTGAATGCGATTCTTGTCACAGAACCTGCTGAAAATGTGGCTGATAAACTGAGGACCATTGTCATGGATGATTCGTCGGGGTACCCTGAAACGGTAAATGACATGGTGTTTGATAAAGCTGACCACCCTGGAGCTTTTTACTTCTGCTAGTGGGACTGCTTCCGTCCATTTGGAGAAGTAATCGGTGATGGCCAGGATGAAGCGGTGTCCTCTCGATGAAGGAGGGGTGATTGGCCCTACAATGTCCATGCCCCAGGCTTCGAATGGCCAGGAGGCGACTGTAGGATGTAGAGGTTCAGATGGTGTATGTATGAAGTCTGCATGAAGTTGGCATGCATGGCACTTCTTAGCATATTCCACTGCGTCGGCAACCATGGTTGGCCAGTAGTAGCCCATACATCGCAGTCGATCTTGCAACTTAGGACCTGGTTGGTGAGCTCCGCAAGTTCCGTCATGAGCTTCTCGAAGAGCTTCGGCCGCTTCTTCGTTAGACAGGCATCGAAGGAGAAGCCCGTCGAAGGAGCGTCGGTACAGCATTTTAGTGGCTGTATTGTAGTAGAATCGAAGAGAGCGTCTCCTGACTGAGACGGCTTCCTTCGGGTCCTCTGGAAGGATTTCGTAGACAGCGAAGTCGATGAACGGGAACCTCCAGTCTCGGACATTAACCCCAGTGTTTGTCGGCATGGCGTGAGCCATTTGCAAACATAGGTTGTTTCTGGGACAAATCAAGTCTCGGCCAGTTACCGTGACATAGTGTTGAGTCCCAAGGGGCGCGGCCAATGAGGCTGCGAGGCCAGCCAGAGCGTCAGCCTCCAAGTTTTGTAGGCGGGGTATATGTTCGATGAAGAACCCAGTAAAGGTTGAAATGATGTTCAATGCAACTTCATGGTAAGGGATCAAATCTTCATGGCGAACCTCGTATTGCCCCCGAATCTGGTTTACGACGAGTTTCGAGTCGCCGTAGGCTTCCAGATGATCCATTCCCCAGCTGTTGTGCTAGCTGGAGTCCCATGACGAGTGTATTGTACTCAGCAACATTGTTGGAGCACGGCTTCGAAAGGGAGTATGCGCGCTGGATGACCAGCTGATCGGGGGAGACCAAGACTACCCCCACTCCCGCGATAATTTGGCTGTTGGGGCCCGTTCTTGAAGCGCCATCGAAGAACATCCGCCAGACGGGGCTTCCTTCAGTGACGTTTGATTCTTGGACTTCATCCGGGATGTCTTCATAGAGTTTTGAAGATTCTGGGATGGGGTGTACAGCTACAAAGTCAGCCAGAGCCTGACCCTTGACCGCCTTCTGCGGGATAAACACCATGTTGTATGGCGTTAGTAGGATCGCCCATGTAGCCAGCCGGGAGTTTAATGACCCTGGCTTCGTCATGAGAACTCTGAGCGGATTGACTCGGGAGATGACGTGAATTGTCTGGCCCGAGACGTAATGACGAGTCTTCTGAATGGCAAACACCAAAGCCAAGCACTCCTTTTCAACGGGGTTGTACCGGTGTTCGGCCCCGATGAGTGTTCGACTGAGGTAGTAGATTGCTTGCTCGTAGCCTGCATCGCTGTTTTGAGCCAGCAAAGCGCCGAGGGAATGATCCATGGCACGGACGTAGAGGAGGAATGGTTTGCCGGCGACAGGTGCCACTAGGACTGGCGGGCTTGTTAAGTAAGCCTTGATGTCGTCGAAAGCCTTTTGGCACTCCTCTGTCCAGACATAAGAGACTCCTTCTTCATGAGCTGAGTAAAGGGTTGACATTTACCGGAGAGGTTTGCTATGAACCTCCGGATGTATGCCAAACGTCCCTGTAAGCCCCGAAGTTCTCGAAGGTTCTTCGGAGGGTCCATGTTAAGGATGGCTTTAGTCTTCTCGGGATCGACATGAATGCCTTTTGCCGTGATGACAAAGCCCAAGAATTTGCCGCTAGAAACCCCTAGGAAGGATTTACGGGGTTCATTTTGAGTTGATGTGCCCGCATGAGATCGAAGACCGTCTTTAGGTCCTGTAGATGATCTCTTTTGAGGCGGCTCTTGACTGCGATGTCGTCAACATAGCACTCAACTGTCTTGCGAAGATGTTGACGGAAGATGGTGCTCATAGCTCGCTGGTACGTTGCACCGGCGTTCTTCAAGCCGAAGGGCATTACTGTGTAGCAGAAAACACCCTTTGGAGTCCTGAATGACGTGTGTTTTGCGTCATCGGGGAACATCTTGATTTGATTGTAGCCTGAATACCCGTCCATGAAGGACATGCGTTCAAAGCCACATGTGTTGTCGATCATTACATCGGTGATTGGGAGCGGGAATTCATCCTTCGGGCAAGCAGAGTTGAGATCCCTGAAGTCGATACAGAATCGTATCTTCCCGTTCTTCTTGGTGACAGGGACGACGTTGGCTACCCAGTCCGGGTGTTGTTCCTCACGGATGAAGCCACTGGTCAAGAGCTTGTCCACCTCCTGATCGATGGCGTTCATAATGTCCGGGCGGAAGCGTCGCTGTTGTTGTTTGATAGGTTTGGCATCTGGTAAGATGTTCAACCTATGCATCGCGATCTGTGGATCGAGACCCGGCATGTCTTCGTAGCTCCAGGCGAAGACGTCAATATATTCCTTAGCCAGTTGGACTAAAGATTCTCGGTCTTCTCCTTCCAAGCTTTTGCTATAAAGATGGGTTTAGAAGAAGACCCATCCCCGAGGTCGATCTGCTCGACTTCGTCTTCGGTGGGAGGTTCTCGTAACTCAAAATGAGACTCCCATTGTTCTCCTAGGCGTTGAGCCCAGGGTTCCTCTTCGAAGGGTTCCGGCGGTTGGTCTTCGCCTTCATCTTTCTGAGGTTGCGCCGATGTCATGTTAGCTGACAGCACTTTCCTGAAGACTGATCCGATACTGGTATCGAAATCCCACGTCGATGCTTCTGACGAGTGGGAATGTTCTATGTCTTCTGCGTCTGAACTCTCTGGAGTTGATGGCGGCGTGACATAGCCTAACCCCCGTCGAGTCCGATTATAGTAATCCTGTGGCTTTCCATTGGGCATCGAAAGCCGGACAGGGAGATGCCGACCCTTGCCGTAGTTTAGGCCTTTATTGCTTTTCAGGTCGTAGCCCATCTTTTGGATGATGTGCTTAGCCGCATCTGTGTACCGATAGACTTGTACTCTGCCGGTATCAGGTTCGGGCTCGATTAACGGGAGGTCCCGACGACGCTCGATTTTGCCCGAGATGATGGTGCCTTCGTCTCGGCTTCGTGGAGGGACTATGAAGACTCCTTGAGACGGGACTATTTGATTATGGTAGACGGTCGTTACTTGTGTTTGCAACGACCGTAGAGCGTTGTCTAATGTATACATGGCATTCCAGTGTGGAAGACAAGAATAATTGAAAGACACTCTATTATTGATAAAGTACGAGATTTTATCCCGTGGGATTATATTGTCGAAGGAGGGTGCGTCTACATCAGCAGAGATATATTCGCCAAGCTCCTTGTCTGTAAGCACTGGGGCCGGATCAGGAGAGTCCTCCACCGCTCTGACTTTAGGGTCTGAGAGGGTTATGTGAGCCCTCTCCGGCATCTTGGATGACTGCGGCGGCTTGCCTTTAAGACGCACCTTGAGGGGTGCCTCGGTTGCGCCTTCGATGAGTGGCACCTTCCCTTGTAATTTTACCACCAGGGGAGCCGCTGTTTGTGGTGGCTTCCCCTTGAGGCGTATCTTCAGGGGAGCTTCGCGAGCTGGCGCTTTTCCTGATAGCTTGATGCTCATTGGAGGCGCCTTCTGGGGTGGTCTCCCTTTCAGACGGATTTTCAAGGGGGCGTCAGGAGTCGCTTCGGGCTCCAAGTCCGGCTCTGTTGCCGTCTCTGCTTCATCATCGGCGTCGTTGGCTTCCTCCTCGTCAAGTGGCTTGTACAAGTCGGAATCGGTGAAGTAGGCCTCAATCCCTTTGAAGGGATCGATATCTGCAAACTCCGTCCGGATGACGCCGTTGGTGGATACATATTTCATGCATTGGTGGAGCGTGGAGGGCACCACCATGTACTCATGTAACCATGGTCGTCCGAGTAAGATGTTGTAGTTGACCTCGGCATCCACCACATAACAAGTCACCTCAGTTTTGAGGCTGCCGATGTGACACTTCAGCCGGATCTTGCCCAGTGGCTCGCTCTTGCTGGCGTTGAAGCCGCTGATGGTCGTATTGGAGGGCGCTAGCCGGTACATTGGGATCCCCAGCTTTGATAGCAGCGCCTTTGGAATGATGCTTAGGGAAGACCCCGGATCGATCTGAATCCTGCTCACCTTTACCGAACCGATGTACCATGTGTAATACAACGGTCGGTTATGTCGGTGATGCTTGAGCAGCATGTCTTGTTGGGTGAAGGTTATGTTTAGGATAACTTCATCCGCACAATGACAGTGTGCACAAGTAGTTGGGAGGTCTTCAGGCTGCTTGACCTGACTGAGAAAGGATTCGGCATCCTTCAGAGCTTCGCAGAGAGCTTCTCGGAAGTCCTTGGAGAGACGCATGAGCTCGAACAAAGACAAGCGTGCAGGAGTACTGGCCAGTTGTGCCAGAATGTCAAAATTGTGGGGCGTGGCTAGCCCCGAAGCATTTTCTTTCCGCAGAGGTCTGTCGAAACGGGCCTCCACTTGCTTTTGTTTATTGGCTGCTGAGGGCTTGGATGGACCCTCCTCAGGGATGATGCCAGGAGGCACCACTTCGGCGGCAGCTTCACCGGGCTGGGAGTTCTGTTGTGCACGCGTCTGCACAGGAAGCGCCTCTTCCGTTGAAGAAGAGACCGTGCGGCAAGACTTGATCTTCCTGCCTTTTGCTTTGGAGGTAGGGCGTACCTCCGGTTGAGTTACCGCGGAGACGAGGTCGGGGTGAACCCAGAGGACCTCTCCTCGAGATGTGGTGAGTGGGACAAGTCCACTCACATTGTCACGGGTGGGTGGCAAATTCACCACCTCCATTGTCGCCTTAGGGATGGAGACGACGCCATCTTGTGTGGTAGTCGGCGACAAGGTGCCGAACTGAAGTGACACCACATTAGCTGACACCGTCTTCTCTTCGTAGTCGACGGAGATTACATCCGCATTGATCATGCGCTGGATGTAATTTTTGAGGACGTAGCAGTCCTTAGTCGGGTGTCCGACAAACCGATGGTAGTAACAGTACCTCGGGTTGTCCACCTTCCCGACTTCATCGGGCCGCTTCGGGTCCGGAAGCTTGATCTTTTCACCCTGCTTCAGTATCTCAAAGAGTTGCAGGGTGTCGTCATCATTGAATGAATAAACCTCCTTGGGTCTCGGTGCCAGTGGAGGCTTTTGAGTAGGCACAGATGCGCCCTTCGAGGCATTAACAGTCAATGCCTGTTTTCCCTTTGTTTCTCGTCCGGAGTTGTTGGTTGCGGACTTTTTCCCCTTATCGTCAAAGGCAGGGAAGCTAACACCCAGAAGACGTGCATTGGCCGCCTTCTTCTCTGCAGCTTCAGCTTCAATGATTAGGGAGCTCCAGTCGGGAGGGGGAGTAGAGTTAAGCCAGAGCTTTACTGCAGGCAGCATGTTCATACTGCAAGCGGAGAGAAGCGCATGTTCTGGCATGCCTGGAGGTAGCCTGAAGCAGGCCTGACGGAAGCGTTCGATGAATGCCCGAACCGTTTCCTTGTCCTTCTGGCGTATCTCAATGAGAGACGCCATTGTCATGTCCTTCCCACCGTCGTAGAAGCGGTCGAGGAAGAGGCGTGTCAGGTCGTCGAAGGACGATATGGAATTATCGGGGAGGCTGCAGTACCAGTCATATGCCACCCCTTTCAGGGCCCCAACAAAGATGCTGGTGAGGAGCGCGTCCTCCTTCGGAAGATGCCCTGTCTGCGACTGGAAGTACGTTAGGTACCGTCGTGGAGAGTCCTTTCCGCCATACGGCGTGAGTGTTTGTGGTTTATACTTTGGGGGATAAACCACCTTGTTCCACTCAAGGGGATAAGGCTGGGGAATGCCCATCTTCTGGCGCTCCTCCTGCCTGTTCTTGGACTCGAAGCGCTCCCGCAGATCTTTGATCATTTCGACCACGTCCTCCGTGGAGCTAGGAGTCGGGGAAGGAGGTACTACCTGGAGTGGAGCGTTTGAGGGCTCCGATGTCCGGGGTACTTCTGTGTCTGAGGGTGTCCGCTGGAGGGGCACACTCGACTCTCCATTGGCTCCTGGGTCGGGACCATTTGAAGGTGTCCTGATCAAGGCCGACCGCATCTCAAACACTGCTTGAGTCAGTGCTTGCATTGAGGCAGAGAGGGTTTTGAGTCCTCCCTCTAGCGAATCTATGCGCTGGACAATGTCCTGTGACGGCGCATCAGCCTCAAGATCACCCCCGGTCATGTATACTGTCATGACACGGCCGGAAGTGGATGGATTAGTTGAGGCTTCGCTCTCAGCCTCGCTCTCATGTGGGGGAGTTACTTCTCCTGGTGTTTGGCCACCCCCAGCCACATTCTGGAGTTCGTCTTCGACAGGCGCATCTGCAAGGGCCTGACTGCCCTCAGCTCTGTCTTGAAGGGCCTCTTCGTTTTCAGTACTACCCTCGGCGGTGTCCTGGAGGACATCGTCATTTTGAGGGGCTTCAGGGAGGCCATCTTCGCCTTGATGAAGATCCGCCGCAGCTGTGCTTTGGACATCTTCGTCTTCGGAAGGAGGCTCGACAAGGGTCTGGCTACCCCCAGCTTCCTCCAAGGACTTCTTCCTCGACCGAGTGCCTTCGAACACTCCAGAGGTCGTGACAGCTGCCTTGGTTTTCCTCGGCTGGCTTTTGGATGAAGACGAGGAATTGGCAGTCGTCTTCCGGACAGATGAGGAATTGGAGATCACGTTGCATGACGCAATCTTTAGTTCCTCTTCTGCTGATACCTTCGTCCCAAGGCGATGTCGGAGGGGTGTCGATGATTGTAGCCGTTGGAAGACCGACTGCTTTGGCGGTACTGCCGTCTTACAACAGCAGTTGATGGTGACCACTGCACAAGTGTGCCCCGTGAGAGGCGCATCGTGCTTGTTGGTCAACTCTCCTGACCGGCGCTTGTGAGTGATCACGTTGTGCAAGTCGTTGGAGGAGAGTGCTACCCTCACACCCCTCTCAGGCGCATGGCAGGGCCAAGCGCCGGGGTGGTCGGGTGAGTGCTGCGCCCCCTGATCTAATACCAAGCAGGCATCACGATCAGTAGTGGGGGAACCATAGCATTTGAAGTGACTTGAACGGACCTCGAACGCACAACCAGAGGAGGCGCGGGAGTTCAAGACCACAGAGTTTGCCTCTCTCGGCTTGGTTGTGCACGCAGTGAATGCGCCCAAGCGGGATGAGGACTTTGAAGGTCGACTCGTTGTCAGTGCAGGAGCACCTGAGTCAACCTTGTACAGCTTGCCATCGGCAGCGCGCGTGATTGTAAGCGCGTGCCTCTGGCCGGCTGCTGGCATAGCACGTTTGTGGCGCATGGCCCGTGCCGCCTTGGATTTCTTCGTACCAGCCCGCTGGGGCGCATAGTACTCAGCATCCAAATTCTCCTCGCCGTTACAGCGAGTGAGTCTGTCAAAGACAGAGGCTCTTTGTGGCGCATCAGAAATAATGCGTGGGGCATTGGCTGCGCCCCTGCTCCGTCGACGTATCTTCCTCGCCTGAGAGGAAGATGGCTGGGGAACGTGGTCAGCCGCACGCTTCCCCGAGAGATGTGCTGCATCAGCGGGCGCACCTTGACTGCTGAGGACGTCAGCAGGAAGGGAAGGCTGGACGGGCGCATCCCCTTCAACGGTGGTGCCCGAGGCGTCGACTTTGCGCACCCAGACTGCGCGAGTCTTCTTCGGCTTCGACAGCCGCTTCGAAGGACTCGCACTTCCTTCAGAAATGAACTCCTCGTACGCCTGTTGATTGAGGCGCACTACCAGCGTCTTGTGGGAGGAGCCCACCTTCACGTCGTCGGCCTGTGACACGACTTTCTCGGTAGAGGAGAAAGAGGTCCCCAGCAGAGTCGCCAGCTTGTTTGCCATTAAAATTGTTTTGATTGAAATCTTAATACAAACAGAACAGTGATACAATATAGGACTTAGATGTAGTCCTAGGAGTACACTTTTGTTTAAGCTGGGTCCTTAATGCCAATGGAGCGAGTGGTAATGCGTTGACTCCGTTGACCGGCTGACGGCGGTTATCGGTTCTCTGAAGGTGTTGATTGCTCTGGGTGCTGGAGCTTGCTGAGAGGAGGAAGACGTTGAGTGTCTAGAACTGCCTCTCCGGTGATTCTCTGTTGTGGATTCTCTGTGAGTCTTATGTTCTGAGTCTCTGTGTGTGTGTGAAGGGGATGATCCTTCTATTTATAGTTTTGCAGGCTGGCTGCTCATGCGCGCATGTAGGATGCGCCGGTGTGGGGACACCACGTGGAGGTTGCTGATGGAGGCGCATGGATGCTGCGCCCTGATCGAGGGGGAGAACTCTTCATACTGCTATTGTGAGCCGGCACGTAGCAGGGGAAGATCTTTTCGTTGCTGAAATCTTGGACGAGTTGAGTCAAAAGACACGTGTCGTCGACTCATGGTTCGAAGATCTCGGATTTGGTGGAGAGGAATAATCTGGTGGGCTGCACCTTGGATTGGGCGCAGGAGGAGGCTACGGCTCATAACCTTTAGGAGTTACAAACCATTTGGGGCGCATGGCTTTTGAGGCGCATGCAGGCGACTTTCCTTCTGTCTTTCGGGATCAGAGATCAGTCTGGGGCGCATGGCTTTTGAGGCGCATGCAAAACTTCAACCGGAGACTCTTCTCTGTCTTTAGGGATCAGTGAAGGATCTGAGGCGCATGGCTTTTGAGGCGCATGCTGGTTTGGACGCATGGCCGTAGAGGCACATGCGGGTGTGGACGCATGGTCGTAGAGGCGCATGCGGGTGGCCACGTGGCAGTAGCCGTCGGAATAGAGTCATGATGATGCTGACGTTGCCGATGCTTCATTTTCTGAATAAAGCTGTCAACTGTTCAGACTTTGGGAGACGTGCTGCCAACTCTGTCAGTTCAGCATTTAATGTTGGTGACGTTCGATGGACAGCTGAGTGGGCGCGTCGGTTGGCGTTCCACTCGGTATGGAGATGTGTGGGGGCGCACCCTCTATAATGCGCCGAGTACTGTAGGGCGCGTCTGTGTGATGCCCCTGATGCCGAAGGACGCGTCCGTGTGATGCGCTGTCTGGCTGGCGCATCGGACATGTCTTTTAATGATGCGGCTGTCTCGCTCTTCGAGTGCTATAAATAGCCGTTTGGCTGAATTCGAGGCGTCCGGTTCATCCATTTAATGTAAATTCATTGCACGGAATTCGGAGGGCCATCCACTTGGCGCGTGGGTTTGATCTGCCCGGCCTATAAATAGTGGCATGGAGAGAAGATTTGCTTCTCATTCCCTCACGTACTTCCAATATGAACTTGAACATACGGGTGCATTCTGCTGACGAAGTGCTCCCGAGGGTGAAGATGAGACGCTGTGTTGTCTTTGATGCACTTGAAGGTGACCGTTACATCCAAAAGACGGAGTCGAGGGCTTCTGAGGCAGGCGGAAGGTGCCTGTTGCATCCAAAGATAGGGATGCTCGAGCCTCGTCTCTGTTATTCCGGAAGAGCCGTAGATCGGAATGGCGGTGCAAGGCTCTCTCTTCCTGCAAAGTGGGGTTTCCCCACTTTGATCGTGTCGAAAGCTGCTCCTTTAGCCGTGGTTTCGATCACGGTCTTCCTTCGGCTTTGGAGGCTCTTTCGAAGCCTCCCCTGGCCACAGCATTTGCGGTGCTCTTCTCTTCCTTGGTTCCAGCCAGAGGGTTAAATGCTTTGTGTCGAAGCATTTATCGGGCGAGCCTGGTTGGAAGAGCGGCACATAACTGGGCTCTGCTCGGCCAGGTGAGCCTGGCTGGAAGAATTTGGCTGAAGGGATGCACATAACTGAGCTGCTGAAGAGATGATGGGATGCGCCTGGATGGAGGCGCATGATATCTGCTGCGCCTCACTGGTGGCGCATAGTGATGCTGCGCCTATCTGGAGACGCATGGTGGCCGTTGCGCTTATCTGAAGGCGCATGGTGGCCGCTGGCTGTAGACTTAGGCTCTTTCCTTTGTAGAAATTCTCCTTTGTACAACCTTTTCTAGACATGTAATAGACTTTTATATATAAATAAAAAGTCCTTCTTCAAATGTCTATACTTATTGACTTTGCTGTGAAGTTCTTCGTCTGAGTTCTGGCGCATGTAGTGTCTGGCGCATGGGCTTTCTGGTTGTGAAATTCCATGCTTCTACAAGACCCCCTTCAAAGTTTTTAAAACTTTTGAATAAGTTTTGGAATACTTTGAATAAGAAGCATGGAGGTCAGGGCGCATGATTTCTGGGCGCATGCCTGTTCGGGCGCATGCTCTTCTCAGTTAATGATGATGGTGCCTCGATAACCGAAAAGATTAATGATGATCTTTTGGTCTTATTTGCTGCTATCCTTGCACAGAACCCGAGGCGACGGCTGAGATCACACGTCATCTGTTCACGCGTGCGACCATGCCCTATAAATAGGTAAGAGTCGGAGAGAGAAAGAGTTCTTCTTCTCTGTGCCTCTGCTTCTTTAGAGTTTCTTCTTCAAAATCCTAACTTCTCCTTCTTCGAGAGAATGGCTCCCAAGACTCCTCGCGGCGCTGCTGGCAAGGGGAAGGAGAAAGCGAAGGAGTCTGTCGATGAAGATGTACCTATCACTCTTGCGCCTCTTGCCGACGTTCGTCCTGAGGTGACAGGTGGGTTTCGTCTCTACTTTGGGCCCTGTGCCCTAACTGCCAACGCGTATAGACTTTGGTCTTTGATGATACGCCGAGGTTCTGTCCTGCCGACGTGCATAGGTTTATACATTTATCATGCACCGAGGTTTTAATGGCTGACGCGCATGGGTTTTATTCCCTGAAGATGCGCCGAAGCCTTTGCTGACGCGCATGGGCTCACGCTCTGATAATGCGCCGACGCTCCAATGCCAACGCGCATGGGCTTACGCCCTGATGATGCGCCGAGACATGCTAACGCGCATGGGCCTATGCCCTGATGATGCGCCGAAGTAGATGCGCATGGGTTCATACCCTGCTGATGCGCCGAAGCAGATGCGTATGGGCTCATACCCTGGCAATGCGCCAGTCTGCTTGACATATTTTGTCTTTTTGCCTGACTTCCACTTTTGTTGTGCCAGTGTCGATGACGATCCCTTTGTTGAATGAGGTCCTTCTGGACGCTTCTTTTTGCCAGATGGGAGTTGATTTTGATGAGGCGGTGATCAACCCTGCAAAGGATGCTATCCTTCAGGACCAACCTCGTGAGAGGATGCTACAAATCCAGGTCCAGTTGCCGCTTTTCCTCCAGAGTATGATGGAGAGCGGTAAACTGAAGTCTGCTGATTCTGAAGGTGTGACCTTCTTAAAGCCAGCCTTTCTGTTTGGCGACCGATTAGTCTCTTCCGAGGCGAAGATATTGAAGATCAGAGAAGACTGGTTCTTTGCTGCTAAGGGCATGATGTTATACATGCGGCAGGTTGACCGCCAGTTGCCATTGACAGCCTTTTATCGTCTAGCTTCGAAGAGAAGGATGGGTTGGGAACTTACTCCTTCTCAAGGAGGTGCATTGGGGGGCTCCCTTTCGATTGACACCACCTCGAACCAGCGAGACACCTTGACCGCTTCACGAACTGGTTCTTCGTTCAGTTACCGAGCTTTGCGTCCCGGGAGCATCTATAGTGAAGTCCCAAATGACACGTTTCCCTTCAGTGCCCCGACTTTTGCAAATCGGATGCTGACGTCGAAGGTCACGTATCCGACAGCTAGTTTTAGAGTCGAAGGTTGGTGTCACTACATCCCAAAGTGGGACGAGTTGACCTCCTGGGTGCTTTCCAGGTTCAAAGTTGAGCTTAAAGAGATAGGGCTGACTGCCGCCATTCGGGCCACGCAGGCAGGCGTGGACCTCAATAAGCCGATGTTCCTTGCGCTGTTGGAGCTTTTCAATGCCCAGACTGGCAGCTTCTTTACTCCAGTGGGGGAGTTGGGATTGGCCCTTCATGAGATGTACGAAGTGTCCAAGCTTCCTTGGGGCTCGAAACCGTACGAGGAATATTTCCCATCGAATGAAGAGATCCAGGTCTTGGAAGATAAGGACCCGGAGATGATGGCCGTTTTCAAGGAGGTGACGAGCCATCATTATCTGATGCACCGGAGGGACAAGGGTAAGACCCAACCTCACGTGACTGCTTGGAGGGACTATGTTTTCAGACAGGATTTGGCGGATCCTTCGAGGATCCGGTTTGCGACTCCGCAGGGCTTGACACCCGCGGAAGTGAGTTCTGAAATAACCCGGCTGGACGAGAGGACCCCACATTCAAATGAGAGCGGCAAGAACACGTACAGCTGTTTCTGGCACTGCGGGCACCGGATGTCATCTAAGGCAGTGTTGACGGCCTACTTGATGATATGGCTCCGGGATTGCATATTTGCAGGGGGATCCGGTGCTGTTGAGAGGGTACATCGGAATCTCATTTTGCCTGCAGTGAAGTTGGCCTTTGGACGACCTCTGGCTCTCCTCCCCGCGATGGTGTGCAACCTGCTGCGCGGTTTGAGGTCTTTTGCTGATGATGTGATCCACGAGAAAGGTAATAATGACAACTTTCCCCGGGCCGAGCTGCCTTTCCATTATCTTATGGGTTGGCTGATCTTACATCATCCGAATATGATGAGTCCTGGTCCTGAGGAGGACCATGTTGAAGGAGATGCCTTCATTCGCCGCTTCTACAAGAGGAAGTGGTCTTACACTGGCGTCCCCGTTTGTAGGAGGGTTTTGTCCTTCCTTCAGGGGTGGGAAATCGTGAAGGTTGGCCCGATCTTCAAGAATTTCGAGGCCGACCAGGATTTGGTTGATTCTGGCGAGGATGCGGTTACTTTGCCGAAATGGAGTTTTCGTTGGTTGCAGAGTATCCGGCCTTCGCATCTGGTCTACCGTAATCAGAACAGGTGTTATCTGGAACCGTACTTGCCAAGCCGATTTGCTCGTCAATTTGGCTACACTCAGCTAATGCTGCGGAATCCCAGTAGCAGTCTAGGCTTCCTCGGGAGTTTGCTGGATGGAGCCCGGGGCTGGCAGTATTATAACGCTGGATGCACTAGCGTTAAGTTTACCACACCAGTTCGCAATCCTCGGCCGTCGATCTTATATCCGGCCGCCAAGCTGTATTGTACTATGAATACTATGTCTCCTGGTTATGACAGGGAGACTAGTTTCATCATTGGAACCCAGTTGGAGGCAACAACGAATATGTTGGTGGCAGCTCGGTCATATCGTCCGCCAGAATTAGCGGGGTATCGGGCTGCTGCTGTGGCACCAGTGAGAGACCCGTCTGTCGGGAAAAGACGGGCTGACACAGAAGCTGGTTCTTCTGTACCAAAAAGGTCGAGAAGGACGTCGACCCCGAAGATTACGGAAACGCCACTTGTAACGCCAACGGGCTTAGCTCCCGCTGAGGTAAGGAGTGCTTCATAATTCCAGTTTTTTTTATGTCATTGTGGCGACTTATGCTCTTCTTCTTGTAGGGATTGAAGAAGAAGTCTCGTGCTTCGAAATCGGGCACCAGTAAGCCGAAGGAGGTGGCAGGCTCTTCTGAGGAGCGCATTCCACCAACGATGATGTCTCCTGTGGAGGAGGGTCCCGAAGATGTTCCCGCGGAGGTGGCAGGCTCTTCTGAGGAGCGCATTCAAAACTCAGCAAATTATATGTCAACAAGACCAGAATGACGATACGAACTCAACGGCATATCCGGAATTGGATTCCGATGAGCCGATCTCAAAGTGACCCGTTGACTCGAAAAGTAGGACCCGTTTTGCACCGAAATGCGTGCCAGGGCCCACGTTCTCCAAATCAAGCAAATTTTATATGAAAATATGCCAGAACGACGCCACGAGTCTACTGGTGGTGTCAAAAATTGAATCCGGAGTCCCGGGTTCAAAAATGGAATTTAATAAGTGCAAATTAAAGAATTCGAACGGCCAACTTTGGCGTCGAATTCGACTAACCGAACGTGCTTATAATGAAACGAAACCTAAAGGAGATAGAAAGATAGTTATACCAGCTGCGCACAGGAACTGGTAGCGCACCAACCGGAGCTGCGACGGCGGAGTTACGAGCTGACGAAGTCGGCTCCATGAAACTGTCCAAAAACAGTTCAATTTAAAACGTCAACTTGGTGGCCAGTTTTGAGGTATCAAACGACGAAATTAACGGACGAAAATTGAGAGAAGTGAAGTGCTATATACCGAGATTGCGACGGAGCAAAAATTTTGCCGATCCAACGGTCGGATTGACCAAAAAATCTGCGTAAAGTTGCTGTCCCAAAACAAGATTTCTGGATTCAACCCGCGCGCGTCACGCCGGGATTTCGACGTAAACGCACGAAACGTCTAGGCGGCGCGTCCCGGAGGACGGTGCCGCCACAGGGAGGTCGCCGGAGGCGCGCGCAGCCGGTGGGGGGGCGACCACGGCGACGGCAGCGTCGTGCGGCGGCGCGACGACGCACGACGGCGGCCCGCGCGCGCCCGCACGTGCGCCAGCTGCTGCTGCCGTTGCTGCCGAAGCTGCTGTTGCCGTGCTGCTGGTGGCGCACGGCCTCGCACGGCCAGGGCGGCGGCACAGCGGCGGTGGCACGGCGACGTGTGGTGGTGGAGGGGATGGTGAAGGTGATGGTGGTGATGATATTAATGGTGGTGGTGGTTTGTGAGGGTGGTGATGTATGGAGTTGATGATGGTGAAGATGATGTAGATGATGAAGAGGATGAGAAGGAGGAAGGAGGAGATGGGGGCTACGTCGGGGAGCTGGGCTCGGCTAGGGAGGAGTGGAGGTTGTGGTGGTGGTGTTGTGTGTGGTTTTAGAGGAGAAAGAGGTGTATGTATGTGTATTAATATATATATATATAGAGTGTGAGAGTAGAGAGAGAGTGAGATATTTGAGAGAGAAGAAGAGAGAGAGGTCAGAGAGAAGAAGAGAGAGAGGTCGGCTAGAATAGGGGGGGAGTGTTGTGTGTTGTAAAGAGAGAGAGGGTGAGGTGGTGTTTGTTAATAATAGGAGAGAGAGAGAGAGAGAGAGAGAGAGAGAGAGAGTTATTTATTTATATATATATATATATATATATATATATATATATATATATATATATATATATATATATATATATATGCATGTATGTATATATATATAGATATTTGTAAAGTAGAGAGAGGAAGTGATATTTCCAAATAGAAAAAATAGGAAAATTATGTGGGGTGTTTGGGCAGTCATGGGAGAACAATATGGAGCTTGGGCTCGGGTTCGGTCGAGCCGGGTTGGGTCAAAATCGAACAGGGTGCAATAATTAAATTAAAAATGGGTATTTATAATCATGGGTAAATAAATAATATACGGGGACTCCAATAAATGGAACACAAGTTTCATGTGGGTAGTAGACTTCATGTGGGCCATGTCTATACTTTGGGTTGACTAGGTTGGATCGATGTCGGGTCCCGAAATTAAATTGGAAAATAAATCAGGTTTCACGGTAGAAAATAAATCGGCCTAAATTGACCCGGAAGTTGTGCGAAGAAAATGGAGCACAAAATGGAGTGTCTGAGTGGGACACGAAGGTCATGGGTGAAGAGCGTCTCGAGTAGATCATTTATGAGAAGTTGGTTATGAGAAAACGACCGGTCTGGTGCTCCTAAATTAAAAGTCACGGTGACGTGCAAACGAAGATCAAAAATAAAAGTGGGAATAATTATTCAATGATTAATTGGTCTAAGTTGACCCGAAGTTGCGCGATACAAAAAGAGCACAAGGGAACGAAGTCAAGTGGGACATGATATATCAAAATGAAGATAATCTCATCTACTTCAAAACTCGTGAAGAGAGTTTTCAGAGATTGGCATCTCTGACGCTCCAGAAGTCAAAGTCATGGAAAGGTACATTAATGATCTAAACAATTAAATAATAAAACACTTATCGAAAATAATTTATTTAGAAAAATAAAAATAAACCCAGAAATTCAGGGGGCTTACATCCTACCCACCTTACAAGAATTTCATCCTCGAAATTAAAAATCATCCAATAGGTCAAACTATAACATGTAGCTGCTCTGGCTAAGATACTCAATCTGCTATCCTTGTAATCGTCTCTTCTGTTTCTCTTTACAATCTTTTTGGTTCAGGTTCAACAAAGTCCTTCTATCATAAACTACGTCATATATCCTTTAAAATCTTCCATACTAACATGAAACCTTTATGTATACCCTAAACTATAGGTCATTCTCTGGGTATGTCTATAAGCCTAAAATGCTTAATTATCAAACATATTTTCAACCTCAATTGTAAATACTTGATTTCCTTATCGTATCCTAAGTATCCATATTCTATCAATCAACAGTTCCTTAGCATCATTTATCGTCAATCCTTTCATACAGCTTCTCCTTGAAATTATACGTTCAATTCTTATCCTTGGCGTAGAGCCTTCTTCTTTTTACTCAACAAGTCCTCCGAATATAAATCATCGATTTCAGACTCCTGATTTATTAATTACCAATGTATATATGTCTTTGCCTCGTTCTGATATCTTCTCGATCTCGTACGCAATACGATAACTCATTCTAACTTATTCTATATCAATCTACATATCGATCTACCCTTTAATCACATGTAATTAGCTATAGATAACCAACCAAAATTCTACAAATGCTAAATCCTTAAACTGCTAAGCACAAGATTCTAATCCTCAATCCATAGTCACAACAATATACTATCTCATTTCTCCATCTTAGATACCCTATCATCGAGTCATACTATCAATACAATCGTTCTTAATGGTTTCCAAGTCTACTATAGTCAGTCACCCATACTTGTCCTATAAGCTTAATCTAACCAATCCCTAGGAAAAGTACTTATCACAATCACACAATACATTTATAGTTATACTACAGGATCAGTTAACAAGGTTTGGCTATTTCGGTCGTCTATCAAGTAGAAGGTAACAAGGCCTAAGACTGGGTCAAGCAATCCATAACAGTGTCCAAACAAGTTAAAGGTCAAGCAAGACAGGAAAGTTTATTGGAATATCTCCAAAAATGGTACGAAGACAACGGGATACATAACGAGAAGAATTACCCAAGAGGTTAACAAAGAAGAGTTTAGTCAAGTCATAGGAAAGATGGAACATAAAAATAATTATGTCCAAAAAGATAACGCGAAAGCAATCATATTGGAGAGTTCTAGAGAACCTGTAATCCTAGTTGTAGATGTAGATAGGACAGAGTTAATCAAGACGGGGAAAAAATGATGATAAGAATTTATTCTTGCTCATTCGGTCATAACAAAGTGAACCAAGTTGAGATATGATCTGATAACCATACACGCCTTCCTGAAATCATGTTGCCAGAATTTTTGCCATACCAGTAAGCTTATATGCAATAAACGATAAAGTCATAACTAAGGTATACACCCTATAGTCATATCATCTAGATTCCTTACCACGCCAACCGGTATGGCTGCAAGAAAATCTAAATTCTATGAATAGGATAGTATATCCAAAATCAGGCTCTATGTTTTTGTCATACCAGCTAATATGGCTGCAATAAATTCTAAACTCCATAACTAAAGCAGACGTTTACCTTATCAGGATATATCATAATTCAATCCACAAAATTTATCACGATGCAAGATCAAAGTCAACAACGAAAATCAGAAATCAATTTCAACAATGAATTAAGGAAGAGTAAATGGAAACAGGTGAAAACAAATTTCGAGATAAGATTAGAGTGAGATCCTCAGGGGTCATCCCAAGGGTACAAACTTGGTCTAAATTGTAACCCACTGAATTTCAAACAAGATACTAAATACAGTTAACGGTCCTATGCTGTGATGAGTTCTCCTATGTTACAATCCTAGTAATCCTATAGGTGTTCTAAATGTTTATCCCTAGTGTTAACAAGTTGTCCTAGATCCTAATTACAGGCATGTTTGGTACAATAACGTAACCAAACAACTTAAGACTGGACCTGCATGGGCCACCACTAAAAACATGTCACAATCCGTTACCCAAATTGTTGTACCGGGCCGAGCCATGTCCAGCCTACGCTTGGTTAAAGCGTAGTAAGCTGTTCTAAGAATAGACAATAAAGTATCTAAGCAGCTAACATTTCTAAAATTACATTTAAGGTTCATCACAACACAGCATCTATAAGCAAAAGTAAGCAAGTACAGACTTAATAATACATAACCAAAGTATCTAACTGGAGACAAAGTCCAGTATCCAAATATAAGTACAGACCAAAATCTAAGTCTCAAAACACATGAAAGATAACTAAGCAAGGTTCCCCGCTGGGGCCTCTTCTGGAGCTAAGGCCAGGTCCTCAAAATCAGTGCCATAACATGTAACACATAGCATTTCCTTCTCGAAAAGTGAACCTACAACGTTATCCTGTCAGGACGGAAGCAAGTACAATCTCTACAACTAAAGTACTGAACATATAATGAAAGAGATGTACAACAAGAAATATGGTGTGATAAGTCTATAAAATAGGAAATACTGGAAAATATGGCCTCATGGTACAACTGGGATCACAGTATTATAGTAACATAGGGAACATGGCATATCTGGAATCATGTTATAACTCATAATCTATCATGGCAAGGATACATATGTCATAGAGACAGATGTATATGTAATGTTTAAAAGTTTAAAACCATAGTATGTACGTGAATCGGTCAATAGGTGAATAGGATGTACAGCGGTACATATCAAGTTTTCTGGTATGCACATACGTGCACGAACGGCATCGGTGTATATCCATACACAAACGCGAGATCAAAACATACGGCAAGGTCACATATAGAATGTCACCGAGCGCGGTAAGTACATACGGAGAAGGGGGTCATGTTCACGTACAATACTAACAGTTTTCTCTTAACCCGTTATTTAAACATGTGAGAGATACGAGAACAGTAAAAATATGTGAAAGATACTGGGAGCAGTATAAGCATGGCAGGTACTGGGAGCAGTATAAGCATGGCAGGTACTAGGAGCAGTATAAAATATGTGAATACTCGGAGTAGTATATAGTATAGTGAAACATGTACTGAGAACAAGTAAGAAGCATGTGAAGATATAAGAACTGTCCTAAGCATGGCAGGTACTGAAAGTAATACAACATGTGAAGACATAACTTGCTACCTCAAGGATCAGTATTTTTAACAGGGTTAATACATGTTCTAGCATTAAAGACAATAAATGAGTTTATAGATGTACTTGTCTCGAGCAAAGTAAGAATACTAGTACGAAGATATAGATGTCCGGTGTCCTGTCAATAATGATATAAAAACTCAGTTCTAAGCTACGTTCAATATTACACTAGTGGTGTGACACGACTCCTAACTGGATACTAGCTAAGTGGGGACCTAGCATAAAAAGTCTAATGTGGAGTGACATATACACAAACTAACTTCCTAGGGTCTTTACTCTAGTGTAAGGTGAGATCCAATACTATAATAACTCAAATCAACACAAAACTTGCAAGTCGTAACTACTCAATAAATAAATCAAACTGTACACTAAGTTCCAACAATTTTTGAGATAGACAAAAAGCTAAATTATATATAAAATAAAGTACCAAAATAATCCTTGTTAATTATAGAAATTTATACTAATTTTTTTGGGATTTATAAACCTTCACAAATATTTATTAAAAATCAGCAAAAACATGTATCCTGAAAATGAGTTCTATTTTCCTATTTTTATAAAATACCAAAAGAACTTATTAAATACTGAAAAGATTATAATAAATTAGCTAAATTAACATAGTATTTAAATATAATTTTTCCCAGATTTTTACAGCAATTAAAATATATATAAAAATTTAAAACCAGAAAGTAACAATATCTGAAAAAATAATTAATTACAAATTAAGGATAATACATAATCAAAATCTACAGATGTTGTCGTATGATAAAATAGATATCACCAACATGTCCAGAACGGTCAAATTAACTAGGATAGCCTACCCATAAGTCTAATTTGGACACATGGGTAAAACGGTAATTTCAGGTCAAAATGATGTCCGCCATTGGACACACTTTGCACCGAAAAACGTGTCAGGATAGAAGTCTACAAAACCTAGCAAATTATATGTCCACGAATCCAGAATGATGATACGAACCCAACGGTATGTCCAAAATAGGATTCTGATGTGCCGATCTCAAAATGATACGTTGACGCGGACACTTGGTATCTGGTTTGCACCGAAATGCGTGCCGGAGCAAATGTCTTCAAAACTCAGCAAATTATATGTCAACGAGACCAGAATGACGATACGAACTCAACGGTATATCCGGAATTGGATTTCGATGAGCCAATCTCAAAGTGACCCGTTGACTCGAAAAGTAGGACCCGCTTTGCACCGAAATACGTGCCAGGGTCCACGTTCTCCAAATCAAGCAAATTTTATATGAAAACATGCCAGAACGACGCCACGAGTCTACTGATGGTGTCAGAAATTGAATCCGGAGTCCCGGGTTCAAAAATAGAATTTAACAAGTACAAATTAAAGAATTCGGACGACCAACTTTGGCGTCGAATTCGACCAACCAAACGTACTTATAATGAAACGAAACCTAAAGGAGATAGGAAGATGGTTATACCAGCTGCGCACAGAAACTGGTAGCACGTCAACTGGAGCTGCGACGGCGGAGTTACGAGCTGACGAAGTCGGCTCCATGAAACTGTCCAAAAATAGTTCAATTTAAAACGTCAACTTGGTGGCCAGTTTTGAGGTATCAAACGACAAAATTAACGGACGAAAATTGAGGGAAGTGAAGTGCTATATACCAAAATTGCAACGGAGCAAAAAGTTTGTCGATCCAACGGTCGGATTGACCAAAAAATCTGTACAAAGTCGCTGTCCCAAAACGAGATTTCTGGATTCAACCTGCGCGGGTCACGCCGGGATTTCAACGTAAACGCACGAAACGTCTAGGCGGCGCATCCCGGAGGACTGTGGCCGCCACAGGAAGGTCGTCGGAGGCGCGTGCAGCCGGTAGGGGGCCGGCCACGGCGACGATAGCACCGTTCGACGGCACGACAGCGCACGACGGTGGCACGCGCGCGCGCGCATGTGCGCCAGCTGCTGCTGCCGTTGCTGCCGAAGCTGCTGCTGCCGTGCTGCTGGTGGCACACGGCCTCGTACAGCCGGGGCGGCGGCACAGCGATGGTGGCGCGGCAACGTGTGGTGTTGGAGGGGATGGTGGTGATGATATTAATGGTGGTGGTGGTTTGTGAGGGTGGTGATGTATGGAGTTGATGATGGTGAAGATGATGTAGATGATGAAGAGGATGAGAAGGAGGAAGGAGGAGATGGGGGCTGTGTCGGGGAGCTGGGCTCGGCCAGGGAGGAGTGGAGGCTGTGGTGGTGGTGTTGTGTGTGGTTTTAGAGGAGAAAGAGGTGTATGTATGTGTATTAATATATATATAGAGAGAGTGTGAGAGTAGAGAGAGAGTGAGATATTTGAGAGAGAGAAGGAGAGAGAGAGGTCGGCTAGAATAGGGGGGGAGTGTTGTGTGCTGTAAAGAGAGATGGGGTGAGGTGGTGTTTGTTAATAATAGGAGAGAGAGAGAGAGGGAGAGAGAGAGAGAGAGAGTTTTATATATATATATATATATATATATATATATATATATTTGTAATGTAGAGAGAGGAAGTGATATTTCTAAAATAGGAAAATTATGTGGGGTGTTTGGGCAGTCATGGGAGAACAATATGGAGCTTGGGCTCGGGTTCGGTCGAGCCGGGTTGGGTCTGTTGGCCCATTCCATGGTCACACCCGATTTCGATAATCAACATACACTTAAGTCAATACACAAAATATAGAAAATGCTGCTAATCATTTCAGGATACATGAAATCAAATTCAACGGACGATGTACTGCATCAAACAAAGCGTCAACATCATCAAATCTTCAGAAGTCTCATTTCTTATTTTATTCTGTATTTTATATTTTATTGAGTCTATGAATTATTATGTAAAATCAGTTTTGGTAATACTGGCTTAGGGTTAAAACTGTCCACATTCCAAAAGCCTACCTATTCGTATTTTTATTTACAAAATATTTTCAAAAACATATTTTCAAAATAGTCTTTACAAATGATTTTACAAATAACCAAAAACATATCTTGAAAACTGTTTTTACAAATGATTTTTTCAAATATCTCCTGACAGAACTCGAAATCGAGTTCGGCCCGAGTTCGGTCCGAACTCTGACCGAGTTCGGTCAAAAATGATTCAAACTTCTGTTGCCTCCAAATCAGCGAGCAACGTCTCTTTGTGAGATATTTGCATCCGAACTCTGCCCGAGTTCTGCCCGAGTTCGGTTCGAGAAAACACCTATAAATAGAGAAGAACTTTTCATTTCAACTCACTCATTCATTCTTCATTCTCTCTTCTCTACTACTCAAGTGTTTTCAAACGATCTAAGATTTTCAAATCATACCTATACATCTCTTAGCCAAAAGTCAGTACTATCAGAGTTGATTTAGAGTCTTTTGGTATTCCAAGAGTTGTAAAGAGGTCGTTCAAGTTCAACAACTTTTTCTGTTGTGGAGCTGGTCGTGCGCTCGTCACCAAGCACGGTATTGTGAAGCTGGTCGTGCGCTTGTCACCAAGCATGGTGTTGTAAGAGACTGCAAGCTCTCAGTTAAAGCTTGTGCCATAGTGGATTAACATCGAGCAAGAGTACTCGAGACTGGATTAGTCCTCTCAGAGGGACCAGTATACATCGCTGTGTCACTGAGTTTGAATTCTCTATCTTTATTTACTGTCTCTTATATCACTGCCATAGTTTAATTTTTAATTGGTGATTATTTTCCGCTGCACACACACACTCTATTCACCCCCCCTCTAGAGGTGCTCAACGGTCCTACAGGGTCAAAATCGAACAGGGTGCAATAATTAAATTAAAAATAGGTATTTATAATCATGGGTAAATAAATAATATACGGGGACTCCAATAAATGGAACACAAGTTTCATGTGGGTAGTAGGCTTCATGTGGGCCACGTCCATACTTTGGGTTGACTAGGTTGGATCGATGTCGGGTCCCAAAATTAAATTAGAAAATAAATCAAGTTTCACGGTAGAAAATAAATCGGCCTAAATTGACCTGGAAGTTGTGCGAAGAAAATGGAGCACAAAATAGAGTGTCTGAATGGGACACGAAGGTCATGGGTGAAGAGCATCTCGAGTAGATCATTTATGAGAAGTTGGTTCTGAGAAAACGACTGGTCTGGTGCTCCTAAATTAAAAGTCACGGTGACGTGCAAACGAAGATCAAAAATAAAAGTGGGAATAATTATTCAATGATTAATTGGTCTAAGTTGACCCGAAGTTGTGCGATACAAAAAGAGCACAAGGGAACGAATTCAAGTGGGACATGATATGTCAAAATGAAGATAATCTCGTCTACTTCAAAACTCGTGAAGAGAGTTTCCAGAGATTGGCATCTCTGACGCTCCAGAAGTCAAAGTCATGGAAAGGTACATTAATGATCTAAACAATTAAATAATAAAACACTTATCGAAAATAATTTATTTAGAAAAATAAAAATAAACCCTGAAATTTAGGGGGCTTACAGAGAGAATGGATCTTAATTCAAACGTTCCCGTTCGATCGAGTCAATCGATCCTGACCTATCGGTCCCGACCGAATCGATAGCGATAGTGTTCCTTTCTCGCGCACCCCGTAGACGGAGTACGGGGCACGATATAGGGACGGGGAACTATATCTATAGACTAAGATGTCGTCTATGAATACTAGCACGAACTGATCCAAATAGTGCATGAAGATACGATTCATGGGGTCCATGAATACGACTGGCACACTGGTCGCTCCAAATGGCATAACAAAGAAATCCCAATGTCCATACCTCGATCTGAATGATGTCTTCTGGATGACTTTCTCTCTGACTCTGATCTGATGGTACCCTCATGACCGCAAGTCAATATTCGAGAATACAGCCGCTCCCTTGAGCTGATCAAATAAGTCATCAATGTACGATAATCAACATATAATCTTGACGTACCATCCTTCTTCTTCACAAGAAGCATCGGTGCTCCCCAAGGCGATCCACTAGCACGAATGAATCCTTTGGTTCTGAGTTCTTCGATCATCTTGTACAAGATTTCCAACTTTGAAGGTGCTATCCTGTAGACTCTCTCCGGTCCTGGTGCCGTCCCTGGAATCAAGTCGATGGTGAAAACTCTGCCTCACCGGAAAATGAAAACTCTGCCTCACCGAAAATACCAAAAATAATCATGCCAATATGGCAGTCTATTCTTGTGTATTGCTCCTTCAACCAATCCATTCCTAGGCCAAGAGACCGATTTGGCCCGCAGCAAAAGGGTCGTCGTCTAACCCAGCTATAGTCCATGATGGCTTGACATTGCCAGTGGCCTTCACACCCTTTCACTGCTTAACAAATGCACGTGACACGGGACGGTGCTTGCTATACTTCGATAGCCCAACAAAACTCTTTTCTAATGTGTTCGTGCAACGACTTGACAAGCAAGGGCTACGTCAAGCCTTGCATCGAGGAAACGTGCTGTGCACGCGTTCGACTTGAATAATCAAGTTCTTTGGGTGCATAGACTTAAGCAAGAAGCAGTGAAATACGACTTAAACTACGGGACAAGCGAATGTTAATATTAATTGTAGTTCCAATTATATTTTAAATAAAAAAGAATCCAATTTTAACTTTAACTAGTTTTAAGTAAATGTTAAATCAAAAACTATTTTAAATTTTAGTATTAATATTAGTTTCAATAATATTGTAAATTTTAAATTAACAGGAATGCCACGGTATTAGAAACCTAGCTAGCTGATGTCACGTTGCTCGGAACTCGGCTAGTGTTCGTCTAAACTCGTACGTGCGAACTAGTTATTAGTAATGATAACCAAAAATTGAATTTTAAGTTTAAAATCTAGTCATCTCCCACACTCTCTCTTTCTCTCTCTCTCTCTCGGGTTCTCTCTCACAGGTTGTGTTCCTTACACAACAGATCCCGTAGCATTAAATGCTCTGCATGCGTTATCCTACACAATTTAATAATAAACACTGATACCATATCATTAGAAGAGTAAAAGTTGTCTTGGAAGTCATAAAAAATTACTTTGTATTGTCTTCTCAATACTTTTTTGCATTGGAGATGAGTTTTTAAACTTATTGTCATTTGTGAATATAGCCGCCTATGCAAGTTATTGTCTTCTGCCTCATGCCACATAGGATACACAATACATAACAAGACAATAGGGTTTCGTAGCATTAAATACTGCTGCATGCGTTATCCTACAGAAGAGGGCCACGTGGAGATTGCTGTTGCATGCTTCCTCATGCGTTATTAGCTACACAATTTAATAATACATGTACCCAGAAGACGAGAAAGTTGTTTTGTTGGAAGTTGTTTCCTTAAAATTATGCTTGCTCCTAGAATCACTCAAGATTTTTCATGAGCCATCAAAAGAGGGCCACGTGGCGGAGTTACAAGGAAGACAAAAAGGTTGTGTTGTTGCCTTGCTGGAAGTTGTTTCTTCCTGAATAATGCTTTTTGTACCTCCAAATTGCACTTTCAAACTGTCCATCCTTACGTGGCAGCTGACGTGATATGTTGATCTAGCAGCTGACGTGGCAATTATTTTTAAATAAAACTAAAAATAAAAATTAACATTAAAGTTAATATTAACATTAACATTAATATTAATATTATCGTTAACATTAACAATAATATTAATATTAACATTAACCTTAATATTAATATTAACATAAATTAATATTAATATTAAATTAACATTGATATTAACGTTAAATTATTATGGAGAAAATTGGGTAGTTAATTTTTTGGATTAAAATTTGTCATGTCATCAGTCGTGTCAGATGACACACACTATTATTTAACATGCCACATCATATGGAAGGGCTATATATTAGAGGGACAATTTGGAGGTACGAATATAGCATTACTCTTTCTTCTTGTATTGTTTCTTGTCCTTCGTTTCTTCTGCTGGTTCCTAACACACTATATTTTCTTCAATGTCGACGTCACATGGAGAAAGTGATCGTCGTGTGGAAGATTTAGTCGATGAAGAAAGCTTTCTTTCAAGAGGACTGTCAGATGATTTGGATGATGAGCAAAGTTTGGAAGATGTTAACTTAGGAGACGGTAAAGAACAAGATGAAGAAAACGATGGAAGAATGCATCATAACGACGACGACGACATCAACGCAAATAACGAAATGTTATTTCGCATCACCCTTTCTAATGGATTTAAGAAATGCATTATATTTTTACATCTATTTCTCATGTTTATTTTGTTTTATTCTGTTCTTAGGGACGACGGTGAATCTCCATTGGATTTCGATGCAGTGACGATGAAAAAAATATTGCAGTCTGCCAACATTAACAAAGATCCAAAACATCTCTTAGAAGAAGATATTGTCAGTCTGCAGTTCAACTCTATTGAAGAAGCAGAGACATTCTACCGGATATATTCAAAAGCATATGGTTTCAGTATTAGAAAGAACGAGGTAAAGAAAAACAAATCTGGGATGGTGATGATCAGTAGTTGGTGTTGTTCGAATGCGGGATTCAGACACAAGAAATACAAGGAAGCTCCAAACAGGGTTCGTGAGCCAAGAAGTGAAAGCAGAAGTGGTTGTAAAGCAATTTTTCGTATTGGGTACACCCATAAAACAAAGATGTGGTCCGTCAAAAAATTTTATGTACATCACAACCATAACCTGGCGAATGATTATGAAACAATTTTTTTGAGATCCCATCGTACGATATCACCCGCAGAGTTGGAAGAAATTAAGCTTATGAAGCAATCAGGTATGGGGACTGGACAGATATGGAATTTAATTGTCCAGAAGAAAGGTGGTTGGGATAAGGTTGGATGGACGAGAAAGGATTTATACAACACTCTATCTCAAGATAGTAGAGCACTAGACGATGTTCATGCTACGACAACACCTATATTTCTTCAATCTAAGGAGGACAGTGACCCAGATTTCTTCTACGCGTACAAGGTAGACAAAGATTTCAGATTGACCCATCTCTTTTGGGTTGACGGTGCATGTCGATTCGATTACAAATTATTTGAAGATTCACTAGCATTCGATTCTACATATAAAACAAATAAAAGTCAAATGCCGTTGATGGTTCTAGTGGGTACAAACAATCATGCGATGACTTATGTGTTTGGGTTTGCAATGATCCATAATGAGACTGTAGAGACATATTCTTGGGTTCTAGAAAAATTTCTAGAGTGTATGAATGACAAATTACCAGTGACGGTTCTCACGGATGGTTGCAGATCCATGAATAAAGCAATTGAGGATTTAATGCCCAGCGTAGTTCATCGAACGTGCTCATGGCATATCCTAAACAATGCTGCCAAACATGTACACCGAGAGGGTTTTCACAATAAACTGAGTCTTCTGATTAAAAGGTACATCGCACACTTGCTACTTTACTTTGAAGTATGTTGTTGTTACAATATCACAACTTTAGTTACTGTCCATGTTTTCTAAACAGGTACTATTCAGTCGATGAATTTAAAAATCGTTGGCAGCAGATGCTAACAGATTATAATATAGAGAACAATGAGTGGACCACTGCATTGTACAGAACGAGGGAGCGATGGGCGAACACATTCCTACGTGGAAATTATTTTGGCGGTTCTACTGCAACAAATAGATATAAATCTATGAACGCATTTCTGAAAAGGTTTTTGAATGAAAAGCTGCCACTATGGAAGGCCCTTCAAAATTGTGACTATGGTTTGGCGGCCTTACATTACGGCCAGATGGGTAAGCATGTCAATGATAAACTCTCAACACCAGTTGTGAATCAAACTAGCATAGCCGTAATAGAAGGTAAATTTGCCACAATTTACACTAAAACGGTGTTTTTAGATGTAAGGAAGGAAATCACCCGTTCTGATGCATATACTGTTCTCCATCATCACATCATAAGAGAGTCAGAAGTTTACACTGTCCAAAAGTATATGTCGCCAAACAGTGTCAACCGGAAGGTTACATTTGATCCGGTCGACAACATCATAAATTGTGAATGCTTGTGGATGGAGACCAAGGGGATTCCTTGTAGGCATATTTTTTCAGCAATGAAGAGATTGCAAATTGGAGATATTCCAAAGAACTTGATAAAATCTCGTTGGCTCAAGGATTGTAAAGAGAGTTCTCTCTCCGGACCTGGCTCAGAAAGAAGATTCATCCACCCAGACAGTATTGAGAGCAGAAGGTATGGTGGTATTCATGAACAAGTTAATCTGTTTACATACTATTATAAAAAATCAAGCAAAATTCAAGAGAGGGGAACGGAGTTGATGTCGTCTGTTCTGATGGAGTTGAAAGAAATGGTGATCGATATTGGTGAAGAAGAACAAATGGTAGCTGATGCAGTTCATGAAGCTTTAAAAGAGCCAAATCCGGTAGCAACAAAAGGAAGGCCTTCTCAAGGGAAATCAAGCCAGCCTACAGAAAGTCAGCCTATCCCGAAGCCTAGAGTATGTAGAGTTTGTAAAAAATCGGGTCACGATTTTCGTAATTGTAAAGTACGAAAGCGAAATAGCGATAAAGAGTAAATAGAATAAAATGAAACGTCGTTGACTTAAGACAATGTCTTTCTTATGTGGCAAGATGTCATTCACACGAGACAATTAGATAAAAAATATTTTCTCCAATGCAAAAGTTTGAGAAGACAATTAGATAAAAATGGAGAATATCAAATTCAAGTTCAAAATGGAGAATATCAAAAATGGAGAAAATATGTTCTCCGTGCAGTTCAAAATGGAGAATATCATTCTCCGTTTCAAATGACACGGAGAATATCATTCTCCGTTTCAAATTAAAACGGAGAATGAACATTCTAATGTGTTTTTAACACCGGGAATCTTATTCTCCGTTTTAAATTAAACGGAGAATATCGTTCTCCGTTCTAAATTAAACGGCGAATAGAATCCTCAATCGTTTTAATACTGGTGTTTGCCATAAAATATAAAAGAACAGAACAATTATCGGAGGATCGAACTTTTACTTCACGTTACAAACTCGCTTGTACAAAGAAAGCCTAGAGACGAAAACCTAGGTACAGCAGTCTAAGTACAATTATTTATTTTAGATTCTCGGGGGTGACAATAGAGGCTCGGAAAGGCGACGACAGCCCTGCCTTACTCCTTGGACGATCGGTATGCAGCCTTGGCTTCTTGTGAAAAGATGATTGGCGTTGACGAAGAAATGCTCTTCTTGCTCCTCTGTTGCTCTTCTGGCTTCTCTCTCTCTCTGTGTATTCTTTTTTTCTCTGACTATTGGGGGGGTCTCTCTGTATATACGTATTTTTTTATCTGAAATTGTATATATTACAAGGGAATGGCACCTTACTATTTATAATAGTGGGATGTGATCATTAGGGTTGCCAATGATTAGCTCTTGGAGATGGCGGCGGCTTGGAGGTTGGTCCATCTTGGCCATTCATTTTAATTATGATGAATCTGGGCCATTAGGTGTAGATTACACCAAATCCCATGAGCAATTAATGCTGATTGGAATAAATCTTCCTTATACTGATCTTCTGATATCTGTGAATAAATCAGATCTATTCTTCTGCCACGTGTCCCAGATTTATTGGGATCTGACCCAATCTTTAATGGCAGCAAATCTGAGGAATTAATCGGTTTAGGACACGTATCCTAGGGGCTGCTGGGGGGATCAGGACCGCATAACTAGTGAGCCGCATATGAATGTGAGCCGCATATGGTTAAGCCCACGTGTCAGGGCTGCGTGGGCAGTGGCCCTCACTTGAGTCTTCTAACCACAGAGGAGTAATCCTTATGGGCCGTATAAGTATATATCCGCCTGGGCTGCATGGACATGATCTTCTTGAACCGCATGAGAAGTCCTCGCTTGAGCCGCATGAGACTTTCATGGCCTGAGCCGCATAGGATGGATTCACTCTGAGCCGCATGGGAAGTCCTTTGCCCGAGCCGCATGAGGCTCCTATGACCTGAGCCGTATAGGATTTATTCTGAGCCGCATGAGAAGCGAGCCGCATAAGAATGCCCACGTGGCATTTTTATGGCTCTCGAGGGATTTGTGTCAGAGATTTCTTTCATCTTCCTTAGAGATTCATCATTATGGCAGAGCCATAATTACCTGCTTTGGTGTCAGGGCTGTCAACTTTTCAGAGGGGTCAGCCGTCATAGCAATTAATGCAGCATGGGTGGAGGGGAGCACTATCAGGCCACGTGTCCTCTGAGCCGCATGGAATGCCCTGGGCCGCATAGCTTCCTATGTCGCATGATTCCCTGAGCCGTATGAGTTCTCTGAGCCGTATGGATCTTTCCTGGCCGCATGAATCATTTTTTTTAGTATTTTCCATGCTTCTATAGGACCCCCTTCAAAGTTTTCAATTTGTAAAATTGAAATACTTTGAATAAGAAGCATGGCTGTATATTCTTCCGGCCGTATATAAAGTCCTGACCACATGGATATCTTGGCCGCAGGGGACTTTCGAGCTGCATAGTTGCTTTCAGCCGCATGGCCATTTGAACCGCATATGCCCTTTGCCACGTCATTATGCCATGCGTGTAGATCTTTTTGGGACAGGATCCCAAGAGCTCAGCCTTTAAATGGCTGGTTTGGCTCGATAGCCGAAGAGTCGATCACGTTTGTACGAGGCGTCGGTCCATAGTTTTCTGTCTATAAATAGAAGGGCATTTAGACAGTCTTCTCTCTTAGACTTTTTTTGACTCAGATTTTTGTCATGTTTTCTTCCTCTGATTATCAGACAGCAATGGCACCCAGGGCTTCTAAGGCTGTGAAGAAGGCTGTGGCGAGGAGTAAGAAATCGGCTTCGCCTTCGACTGTCGCGCCCCTCGTTCGTCTTGACGTTCATATTGCCATCGAAGGTAAGGATTAGGTAGTCGATTTGAAACCCTAACAGAGCCTGCTTCACTGCATACTCTAGACTTTGACGTGAACTTCTCAAACTACATGGTCTGCATACACGTCCCATGACTGAGCCGCATGAGGATATACCCCCTGTCTGAGCCGCATGAGACTTGTCTAAAATGAGCCGCATGACCATTTCTGACTGTTTTCATTTTCTTCATCTTTGGTTCTCGCAGTATCTCCACCGAATGCTGAGACTGCGGCATCAGAGGAGCCGCAGCCTCCTGTCATCAGCCAGGGATCTTCCTCTGTTAAGGAGGAAGTGAAGAAAGAAGAACCTGCGCCTGAGGGGGACGGCAGCCCTCCAAATATCGAGACTGCTGAGGGTGGCAGCGCTGGGAACTCTATTTCTTCTATTCCGGACGAGGATGCTCTTCACTTACATCCTTCATATGTGAGATGGCTGAGGGAATGGTACATGCGCTCCTGTAACTAGGATGTAGGGGCTTCTCGTGGATGTCTGTCTGTAGTCTTTGTTTTGTTTCGCCTTTCTTCTTGTCTTCATGAAGAACTCTTTTGACTTGCTTGCAATCGTGTGGATGTAACCAATTTCTGAATGAATGGAATATATATTTGCTTCACTCTTTTGCTTTGTAATAATCCTTTTATTGGGACATTTTACGTGGACCCATTGTCTCTAACGTATCCTGGTTTTGAATACGAACAACAAGTTTAAAAGAAAGGAACCAATCATACTGACTCAGAGGTACTGAGGACATGGTGAGCATGAGGGTTTCTTTGACGGGGGGTGCATAGAATAACTCAGAGGTAATGAGGACATGGAAGTTCTACGTAGGGGGTGATTTGTTTTTGGCGGAAGTGGAACGGCTTAGAGGTAATGAGGACATGGCCGTCTTGGAAGTCTGTGGACCCGTTACCTTTGTTGTGCACTGGGAGTACAGGTATTAGATCACGAGGGAGGATCTCTTGTAGGAAGAAAGTTCAGCGGTATGGTTATACATGACTTTCTTTCAAAAGAGTGACCAGGATGTAAGTTCAGGGGTACCGATGGGTACATAACTCGACAATCCATGAATGTTGGAATCAAAGTGTAAGTTCAGAGGTACCAGCAGGTACATGACTTGGAAATTTGGGATGATTTCAGCGGTACACGCGGGTACATGACTCGAAAATCTGGAATATTGTGGGTGCGAGCTCAGCGGTACCAGCGGGTACGTGACTCGGGAATCTGGAGAATGGTGAGTGTGAGTTCAGCGGTACCAGCGGGTACATGACTCGGAAATCTGGAGAATGGTGAGTGTGAGTTCAGCGGTACCAGCGGGTACATGACTCGGAAATCTGGAGAATGGTGAGTGTGAGTTCAGCGGTACCAGCGGGTACGTGACTCAATGATCTGGCAAACTATGAGGGTGAGTTCAGTGGTATCAACGGATACATAACTCAATAATCTGGAAATTTATGGAGTGAGTTCAGTGGTACCAGCGGGTACGTGACTCGAGGATCTGGAGAATATTGTTTAAACATAGTATTTTTTCAGGAACTTGCCGTTGACGGGCAACATGAGCAAGTCTCCATTCTGCTTGGCGAGGCGGTAAGCACCGTTGGAGAATACTATCTCTATGATAAATGGACCTTTCCACTTTGGCTGGAACTTGCCGGCGGTCTTGTGAGTCATGACCATCGGCCTCCGGACTGCCAGCACAAGATCATCCACTTAGAATGTTCTAATTTTGACCTTCTTATTGAAGGCTCCTGAGATGCGTGCTTGGTATAGCTCGATCCTTTGCTGAGCTAGGAGGCGCTTTTCATCTAGGGCCTCTAACTCTTGTAGTCGACGTCGGTAGTTGTCATTCGTCATTAATTGATAAGTGAAGGCGACGCGGAGTGAGGGTATTTGAGTCTCTAATGGGAGAACTGCCTCACTCCCGTATACTAGGGAGAATGGCGTATTCCCAGTAGCTGTTCGAACTGTGGTGCGATAAGCCCATAAGCATTCACCGAGCTTCTCGTTCCAGTCGCGCTTGTTGGAGGAGACGAACTTCTTGAGGAGTTTGATGATCGTTTTATTGAACGCCTCTGCTAACCCGTTTGCTGCCGGGTTGTACGGCGTCGAAGCGATATTCTGAATACGGTGTTTATCGTAAAATCGATAGAATGCGTGGCTTGCAAACTGCGGACCATTATCATGGATGATCCTTCGGGGCAGTCCAAAGTGGTAGATGACGTGATGCTTAAGGAAGCTGATCACATTTGAAGTCTTGACTTCTGCGAGTGGGACAGCTTCCACCCATTTGGAGAAGTAATCAGTGATCGCAAGTATGAAGCGATATTCTCGGGAGGAAGGTGGGGTGATTGGACCAATGATATCCATTTCCCATGATTCGAATGGCCAGGATGCTACTGTCGGATATAGAAATTCGGATGGTTGGTGAATGAAGTCCGCATGGACTTGGCAAGCTTTGTACTTTCTAGCATAATCGATCGCATCTACCACCATTATGGGCCAATAGTAGCCCATTCGGCGAAGACGATCTTGTAGTTTTGGGCCGGGTTGGTGGGCCCTGCAGACACCGTCGTGAGCTTCTCGTACTGCTTCTTTGGCTTCTGCGTTTGACAGACACCGAAGTAATAATCCGTCGTAAGAGCGGCGATATAGCATCTTCGTCTCTGTATCGTAGAAGAATCTGAGAGAACGCCTTCTGATGGAAATAGCTTCCTTTGGGTTCTCGGACAGGATGTCGTAGACGACGAAGTCGATGAATGGTTGTCTCCAATCTGGGGTGTCATCGATCGTCTGTGCGGAATAACTTGCCACGAATTGCACATTGTTTTTGGGACAGACCAGTTCATGGCCTATCACTTCCACTGATTGGCGATCATAATTTGGAACTGCTAAGGAAGCGGCAAGACCAGCTAGGGCATCGGCTTCAATATTTTGGAGTCTGGGGACGTGCTCGATGAAGAACCCCTCAAATGGCGAGATTATATCGATCGCTATTTGGTGATAAGGGATCATGTCTTCGTGGCGAACTTCGTACGAACCCCGGATCTGATTGACGATTAGTTAGGAATCGCCGTATGCTTCAAGGTATTCTACCCCCAGTTCTCTTGCAAGTTGGAGGCCAATGACCAGAGCGTTATACTCGGCCACATTGTTAGAGCAGGGTTCTGTGAGGGAATAGGCACGGTTGATCACCAATCCGGAAGGGGAGACCAGCACTACCCCGACTCCGACGACTATATTGCCTTTAGGTCCGGTCCTTGAAGCACCGTCAAAGAACATTCGCCATACAGCCTCGTGAGAGGTTGTGTGTGAGTTGGCGACCTCGTCTGGAATCTCTTCGTATATTCTGGAGGATTTCGAGCCTGGGTGGGCTGCTAAAAAGTCCGCCAGGGCTTGTCCTTTGACTGCCTTTTGTGGGACAAAGATCATATGATAAGGGGACAATAATATTGTCCATGTAGCGAGTCGAGAGCTAAGTGCCCCTGGTTTGGTCATGAGAACTCTGAGAGGGTTGACCCGTGAGATCACATGTATCGTTTGTCCGGTGACATAGTGTCGCGTCTTCTGAATGGCGAACACCAAGGCGAGACATTCCTTCTCTACAGCGGTGTATCGGTGTTCCGGCCCAACCATTATTCGGCTGAGATAGTATATGGCTTGTTCGCGGCCTGCATCGTTGTTTTGTGCCAACAGGGCACCGAGGGAGTGTTCCATTGCTCGTACATAGAGCAGGAATGGTTTTCCAGGGGCTGGGGCTACCAAGACCGGAGGATTTGACAAATATTCTTTGATGCTGTCGAAAGCACGCTGGCATTCCTCGTTCCATACGAATGAGACTCCTTTCTTCATGAGGTGCATGAATGGTCGGCATCGCCCGGAGAGGTTGGAAATGAACCTTCTGATGTAAGCCAGCCTCCCTTGAAGGCCTCTGAGTTCGCGGAGATTTTTTGGGGGACCCATCTCCATGATTGCTTTTGTCTTCTCAGGGTCTACATGGATACCCTTTGCAGTAATGATGAAGCCTAAGAACTTCCCGCTGGATACGTCCAGAAAGGACTTCGTGGGGTTCATCTTCAAATTGTGCGTTCGTATTAGGTCGAATACCGTCCTTAGATCCTGCAGATGGTCTTCCTTGCTACGGCTTTTAACGGCTATATCGTCAACGTAACACTCCACCGTCTTGCGTAAGTGGTCTCTAAAGATGATGCTCATGGCTCTTTGATATGTGGCGCCAGCATTCTTTAAACCGAAAGGCATAACTGTGTAGCAGTACGTGCCAATCGGTGTTCGGAATGATGTATGCTTTTCGTCGTCAGGAGATATTTTGATTTGGTTGTACCCCGATCCATGAATGACATGCGTTCGAAGCCGCAAGTATTGTCGATCATGATGTCTGTGATAGGAAAGGAGAATTCATCTTTGGGACACGCCTCGTTCAGGTTACGGAAGTCGATGCAGATTCGAATCTTCCCATTCTTCTTGAGGACGGGTACAATGTTGGCGACCCAATCGGGATATTGCTCCTCACGAATGAAGCCGCTGGCTATCAGTTTGTTGACTTCGGCTTCGATCGCGTCCATGATGCCTGGACGGAAGCGTCGCTGTTGTTGTTTGACCGGCTTCGCATCTAGTCGAATGTTGAGTTTGTGAAGAGCGATGTCAGGATTTAACCCTGGCATGTCTTCATAGCTCCAGGCGAACACATCAATGTACTCTCTGACAAGTTCTAACAGCGACTCCCGTTCTTCGTCAGTTAGGCTTTTACTGATGAAAATCGGTTTTGAAGAAGATTCGCTGCCGAGATCCACTTGTATGACCTCATCTTCAGTAGGAGGTTCTCTCAGTTCGAACCGCTTTTCCCATTGTGCGTCCAATTGTTGGGCCCATGGCTCTAGCTCGAGGATTTCGGAGATGTCTTCGTCTTCCTCGTAAGCGTCGGCGAATGCCATGTTGACTGACATGACTTGTCTGAATACATCTCCGATGCTGGTATCTGAGTCGGAAGTTGATGATCCGGTTGAATGTGACTGCCAGCCGCATTCTTCATTTAAACTTTCAGGGGTCATAGTAGGCATTACATATCCTAACCCGCATCGAGTTTTGTTATAGTAGTTCCGTGGTTTGTCCGCCGGGACTGGCGGCTTCAGAGGTAATCGTCGCCCAGTGTCGTAGTTCAATCCTGGCATCGTCTCTAGATCATACCCCTGTTTCTGTATGAGATATTTGGATTGAGGGCTATAAAGATACAGAGGCAGTCTCCCGACATCTGACCCGAGGTCGACTTCTTTTATGGTGAGGGGATGCGGGTTGTTCGTCCGGCCGAAGATGATCGGATGATCTCCTCCCTCGAATATTCGGTAAGCGTCTTCTACTAGAGTAAGCTGGATCGCGGTGTACACATTTGTCACCTGTGTGTGTAGGTGAGCGCCTATACCGTGTTCCATAGCATACATTGTACATAGCTTATCGAGCTCGGTGTAGTTCAAAGATAACCTTTTATTGATGAAGTAAGGTATCTTTTCTAGGGGGATTACATCATCAGGGGAGGGGACATTGGTGTGGGTAGCCATATACTTAGCGAGCTCCGGTTCCTCTTCGGCTACCCCCTGCGTAAATGAAGACTGAGAGGACGACCTAGGAAGCTTGATTGTCAGTGGTTCAGTTGATGGAGTTGAGCGTGGTGTTGTTGGCAGACTAGCAACCTCCAGTTTGGTACTCGACGTGGGGCGAGGAGTGGTTTGTTCGCTAGAAGTGTCAGACCTTGCGTCGAGGTGACGACCCTTCTTAGGAAGGCGTATCGTCAGCGGCTTGTCGGAGGGATTGAGCTTCCCTGTTTGGGGTTGACTAACTCTCGGCAGCCTGATTGTCAGTGGCCCCGTTGTGGATCTCGGCACTTGGCTGGACCTTGGCAGCCGGATTGTCATCTGCTCCTCTTGCGCCAAGAAGCTGATCGCGTCTTTCCGCAGAGTGGCGGTGAGGGGTGCGGACTTGCCCGGTTTGCGAGCTTGGAGGTGGATCGTCAGGGGTCCTTCGGATTCCGTAGCCATTTCGGTACTAGCTTGTTCATTTCCTTCATCAAGGTGCCTCTTCGACTTTTCGTATAAGCAGGAGTCCGAGTAGTAAGATTCGACCCCTTTGAAGAGATCGATATCAGCAAATTCTATCTTCACGAAGCCGTGTTTGTCGACGTATTTGAAGCACTGGTGTAGCGTGGAAGGCACGATCATATAATCGTGTATCCATGGGCACCCCAAGAGAATGTTGTAAGAAGTGTCTGCATCTATGACGTAGCAGGTGACTTCGGATTGGAGGTCGCCAATTTGACACTTCAGACGAATCTTTCCAATAGGGTAGCTCCTGCCCGAATTGAAACCGCTGATGGCGGTGCTTGTAGGTGTCAGGCGATGCATTGGGATGCAGAGATGATGTAGCAGACCCTTCGGGATGATGCTTATGGAAGAGCCAGGATCAATGTGCATCCGATCCACCTTCACGTCGCCGATGTATCCCGTGTAGTATAGCGGGTGATCATGTAGGTTGGTTTTGATGAGCATGTCCTGCGGAGTGAAGACGATGTTGGGCATTGCTCCCGTGCAGGCGCTGTCTTGGAGATCCACGGGTGAGTCCTCCCCGGTGAGGTTGGATTGAGCCAGATAAGCATCAGCATTTTGGAGTGCTTCGCTCAATACAATACGAACGTCCTTGGAGAGCCTTAGGAGTTCGTATAGTGACAATTTGGCCGGAGTGTTAGCCAATTGTGCTAAGATGTCAAAGTTATAGGGCCTCTCTAGCCCTTGGGCTGCGTCCTTTCGGAGGGATTTGTCGAAGCGATTCTCCTTCGGCCTAGGCTTGTCGGTCGTCGAAGGCTGAGCCGGTCCCGGAGCATCAGTTGTAGTAGGTTGATGATTTTCAGCTGGGCTGTTAACCACAGGTTGGGATTGCGCTCCGGACCGCGTGACGACGGCTGTTGTTTTCTCGTTGTCTGCTGAGATTGTGTGGCAGGTCCTGATTTTTCTACTCTTTTTGTTAGTGGGAGATGGTGTGGGCCGAGTTACTTCTGACACCAAGTCTGGATGGACCCACATGATCTCCCCTCGTGAGGTGGTGAGAGGTACTAGACCAGCAGCCTGTTCCCGGGGAGGTGGAAGATTGGTAATCTCCATCGTTGCCAGAGGGACGGGGATTATCCCGTCTTGAGTCTCCGTCGGAGGGAAGCTGCCGAATTGTACGGACACCATATTGGTTGCTACGGTTACTTCTTCGAAGTCGATGGCCAGAGCGTTCCAATCGATGAGGCTTTGGATGTACCGTTTCAGTTGGTAGCAGTCGTGTGTAGCGTGGTGTACATAACGGTGGTAATGGCAGAACTTTGGGTTCTCCAAATCAGCCGACCGAGGCTTCCGCCTTGGTGGAGGAAGCTGAATTCTACCTCCTTGTATGAGCATGTCCAAGATAGGCTTGACGTGGCCGTCTTCGAAAGAGTAAGTGATCTGAGGCCATTGTTTGTCTGCTGGTTGTGACTCGGGCTTCTGGGCCGTATCGGCCACCATAGCCTGCTTTCCCTTGTTGTCCCGATTGTTGGAGGGGTTACCCCCATTATCGTTGTTGGGACGCTTGCCTTTGTTTTCTCCTTCTGAGATGTGCAATCCCAGTTGGCGAGCCTTCTTCAGTCGTTCTTCGACGCTTGTGGCGCTGATGATGAACGTCTTCCAATCTTTGAATTGACTTTTGCCCATCCAGAGACTGATCGTTGGAAGCAGTCTCTTTTGGCAAATTTCAATCAAAGAGGAATCTGGATTTCCGGAAGGCAGCTTCATGGCGGTCTGGCGGAACCGTTCGATGTAGTTCCTTGTCAACTCCTTCTCCCCTTGGACGACGTCCATGAGAGTGGACATAGTGACGTCCTGTCCTACTTCGTAGAATCGTTCCAAGAACAGACGCTTGAAGCCGGCGAAGGAGTGGATGCAGTTGTCTGGTAGATTGCGGTACCAATCGAAGGCGACTCCTTCCAACGCCCCAATGAATAACCGTGTGAGGATCGTATCATCATGGAACAGATGGTCGGTGGTGACCTCAAAGTAAGTGATGTACCGACTTGCTGAGGTTTTGCCATCATACGGGTTGATATTGAACGGCTTATATCTTGGTGGGAATGGAACATCCCTCCATTCAGCAGGGTATGGTTGCCGTATTCTGAGATCTTGAGCATTTTCTCGGGCATGGAACATGGCTCGGAGCTCCTGGACCTCTCTCCTTACTTCTCGGGTCTCGTCTGTAGCAGTAGGGGCTGTTACTTCGGAAGGATTATTGCCCGGGTTTGGTGCCGCTGAGTTCGAATCCACATTGACCGCAGGGCCCGTATTTGTTTGACCGGGCGTTCCTCCTTGTAGAGTTGGCAGGGCCGCTTTAATCTCATCTACAGATTTGACCAAAGCAAGTAATATGGCTTCGAGACTGTCAATGCGCTGGCGATCACTGGAACCACCTTGATTGCTGTCCGTCATGAACACCGTCCTTACGTGAGGAGTGATGGAAGGAACGGTAGAGGATGTGTCCTCCGAGTCGTACCCGTGAACCGAGAAGTCATCAGGATATGTGGGAATATTGTCTTCTGGTTCGAACTCGGAGGGAGCAGTACCCCCAGCCTCAGAGTTTACTTCGTCTTGAGAGTCACGGGTGTCCTCGGGGACATCGACGTCTGTTGCCCCTGATGGAAGAGTTGTTTCTCCGGGCTCGGCTCCTTGAAACATTGGATTGTTACGGATGTTCGGAGGAGTGCTACCCCCAGTTCCCTCAACCCCCAGCGAGGTGGATGATGAATTTCCTATCGCGGTAAATTTCGTCTTTGAACGGGTGTGTTGGAATACACCAGTAGAGGACAACCGTTTAGACGATAGTTTCTTAGCTGTGTTGGTTGATATCTTGGGACTGGAGATATTCGTTTTTTTTCTTCTCCCTTCAGCGGGGACTTTTTGAGCAGAATTGCAGGAGACAACAGGAGGTGCCTCGTCTTCTGAGTTCGGGTGCTGTAGCCTTTGGAAGACGGACGGCCGATCTTCCGTCACTGTCGCGTTGTTGCAGCAGCAATTGACGATGATTTGGGTGCAGCGATGTCCAAGCGAGGACTCTTTGCACGCCGACACTCCTTCTCTTTCCTTGCGTTTGTGGAGGATCGCCTCCCGCAGGTCAGAGGAACCACTCTGTCTGTTTGCTGCCGGGGGCTGGATTCGAGTGGTTGTATAGAACTTCCCATCCGAGGCCCGTGTGATAGTCAACGGGATGCCCCGATAGTCAGAGGTTGGAACAGCTGACTGGGCTTGATGAGCCCGCGCTGCCCTAGACTTCCTCCTTTTAGCACTTGTGGGTGCGTAATAGGAGGAGTCCAAGTTGGGTACCACAGAGTCTGGCTTATCATCCAGAGAATCATCAGGGTCAGGACCGTATGAGAGACGGTCGAAGACAGATCGAGAGAAGCGTGAAGCGGACGCTATACGGCTAGAGTTAGGTACCGTGCAGGCTGCCTGCATACGGTTGCCTTCTGCCGTCAGACGAATTGTTTTTGTGCGGCTAGGGGCCACGACCGTACAGGCTGGCCGCATGCGGTTGGCAATGGTGGCCGCATGGGTTTTTTGCAAGCGATTGACTCCCACAGCTGCATGAGTTTTATTCGTGTGGTTGGCAACTGTAGCCGCATAAGCTATGCGGCTGACAGATATGGCCGCATGAGTTTTCTTCATGCGGCTGGAGGATATAGCCGTATGAGCTTTCTCCCTGCGGCTGAAGGATGTAGCCGCATGAGCTTTCTCCCTGCGACTGATAACCTTATGCGGCTCGGATCTCATAGAGTTTCTCTTTGCCCCTGCAAGTCCAGTATCATAGTATTTTCTTCTGCCGGACTTGGGGACAGCAGAGTTGTCTACGATCTGAAGTAGGGCCGCAGGGGAATCTTGCTCGCCGTCTTGAACAACAGAGGGTGTCTCTGCAAGAGCTTCAACAGGAACGAAGGATCGGAGTCTCCACTCCTTACGGGCCTTCTTTGTGCGGGCTCGCTTCTGGACCGAGCCAGTGCTTTTGTCGGAGAGCATCTCTTCGAACGCCTGTTGGACGAACCGGGCGACCATCTTTTGTTGAGTGGAGCCAAGCTTGGCTGCATCCGATCGCGTCACCAACTCCTCAGCCGTGGAGAAGTTAGTCCCCAGCAGAGTCGCTATCGTGTTTGCCATGAAATATAAAAGAACAGAACAATTATCGGAGGACCGAACTTTTACTTCACGTTACAAACTCGCTTGTACAAAGAAAGCCTAGGGACGAAAACCTAGGTACAACAGTCTAAGTACAATTATTTATTTTAGATTCTGGGGGGTGACGATAGAGGCTCGGGAAGGCGACGGCAGCCCTGCCTTACTCCTTGGACGATCGGTATGCAGCCTTGGCTCCTTGTGAAAAGATGATTGGCGTTGACGAAGAAATGCTCTTCTTGCTCCTCTGTTGCTCTTCTGGCTTCTCTCTCTCTCTCTGTGTATTCTTTTTTTCTCTGACTATTGGGGGGGTCTCTCTGTATATACGTATTTTTTTCTCTGAAATTGTATATGTTACAAGGGAATAGCACCTTGCTATTTATAATAGTGGGATGTGATCATTAGGGTTGCCAATGATTAGCTCTTGGAGATGGCGGCGGCTTGGAGATTGGTCCATCATGGCCATTCGTTTTAATTATGATGAATCTGGGCCATTAGGTGTAGATTACACCAAATCCCATGAGCAATTAATGCTGATTGGAATAAATCTTCCTTTATACTGATCTTCTGATATCTGCGAATAAATCAGATCTATTCTTCTGCCACGTGTCCCAGATTTATTAGGATCTGACCCAATCTTTAATGGCAGCAAATCTGAGGAATTAATCGGTTTAGGACACGTATTCTAGGGGCTGCTGGGGGGATCAGGACCGCATAACTAGTGAGCCGCATATGAATGTGAGCCGCATATGAATGTGAGCCGCATATGGTTAAGCCCACGTGTCAGGGCTGCGTGGGCAGTGGCCCTCACTTGAGTCTTCTAACCACAGAGGAGTAATCCTTGTGGGTCGCATAAGTATATATCCGCATGGGCCGCATGGACATGATCTTCTTGAACCGCATGAGAAGTCCTCGCTCGAGCCGCATAAGACTTTCATGGCCTGAGCCGCATAGGATGGATTCACTCTGAGCCGCATGGGAAGTCCTTTGTCCGAGCCGCATGAGGCTCCTATGACCTGAGCCGCATAGGATTTATTCTGAGCCGCATGAGAAGCGAGCCGCATAAGAATGCCCACGTGGCAAGGCCACGTGGCATTTTTATGGCTCTCGGGGGATTTGTGTCAGAGATTTCTTTCCTCTTCCCTAGAGATTCATCATTATGGCAGAGCCATAATTAACTGCTTTGGTGTCAGGGCTGTCAACTTTTCAGAGGGGTCAGCCGTCATAGCAATTAATGCAGCGTGGGTGGAGGGGAGCACTATCAGGCCACGTGTCCTCTGAGCCGCATGGAATGCCCTGGGCCGCATAGCTTCCTATGCCGCATGATTCCCTGAGCCGCATGAGTTCTCTGAGCCGCATGGATCTTTCCTGGCCGCATGAATCATTTCCTTTAGTATTTTCCATGCTTCTACAACTGGGAACGACATTCTCCGTGCAGTTCAAAACGGAGAATATAATTCTTCGTTACAAATAAAACGAAGACTATCATTCTCCGTTTTAAATTAAAACGGAGAATGAACATTCTAATGTGTTTTTAACACTGGGAATGCTATTCTCCGTGTAATTCAAAACGGAGAATTCTATTCTCCGTTTAATAAAACACGGAGAATGCTATTGTGGTGTCGTGGTTACAATGCTAGACTTGTATTTAAGAGGTCATTGGTTTAAATCTTGACTATAACAAAATTTTGTTTTATTTATACTTTTTTTAAGTTATGTATAGGGCCCATTTAAAAGGGAAAAAACTTTGATACAGGAGAGAAACTTTGATACAGTAGGGGGTATCAAAATTTTGATACCCCCTATGTATGACATGTGGGCCATCTCAAAATTTATATGTATATATATATTTACATGTGAGTCATCCAACCTTATCCTAGCCACGTTTTACAAAGCAGTAGGGGCCCACATGTCATACATAGGGGGTATCAAAACTTTGATACCCCCTACTGTATCAAAGTTTTGATACCCCCTATGTATGACATGTGGGCCCTCTCAAAATTTATGTGTATATATATGTGTACACATTTTATAAAGCAGAAAGGGCCCACATGTCATACATAGGGGGTATCAAAACTTTGATACCCCCTACTGTATCAAGAAAAAAATATTTCTATAGAGTAGGGGGTATCAAAGTTGGCAGAATTCGAAGGGACAGATTCATTAGTATTAATGGCATATAAATGGCAGTATTTGGGAGAGTTTGTTCTAGTCTTACTTAGCTTTACTTGAGAAGGGGCAGATACATTGGTATTGATGGAAATTAATTGAATTGAATTCGAAGTGGCTGCCACTTGGCGCATGAGTCCGAGTTATTCCATGCCTATAAATGGCAGTAGTGTAGGTAGAGTTTGTTCTCATCTCACTTAGCTTTTCTTGTGGAGATGGACTCTACCGATCCCCCGCCTTGGCAAGACGCTTTCCTCTTGGTTGTCGATCTTCTCGTACGAAGAAGCTTTGGTGGTAAAGTCCTTCAGAAGACTGAGATGTGCCTGGGTTTGGATTTATTGCCAACCCACGCTCTGTCGAAGCGCCCGCACGTTGATTGGCTCAGACTATGCACGATGTTCCTTTGTCGCAAGGAGTTTATTTCTTCAACATGTTCCATTGGTCCGACGCTGCACGGTGGTGAAGTCCTTCAGAAGACTGAGATGTGTCTGGGTTTGGATTTATTGCCAATCCACGCTCTGTCGAAGCGCCCGCACGTTGATTGGCTCGGACTATGCACGGTGTTCCTTTGTCGCAAGGAGTTCATTTCTTCGACATGTTCCATGATGAAGAAGGATGCCTTTGCACGGTGCTCTGCCTCAAGGAATTCTTTTGCCTTAGTGAGTTCCTTTGCTCGGACGATGCACGATGAAGTGACTTGCCTCAAGGAGTCATCCAACGGTTCCAATGCTCTGACGATGCACGATGAAGAACATCTACCACGTGGATACGAACTGAAAGACAACGGAGAACAACACTCCTCCTTGACAGTCGAAGCTTTCAATTGAGATGTTCCTGGGTTTGGATTTATTGCCGACCCACACTCTGTCGAAGCGCTCACACTTTGATTCGCTCTGACGGTGCACGAAGTTCCTTTGTTCATGGAGTTCCATTGCTCTGACTATGCACGGAGTTCCTTTGTTCAGGGAGTTCCATTACTCTGACGATGCACGATGAAGTGATTTGCCTCAAGGAATTCCTTTGCCTCAAGGAGTTCCACTGCTCTGCGATGCCCGCACGCAGCTCACATTCAACTTTTTTCTTGATAGTAGGATTTTATGTAGTATTTCAGACTTTCATAATGTAAATGTAACTCAAAAGGTCAAACTTTTCGTAGTTTTCACAATGTAAATGTAACTCAAAAAGGATTTTATTATAAAAGACAGCAGAGCAGACATTATAAAAGACAGAAGTTCTCTTGAAATCTAATTCTTAGCCCATACCAACCTCATCATTGTAGTCTTCTTAGCCCATACCAACCTCGTCATATTCTCATCAAGCTCATCTTCATTCTCCTTTTCAAACTAAACGGAGAATAACATTCTACGTTTCGAAAGACACGGAGAACGTCATTCTCCGTTTAAATAAAAACGACGAATGAACATTTTAATGTGTTTTACCACTAGGAATGTTATTCTCCGTTTTAAGACAGACGGAAAATGTTATTATCCGTTCCGAAATAAACGGTGAATAGAATCCTCAAACGATTTAATTTAAACGGGAAAGTTATTCTCCGTTTCAAGTAAATGGAGAATTCCATTCTCCGTTCCAGATAAAACGGAGAATATAATCCGAAGGGGCAGATTCATTAGAAATAAATTGCATATAAATGGAAGAATTCATTGGTATTAATGGCATATAAATGGCAGATTCATTGGTATTAATGACAATAAAAGTGACTGCCACTTGGCGCATGAGTTCGAGTTGTTAAATTTTGCCAATAAATGGCAGAAGTTGGGAGAGCTTATTATAAAAATGACTGCAACTTGGCGCATGAGTTCGAGTTGTTTCATATGTAAATAAAAGTCAAACTTTTCGTGGTTTTGACAATGTAAATGTAATTCAAAAATGATTTTATTATAAAAGCAGAGCTTATAAAAGACATAAGTTCCTTGCCCAATTACATCATAATTACATTATTGTTTTACAATGTCATTGCTTGGTTCGTGTTACATATTTGCTTGAAAGCAACTCCTTAGCCCATGCCAACCTCATCGTTGTCATCTTCTGGTGAGTTTCATTGTCATTTTCTCCCGGTATTTCGAAGGGAGGAGTCGTCAACATATTCATATAATACGTCGTGTACAAGAGGCAGTTGGGTGCCTATTGTTGTGGGCAATTTGGAGAACAATTCAGCACTTTGCTCTCATACTCCATCTTCGCCGGGCATCTCTCCCTCATCTTATCAACTTTTATCCTGACGATAGGCTCTAAGGTGTTCTTCATTAATTCTGCATCCACCTTGCACTTATCGTACGTGTTTTGCCTCAAGGAGTTGTAGTGTGTCCAGTCGTAGGAGATAAAGATGAATGTGAGCAGAGTATAGTATTTGATGGATGCATTAAAGAGTGGGATGAATAGCAACTCTATGTCGTCCTCCAAACCCATGACGAAGTCTACTAACTTTGTTTGGATGTCTTCAAAGGCGCCGGCTTTTGCGTCTCGTGCATTGGCACGTTCAACGATGGTCTGTTTCCCAAAAATAAAACACAATATCATGAGTAATTTTTTTCTGTCATTTTTCATCGGTGTACACATGAATATGGATTTTTCTGTTTGAATTCTTACCAATGTGTGGGCCATCATGAATGCAGACCACTTATGTGATTGGGGCGTCGGCTTTTGCTTCTGGATCAATGACACGTCCTTTGAACTAGACGGGGCACACCTTTTACTGCCTTGAATTTCTCTCAGCTTCCTTATTATTATGTCCAGTATGCCAGCCTCCATGTCGTCATAGTTGAGTATGTCTTGCATGTCTACTGCCGACAGCTGGACTGAAACTCCTTTTTCACCCTTTTTCCGGATAAAATGTGTATACAATATCACTGCACATAAATTTAGTTTACATTAAATTAATAAAGATAGATTCTCATTACATAATTGTGAAAAAAGTCTAGAAAAAACGAAAGAAAAAAAGGGTTCAGAATACATACTTTGGAGAATTCTTTCTGGGAATTACGATGTCGATGTATTACTTCCTCAGCTCTTCATCCGCATATTTCCAAAGTAAGAGTTCATCGCATTCCCTTAGTATGACGTGGTTCTTCTTTAATTCAGCCATTTTGGCGTCTCCTCCGGATTTCGGAGCGGCATTAACCTTCCGCTTTTTATTAGCCTCTCCAACTGTATTGCTTTTTATTAACCTCTTTTCCCCCGATCCTCCTCTTCTTTTGGCTTCTTTTGGAGCAGCAAGTTCAGCAGCTGCTTGAATCTCCTCACGCTGAAGTGCTACAACCATGGCTTGGAGATCAACAATTTTCCCATCCTTTTCGTTGGCTTCAATATTAAACGATTCAACTTTATTTTGAAGCTCCCTTTTCTCCTCAACGAGCCTTTCATTTGTTTCTCTGAGTTGCTCGGTTGTTCGCACTAAAATAAAACAAACAACAATGAAATGTATGATGTGAACCTAATACGGAGAATGACATTCTTCGTGTAATATAATACGGAGAATAGCATTCTCCGTTTGAAATTACACGAAGAATAACCTTTCCAGTATCGAAATGATAGAGAATAGCAATTATTTGTTTCAAATAACACGGATAATGTCATTCTCCGTGTTATAATACACGGAGAATAGTCATTCTCCTGGAAGATTACAAATCAGAAATTTGAAATAGAAAAGATTTTACCTTGTGCATGTAGCTCTGATTTAAGAACAGAATTCTGCTTTCTCAAATCTACCAGTTCATGCACAGAGCCCTCCATCACAACGTTGACTGCACGTTGTTGTGCTTCTTGTGCCTCGAGCTCTTTCAGCTTTTCTTTGAGTTTCTCGTTCTCAAGGTTGGCAGCACGTAACTGCGCTCCTTGTGCCTCCATCTCTTTTAACTTTTTTTTGAGTTCTTCATTCTGCGCAAGAATATCAGAATGATGTCTTCTCAAATCCTCCAGTTCATACACAGAGCCCTCCAACACAACGTTGACTGCACGTTGTTGCGCTTCTTCTGCCTCGAGCTCTTTCAGCTTTTCTTCGAGTATGGCATTCTCAAAGTTGGCTGCACGTAACTGCGCTCCTTGTGCCTCCATCTCTTCTAACTTTTCTTTGAGTCCTTCATTCTGCGCAAGAATATCAGAATAATGTAGCTCCCCATCCCAAAAATTTAGGAATATTTTATTATTATTTATTTCATTTATTATTATACTGCTATTATTATATTATATTATTCTTGAATAATATCAGTTGAAATTATTTATTCTAATAACTTATTTTATTATATATGTATATGTGCATATTTTTATAAACTATATACTAGGATAATAACTATATTATATGCTAAACACTTTTTACTAATTATGAAAACCATAGGACAAACTTGCTACTGTCACAATCCTTACAAAAGTTATGGTTAAGTGGATTGTGGCACCACCCAAGTACATTCACTATTTCAGAGCTGTCGTAGTGACTGTTTGTTATACACTATTGAAGTAGCCCATTGGGGGAATAAAGACAAAAAAAAAGTGGCAGCAATAGTGGAATAGGGGCCATTGCCTCTTGACAATTTGTTGCCAGTAGATCTGATTAATTGGCCGATTTACAATATTATTTTCCGTGTAATGTTGTTATTCTTAACTATTATGTTTTAGTACCTATTCTTGATAAGTACGACTTAAATTATTGTATGGGTACATTTATAAGCAAAACCAAAGCAATCCGAGCTTTACACAGCCCACAGAGCAGAGAAGTCCCCACAAGCAAAGCCCAACTTCTAATGTGGGTTCTGAATGTCGAACCTGGCCCATTATACCATAGTAACTACTACTATATAAGGAATACGAAACCCTAGGAACCCAGAACCTTCACCATCACATGAGGAGAAGCAGCCACCGATGCATGGCTAACACCATGTGTGAACATCACCACTGTAACTTCCCGCGCCCCCTGGAGATAGCTGTGGTCAACGCATGCGCCGCGTCTTCCCGGCCGTGCAGCAGCCTTCCGTCGCACGTTCATTAGCGTCCCCTCTACTCTCCGCAGATCGAGTACTACTCTATGCGACCTTCGAGCTCATGCTAGAGCATACCACCCTAGCAGCACTCCTATCGGCGACCCCTAGGCCGCAATAATCGAGCATCGAACCACAAAGCCCCGACGTTACCGCAAACCCAGCCGCAACTACAAGTGGTCACCGACTTGTAGATGGATGACGCACGAAGCATCGGACGTCAACTCCGTTGAACGCACACGGCCGAGCCATGCGACCCCGTACTCATTTCAGATCTGAGCACACTCGCGCCACCTGGAACAAAGCTTGCGACCTCGAAAAAACTATCGGACTCCTCTGCCAACTACCTCGACCGTCAATCGTGAAGGAAGCCGGTACTGACGTTGTTGTAGCCGAGATGGATCGACGGGCCAACTTCGGTGGTGGTACAGAAGATGTTCTCTGGTCCTATCGTGGAGTTCATGGTAGTCTGGGAGAGGGAAAACAAGTCGGGATCGGGGGTTCCGAAAACGGAGACGTCCAGGATTGAAAGGGAGTTCTGTTCTGCGCCATGAGTCCTTTTCCTTTCAATATGCATGGTTTTTCATGCAAATGTGAGCACAACAACAACTTGAATTAAAGGTAATATTTATGCACAAGCCCCTATCAATAGCTAATTTTCAACTAATCCTTAAAACCTTTATATTATATCTGTGTGTGGTTATTAAGGTTAAATAAATAGCTAAATCATTATATAATATATAATATGAATTTAACTAAATAGTTAACCAATATATGCTCATACCTTGTTATACAACATAATTAGATTCGGTAGCTAAATAATAATTTACATAAACTATTTACAAAAGTATATAGACTAAAATATTCCAATTATAGAAAATAATTGTTTATAAAATCTTTACTTCGTGCACGTTCGTCAGATCGAGACGAAACTTGTGCCAACAGGACCGTATTATTTTTCTGGTCCTGTACGCCAAGTTTGGTCCAATTCTGAGACAGTTGATAAAATTACCGTTTTGCGGGCCCCGCGGTTCCACTCAACGGGTAATTTTGTGCACGGCCCACCGAAATCCAATTTTGGACATACGGTTGGGTTTGTATCGAAAAATTGGATCCGTAGATATATAGTTTGACGAATTTAGAGACCATTGACTCTGGCACGCTTTTCGGTGCAAAGCGGGTCCAACGGCGAACATCGTTTTTGCCCGAAATTACCGTTTTATCCCTGTGTCCAGAATTGGACTTAAGGACAGGTAATTCTAGCTAATTTGACTATTCTGAGAACATTGGTAATGTCTATTTCAGCATCCGGAGACTTCTACATGTGTTGACTGATTGTGGCTCATTGAGTGGTATAGTATTATTGGCTTCTCCAGCTAAGGACCTCAGGCAAGTGCACTTTCTGATTGCTTTCTGATTCATAGTAGTGTTTTCATTTCATATCTATACATATATCTTGCTGCTTGTTGACACGCTCGTCACACGGAGTAGTCGGGAGGGAAAATATCTTAGTAAACATGTGAACTACCCAGAACTATCCCATGAGTCTATTCTTGAATAATAGTCGCTGCACACGACACGTGCAGTGTGCCGGATTTATCTCCTAGCCGTTCACATGTCGAAATAGATATTTCACACCACCTAGATAGATGTCTTTTATTAGTTTTTCCTTGTTTACTTCTCTATCGTGCAATGTCATCATTATCTTCCAGTTTTATCTTTCATATGTTATTTTCATGTCTTGTTAATTCTATTGTATTTTCGCATTGTCGTCGGTTTGTGTACTTGTTCCATTCCTGACTGGAAACCAACATTTTTCAGGTTTAGCCGTGCACTACCAAAATTTATCGTTTTAGCGACGGCCACATCCGTCGCTAAACCGACGATAATTACTATTAGCGACCGATAACCGACGGATTTTGGCCAAAAAATTTCGTCGGCAATCAGCTCGTCGCTAATAACGTTCCGTCGCAAAGTTGTCGTCACATAACTGAATAGCGACGGATTATCGACGTCACAATACGAAGCATTAGCGACGCATTTCCGACGGACTTTCGTCCATTTCAACTATTAAGTACTGAAATGTGTAGGCAATAGCGACGTAAAATTCCGTCGGTAACCCGTCGTAACAGCGTATCAGATCATATCATTCCGTCGCTAATCCGTCGGTATTCGTCGGTAGCTAACGACGGATTAGCGACGGTATTCTGACGGACTATCCGTCGATCAGGTTCTGGAAATGCTTGGCATTTCCAGCACCATGGCGACGGAAGAGTAGTCGCTAATACGTCGTGACCGCGTCGCTACAGCGACGGGTTGCTGACTGATTATCCGTCGCCATGATTCTGAAAATGTCATGCATTTCCAGAACCATGTCGACGGATGTTCCGTCGCTACGCGGTCGCCATATAGAGCGACGGATTAGCGGCTGATTATCAGTCGCCCTGGAGACGGATTGCCGTCGCTATTCCGTCGAAGTTTATACCACCAGAACCTTGCCGACGGATAATCCGTCGATCACCCGTCGCTACCTGGAAACAGTTTAAAAACTCCAGATAGCGACGGCTTATCCGTCGAAAACCCGTCGGTAACTGGGATTATCTGTCGCTAAACGGTCACTAGTCCGTCGCTAACTGAGTTTTTTGGGAAAAAAATTGCAGCACTTTCCCTGTTCACAAATATATGCATAAACCAAACCAATATATAATGCACACCAATTATCCAACAATCACACAGACCAAATATATAATGCACACCAATTATCCAAGAATCACATAGACCAAATATGCACATACGAATTTAATGCACACCAATTATCCAAGAATCACAGACCAAACCAAATTAATATAAAATAAATATCAATTATCCTAAAGAGTAACATAATATCCGGTGCTATAAGCCGATTATAGCACAATTAGTTCAAAGCTCTCACAAATAATCCAAATTTTCTTAATACAATATTTTAAGGAGGAGGTCGATTGTCCGTTCCCGTATTCGACCGACGAATATACTCCTCCACAAGGTACGGAGGCAAGGCATCGTAGACAGTGCTCGAAAGTCGGCAAAGCTGCTCTGCGGACATGAGATCCAGGAGTGCCGTCACAGCCGTAGGCGGTAGCACAGGGGCTTCAGGATTGAAAGAAAGATGGCCCACGGAAGACGGACCGACACCTGCAGTCGACGGACCAGTAGAAGACGGACGAGCACCATCAGCAGACGTACCGGCAGCAGCAGACGGACCGACAGCAGCAGACGCAGGCGGAAAGTGCATGGCAAATTACTTCCGCAAGGACGACACCGTCTCGTGCAGCTGCGTAAGCTGCGACCTAACATCATCGTTTGCCCGGGCCACGGGAGGAGGCGGTGTCGGTGAATATCTCTGCGTCACCATATGCAATGGCCCTAGGGAGCCGACTCCGTACAGGAACCCTTTCTTAAAGCTGCCGACGGTATCTACGAACAAGTCGTTCCGAGCGGCCAAAGAAGAGGGCGTCCGAAAGGGTGTCGTTTCACCGACATCCTCGGTGTCAGTTAACTGAGCCCGACTAAGGACCTCACGATACGCAGCCTATCAAATGAATGTGTTTATATTATAAGATTTACCTAAGTTGTAATCTAAATCCTATGTTTCACTAAGTTAAGTGTGAATCCTAAGTTTACCTAAGTTATAGTCCGAATACTTTTAATTCTAACGTTAATCTCATAAACATAAGTACTTACATCAGTCTCCTTGGCCCTCTCGTCGACGAAGCTCCCGTCCTTCCGTCTTTTGTGCGTATGCTGGAACACGTCGTGCATGGTGACCGATTCTGGCGCCCTTCCCTCCCCGTTGGGCCTGCATACGAAATTTTTGTAGAAAATAATTAACTCCTTTAATTAATAATACCTAATTCGATAGTGAAATAAATTTACGGTTGCTCACCAGATCTGCAAGTATCGCTGCATGAGACCTTGATCCCCCCGTATGAAGGCCCGCGGCAGATCGGTTCACCTTCGCCTTCTCCGATTTCTCCTTGTACGCAGGGTTATCCATCATGCCTAAGAGGTCCTCATAATACTCCTGCCGGATCCAATTCGGCCTCGTATACCCCATTTTTAGGTCATGAATCATATCCCGTATCTTCTTCGAGCATGCGCTTCTGTAGGTCCTGCGGATCCCCTCCTCGCGATGGAGGGCCACCAGTACGTTCTCTAACACAGAAAATCAATTATCACGTAATTTACAAAATGGTTGATTAAAGAATCACATAGACTTAACCAAAAAAAATATAGATATATACCCTCAACTCGTCGAGCCAGACGTACTGCACGTTTGGGGGCACCGACGTAAAGTTGAGGTAAGGACCGTGGAAGTTAGCCCGGATAATTTCTCCAAGGGCCCTGCCAACATTAAACGAAAAAAACCTACAAAGAAGAAACGACTGGATTAACTTAAAAAAATGAAAGAAATTTAATAAATTAACTTAAATTTACTTACGAGGTCCCCGCGGGCCATAGCTCTCGTCGGAACTCGCCTCTCGGCCTCTCTGGTGCCGTCGGAGGATCCGCGGGTCCGCGTATGTACTCCCCAGTAACCGGATGGAACCGAGTATGGGGGTACTCCGGGGCCCACTGTGCAGTAACTGGGGCATCCCCTGGTGGATCCGCTGGTGGTGGTTTCGATAGCGGATCGGATCCGCTAGCAGATCCGGACTGATGCCTCGATGAAGTGGTCGATCGAGGGCGGGATGCGTCTGTGCCCGGGGTACTCTCCGGGTCGGGCTCGCTCGATGGGGTCACATTCCGGGAACTTTGAATGCGACCACGACCACCAGCACCAGTACGACCACGACCACGACCCGCACCACCACCACCACCACCACGACCAGCACCACGACCACGGCCAGCCATCATGACCTGTAAATAGAACACATAAACATAATTAACAATATGAAAGTATAAATGGATATAAAAAACTAAACTAAAATATACATACCACCAGTAGGGAGACGAGTGCCGCCGCGACGAAAAAGACTAGGAGTGCCATCTGCAATAAGTAAATAATCGAATGAAAAAAACATAAATTCACGTAATTGCTTTTATGAGGTCAAACTTAATTCATGTAATTGGAAGTGTTTTTACTATACAACAATATTTAACCTAATCATCGTCTTCGTTCTCATCCTCGGCCTCGTCTTCATCATCATCCTCCTCATCCTCATCCTCATCCTCATCCTTATCTTCATCGTCGATTTCATCTGTATCCTCATCCCCATCAAATTCTTCTTCTTCTTCTTCTTCTGCCTCAAAATTTGGGACAAGATGCCTCTTTCTCCCCTGGTTGACAGCTAAGTCTTGTGTATCAACCTCTTCCTTCCTTCTATTTTCCTCAACAATATCTTCAACATCCATTGTATCTGAGTGTTGTCCCAAGTATTGGGACTTTTCGATCTGGTCCTCTTGGTATGCTGGGTCTCCAACGTTGAATGTATTTTTAGATTTAATCTTGCATACTGCCCACCAGTCAAATCGATCTCTACGACGCCTAGGGTAACTTGTATAGTAGACTTGAACAGCCTGATTTGCTATTGCAAATGTATCGGACCCTCTATACCTCCTGCGATGATTTATATCGACGAATCCAAATTGTTTATCGATTCTCCAACCGATATTTGGTGTCGTATCGAACCACTCACATTTGAACATCACAATATGCATATCATATGGGCCAGTATATTGTAAATCTACAATATCCCGAAGCACTCCATAATAGTCAAAGTCCGGCTCGTCGTCATAGACGGTGTCTCTTATGCAAACACCGGAATCCTTGGTATTGATGCCGTCATTGATAAATTCGACATTTATAGCATTCTGAGTTGACTTAAACCTGAAGCCATTAACGACATAGCCTGGCCAAGTCTTTATTTGCTTCTTCGGTCCCAGTGCCAGATAACGAACACTGTCATGAGTGAGTGATGTTTCAGGCAATAAAACCTGTAAACAAATATTTACAATTTAAATGTTTCAGATTATATATTAATAATCTCAATTATAATCACAGTTACTTACGTATTTGCGAAACTATGACGGAAATATACAATCAACCTCTCTTTGAAGTCCCTCATCGGTAATATCGGGTCTCCTCATTTTGATTTCATCTCTAAATACACTATTAGAGAAAATAAGAATATATAAGTGTAGTCACTTACTTCATCAAATTCGAGATTATAACGAGTGCAAGTGTACTGACTTACTTCTCCAAATCTCTCACTTCTTGTATGTCACAGTTTAACAAGACATATCAGTGAGCGGCATCATACTCGTCGTCTGTCAACCACCGTCTTTTACTAGCCCCAACAGGCTTGCCCCTTACATTGAATCTTCCTCCATCCTCAACGTCCTCGTCATTCCTTTGAGGTCTATTTCGATTTGTTTTAACATGAGTATCGAAATAAATGGAGCAGAAGTTTGAAACCTCTTCGATAAGATATGCTTCGTATATCGAAGCCTCTATATGAGCTTTGTTGCCAACTTTCTTTTTTAGATGGTGTAGGTATCTAGAGAGACAAATTATCTTGAGAATTAAGAAAGAATTTTAAAATAAATGGAAATTCAGCTTAAATTATATCGATATTTATGTACCTTTCAAATGGGTACATCCATCGATAATGAACAGATGTACCGACACGGGCTTCGTATGCTAGATGAATCGGTAGATGTTCCATGCTGTCGAAGAAGCCAGGAGGAAATATTTTCTCCAACTTGCAAATTGTTAAGATAATCTTCTCCTCAAGTTCAACCATGTGTTGCACAGTCAACTTAGTTGAACAAATATCCCTAAAAAATATTGATAGTTCGGCCAACGGAACCCATACAGCAGAAGGCAACAACTCTTTCAAAGCAATGGGCAGTAATCTTTCCATAAACACGTGGCAATCATGACTCTTCATTCCCGTTAGCTTGCGTTCATTGAGGTCAACGCATCTAGACAAATTCGACACATAGCCGTCGAAAAATTTTAAAGTAGATACGCACTTGCAGATTATTAATCTATCTTCCTTGCTCAATGTGTATTGTGCTATCGGCTTACTTAATTGTCCAGCAGCTCCCCTTTGTATCAAGTTCAGATAAGGATGCTTGCATATCTCGGCAATGTCTTGTCTTGCTTTTGGATTGTCCTTCGTCTTTCCTTTAATGTCCATGACGGTATTGAAGACATTATCGAACACATTCTTTTCGATATACATAACATCAAGATTATGCCTTATAAGATTATCTTTCCAATAAGGCAAGTCCCAGAAGATACTCCGTTTGGTCCAGTTATGGGTTTGTCCGAACCCATCGACACGATTGTTCGATGGATCTTCCATTACAGTGAAAAAATCCTTTACATCTTTCCAAATATCGTATCCCGATAATCTGGCAGACGGATGAGAAAATTCTTGTTTTCCAGCTCTGAATGCGTCCTTGTTCTTTCTCCAAGGATGACTCGCGGGCAGAAATTGACGATGACAATCAAAGAAAGAAGTTTTTCCTCCATGCTTAAGGCGGAACGCCTTACTATTTTGTATGTATATCGGACAAGACAGGGTGCCGTGAGTACTCCATCCCGACAGCATACCGTATGCGGAAAAATCATTGATTGTCCACATTAGTGAAGCTCTCATCTGAAAGTTCTGTTTCCTGGAAATATCATACGTCGCGACGCCGATCTCCCACAACTGTTTTAGCTCATCCACTAACGGCTGTAAATATATATCGATATTCTTCGTCGGATTTTTGGGACCCGGTATGATAGCTGTCAAGAACATATAAGGAGTCTTCATACACATCCATGGTGGCAGATTGTAAGGGGTCAGAATGACCGGCCAGCAGGAGTATTGAGATCCCGACTGCCCGAAAGGGACAAATCCATCAGAACATAGCCCCATGCGTACATTTCTGGGCTCTGCAACAAAATCTGGATGGCGAAAATCGAAATATTTCCACGCCTCTCCATCCGAAGGATGTAACAATTCTCCATCGTCCTTTGTGCGTTCTTCGTTGTGCCACGTCATGTGTTCTGCTGTATTCTAAGACATATACATCCTCTGCAAGCGCTTCGTGATCGACAAGTAATGCATATACTTGTAAGGACGTCGTTTTCTAGTTGACTTTCCTTTTCTCCTGACTTCCTTGTAACGATCCGCATTACAGAAGCTACAACTTTCTACATCCTTGTTCTCCTTATAGTACAACATGCATCCGTTGCGACAACAATCTATCTTGTCGTACCCCAGTCCCAGTTGTCGGACCATCATCTTCGACTTGTAGAAGTTTTTTGGAAGCTCTTTTGATTCCTTCGGTAATACCTCCTTCATTAGTTGTGTAATCGGATCATAGCAAGTTTATGGCAAGTTAAAATCGGACTTTATGTTCAACAACCGCATCGTCACTGACAGTACGGAATGTGGATCACAACCAGGATATAAAGAAGTTTCAGCATCCTGAAACATATCATAGAACTCCTTCGCCTCGGGATTAGGATCATCAAAATTAGGCCCTGCCGCGTCGTACACCATATCTCGTGCAAGGTTCTGCACGTCTCCATAATCAACGGAGCATTCGTCGTCATCGACGACAAAATTTGCTGCAGCATTATCATCAAAAGCATAAGTAGCAGCATTCGCAACCTGTCTTTCGGCATATAGTTCACCTTGCGATGACCACAGGCCGTAATCACGTACGAAACCCTTACGGGTCAAATGATCTCTTACACTCACTACTTCTTCGTAACGTCTATTACGACAATTACGACATGGACACTTGATTTTGTTACCGTCCATAAACTGAGCTTTGCTCATGGCATACTTAAGAAACACTTCCACGCCTGCCTGAAAATCGTCACTCACACCTATTCTGCTCTCGTGTTGTCGTTTGTACATCCATGTACGATCAACGAAATAATGATCCATTACAGATTAGATGTAAAAATCTATATAGTAAGACAAACTAAACAGAATTAGTATATAATCATGTAACTGGTGGATCCGCTAGTATTCTAGCTCGAGAAGAGAAAAATATAAATACAGTTGTTACTAATAGTTCGATACCGATAGTGCGATACCGATACCGATACCGATAGTGCGATACCGATACACAGGCCGATAGTTCGATACCGATAGTTCGATACCGATAGTGCGATACCGATACCGATACCGATAGTTCGATACCGATAGCGTGGTTTAAATTATCGGCCGATACCGATCCGATACGGCCGATACCGATACGGTTTGGTATGTTCCGATCCGATACCGACCGATACCAAATATTGACCGATACCGACTATGGGGGTCTTTGTTCCGGTCAATTCGGCAAAACCAATCGGTAAGGGTGACTACTATTTCATATAATTTCAAAACTACTAAGAAATAACGCTGAAATACTTAAAATTATGCCTAAATGTATAAAATATATGTTTTTAAATGTAAATAATTTATTAATAATTATTTGTTTTCCGATACCAAAGTTCAATACTCCGATACGAAACTGCCGATACTACCGATATCGCCGATACCAATACTCATAGGAATAGTCCGAAACCGATTCCGATACCGATTGTGAACCTTGACCGATAGATACCGATACCGATAGTGCGATACCGATACCAAACTGAGTCAATCTATCTATTTCTAAATTGCAAGAGTCCACTTCTAGGATATGGGAGCTATATCCTAAATATCTAGTCTAAAATTAACTTGATTAGGATACTAGAGTGTCCTTATTATCTAACAAGCACTACCTTAGTCTAGTCACACTAGCATTAATTACCTATAATTCCTACCATTTCTACAATCACACATTACACCCCAAGCCGTCTTGCATGCTAATTATAATAGGCACATATATATGTATATCACAGTTAGATGTATAGACCATGAATCCAAACACTGACTTATGCAGATGAAGAACTCGTACTGTCCTTGACACAGTGAACATATACACCATGAACCCAAACTCCATATTCACATTTACTAATCCAAACACCACCAAACTAATGGATAACACCCAATATGGATAACACATTATTTAGCCAATATATAAACTCAGATGAATTTGATAAGCAAAGCCCCCCGCCGCCCCCGACCAAAGCCCGCCGCAACAAGCCCGCCGCCCAGCCCCCGACCAAAGCCCGCTGTCCAGCCCCCGACCAAAGCCCGCCACCCCAAGCCCGTCGCCCAGCCCCCGACGCCCCCGCCCCAAGTCCGTCGCCCAGGCCCCGACGCCCCCGCCCCAAGCCAGCCGCCCAGCCCCCGACGCCCCTGTCCCAAGCCCGCCGCCCAGGCCCCGACGCCCCCGTCCCAAGCCAGCCGCCCAGCCCCCGACCCAAGCCCGAATGTTCCCAAGCCCGTCGGCCCCGCTGCCCCTACGTCGATACCGCGAGAGAGAGAGAGAGAGAGAGAGAGAGAGAGGATTACCTTCGGGAGAGAGAGAGGAGAGCACGCCGTCGCCGTTCACCGAAGCCGCGCGAGAGAGAGAGAGAGAGAGACAGAGGAGAGAGATTGAATTTGGGGGGAATGCCAAAAGTTCCCCCCGCCTTTTCATTTAAGTCTGGAACGTAAATGTAGCGACGGAATAGCGACTGCTAATAATCCATCGCCATGTAGTCGCTATTATGATTATCCGACTGAATATCCGTCGCTACGTAGTCGAAGATATGTCCCGCCAATTCTCTATACAATTCCCGCCAAATAATCGACTGTGTAGCGACGACGGAAACTCCGTCGCTATAACACCGACACTCTAGCGACGGATGTACGACCTTTTCTCCCCCTAAAATTAAAATAAAAATGACAAAGGCTTGTAGTCGGTAATCAGTCGCTGAGCGGCCACGAAACCGTCGCTAATACCGACGGAATAATTTCGTCGCTAATAATCCGTCGCTAAATGAGCGTATTTTGGTAGTGGCGATCACTCTTGCATTGGGAAGACTTGGGTATGCTGAGGTCAACCTAGAAATAGAAAGCATTGTAGCAGATTCATTAACTGTAAAAGCTTGTATTTTCTTCAATTATAAGTCTTGTAAATGTTGTAATAAATTTAGAATTGTGAATGAGCAACAAATGTTGTATTTTGAGCATCTATTTCTTGCAGGCTTGACAGCGTTCTACCGCCGACTCTGCGGCGTAGGCTGGCTTGGACACGTCTCGTATCCGAAAACGGATGTGGGTCGTGACAAGTTTTTGTGGTGGCCCATGCAGGTCAGTCTTCGCAAATTATGCGAACTCGCGGTAGTACCATATTAGTCGTACTGCTGCGAGCCTGCGCCCAGGAAATGCTCATTCATAATTAGGTTTAAAATAATTTAAGAGAATGACTAGGACTAGGAGTCCCTTGTTCAAATTGACCGTTGGGTAGTTAAGGTTGTTAGATAGGCCATGCTATTTAGAATGCTTGCCAGGTCTCTATAAGATACACTGATACTTTTGATACGACATTATGATTCAATGTGGATCCACTATTCACTGGTAAGTTAGGCTTATCTATAATCAAGGCTTTAATCGTGATAAACTGTTCGATTTATCTTTTGCTCTATTTAGATATAAACATCATATCATAAATTAGAACTGTCTATTTAAATTCTATTTTGCTGTAAGGAATTGATTCATAATTCATGATTCTGTTATTCGTATACGAATCTCGAGGTAGATTGACTTGAGATTTTCCATCAACCATTGAAATGCACATGAAATAGATACTAGAATGTTTGTATTACTTTCATCTTTAGTTATTTTCTCCATATTAACTCTTTTATTTTAAGTGTTGTGACTGATAGGACAAATACCTACACTTTATTTTTGTCAACCTGTTTGAATCTCTAGAAGCCCCTAAAGTTTACGAATATAGTTAAGGGAATGGTTAGACAGCAGCACACTGTCGTCAATTATCTGAGAGTGGAGATGTGGGTTCACTGCAGCCATCAGCGCACTGGCGAGGCACAACCCACATAATTGAAATCATCCCGAAGAACCATAGTCTATGGAACATTGCTAAAGCTATGTTCTCGATTGACCTCTATTAGATCTTAGATACCCTTGTGCCAATATAGAGTAGAGCACCTGGTAGCATATCACCTATGAATCACGGAACCAAGGGTTTACCATAGTCAGAGTATATGGGCGGGGCATAATCCTCGGTAAAATAATTTCAGACGTGATTACAAGTTTAGAATACTATAGAAGATAGAGGCTGCCCTGGATGACCCTAAGATCCAAAGTCAAAACTAGTGAAAGTTATGCCAGTTGAATAGCGTGTTTCCCAACCTGGTCTTTCGTGGTCCTTGTGATCCATTGACGAGGTAATTGACTGACACTAACAGGTTTACTTAGAATATAGAATTTAGAGTTCCATAACCAATTAATCGACTAAGGCCTTATGGATAGAGGATAGTCGGATGACTGTATAGGCAAGAACACCAAGTAAGGATTTGACTTTCTCAAAACTCGAACCAATTGTGCCCCATTTCAAAAAATTTTGCATATTTATATTTTGACTCTCTTGACCAATGCTGCTATTACAGCATAGTTTTTGCAAGCATTACTCTTTTATCGAGCTTGATTCAAGACATATGTTTATTGGGGACGCCCGCTAACATATTGTCTAATCAGAATTATTGTATTACGATCTGATCAACCATGATGCATTTGGTTCGCTCTTCATCTAATTACCCTACGTGGATTGAGATGTAGATGTCTCTAGGATCTCATCTGCGACTGCTTTGACAAATCCTCTTGAATTATGTATTCGCCTTTGAATCACGTAATTGTGTTCAGTGACCCCTCTATTGAACTCCTTATTGGTTTTTGTCTTTCACTGATTTGGAAAGACAAAAGCTCGTAATTGGTAGATAGATACAGAGTATTCCCATGGCTATGATAGTTGTATATGCAAGTGTAGCTACCATCGACCAGCCCTGTGACAGGAACCTTGCCACCATATCCTAGCCTCTAAGGTGGGTAGACTCTAAGCCTTCTAAAATTTTGGTATATACGAGGATTACCGATTGATTAGAATAATTTTCCACTAGGATGATAATTAGAGCCCCATGGACTCCCACTTTCCATTTAGATCATTTCGTGTCCTCGGTCGTGCCATTAATATTCGGAGCACGAGACCAACTGTTACCTTCCAACAAATTTCATATGTAAGATCTAGACGAGTCCACCTTCATCTAGGTATATCATGTCCCACTCAAATCTGTCCCTTGTACTCTATTTTTGTGCTACGACTTTCAGGTTAAAAGGACCAACTATAACCCATACCATGATACCAGTATACTTTCCGACGAGCAACTAGCTCAACCACTTGGGTTGAAACCTATTACAGGTCACCCTAATCTAGTAGGAATAGTTTTATCATTGTGATCTTGTCCAATCCATATAGATGGAAACCCAATGTTCATCCAACCAACGACTGATGTCCAAATAAAAAACCCATTAAGACCCAGTAGAACCAATCCATGCATACCACCGTATTTGGACTATAAGACCGAACTAATTGAAATAGGTCCCTGTACCTATTATGTAGTCTCCACCTCTTAGAGTGTGATGTCATTCGTAACCCTCATTCCATCTACCTGGAAGTCGTGAGACGATCTTGTATTGCATTTATATTCCTTGCTCGTATGTTTAAATAAGCACGAAAAAGGTCACAATCTTGATTTCTCAAATTCCGTTCCATTATGAAATCTTGCTCAGATAAAATTTTGAGAACGGAATTTATGTATTGCACGGATTGCAAGCTCTCTAGGAAATGAAAGGTTTTTTTGATTTAGCAATTGACTAGACCAGAGTAACCCAGTCTAGCAAATAAGTCATGATTCGTAAGCATTTTTAGCTGTGTCGTTGGATACTCTCTACCGCTCTTGAAACTACATAGTTGCTCTTGATTATTCTCCCTTATCTTCCTGTCCTGCCTATTTCAGAAGACGAATGGTCATGCTTATTAGAATTTGCCAATATTTCTTAGCTACTTGTGTAAATTTGTTGATCGTTAGATTTTGGGTTATTGATAGATAGGAGAGGATTATAGAGGCCAAAAGCAGTATATATCTATTTGTAGCAAATTTTAGCAAGTAGTTGGAAGATTACAAGTTTTAGTGACATAGATTTGAGGGAGTAGTGTGACCAAAGGTGGGTAGAAGTCCTCGATGATTCGTAGTTACGGAATGGCTATGAGGGGTATAAATATTCCGAAGAAATTAAACTCGAGAAGATTATGGTAATAGCGGATTTATTCTTTTACCTTTATTTTTGAATTCTAGACAGGTGTATAAGTTAGAATTTCAAGGACGAAATTATTTTTAAGGTGGATAGATTTGTAGCTCCCCATCCCAAAAATTTAGGAATATTTTATTATTATTTATTTCATTTATTATTATACTGCTATTATTATATTATATTATTCTTGAATAATATCAGTTGAAATTATTTATTCTAATAACTTATTTTATTATATATGTATATGTGCATATTTTTATAAACTATATACTAGGATAATAACTATATTATATGTTAAACACTTCTTACTAATTATGAAAACCATAGGACAAACTTGCTACTGTCACAATCCTTACAAAAGTTATGGTTAAGTGGATTGTGGCACCACCCAAGTACATTCACTATTTCAGAGCTGTCGTAGTGACTGTTTGTTATACACTATTGAAGTAGCCCATTGGGGGAATAAAGACAAAAAAAAAGTGGCAGCAATAGTGGAATAGGGGCCATTGCCTCTTGACGATTTGTTGCCAGTAGATCTGATTAATTGGCCAATTTACAATATTATTTTCCGTGTAATGTTGTTATTCTTAACTATTATGTTTTAGTACCTATTCTTGATAAGTATGACTTAAATTATTGTATAGGTACATTTATAAGCAAAGCCAAAGCAATCCGAGCTTTACACAACCCACAGAGCAGAGAAGTCCCCACAAGCAAAGCCCAACTTCTAATGTGGGTTCTGAATGTCGAACCCGGCCCATTATACCATAGTAACTACTACTATATAAGGAATACGAAACCCTAGGAACCCAGAACCTTCACAATCACATGAGGAGAAGTAGCCACCGACGCATGGCAAACACCATGTGTGAACAGCACCACTGTAACTTCCCGCGCCCCCTGGAGATAGTTGTGGTCAACGCATGCGCCGCGTCTTCCCGGCCGTGCGGCAGCCTTCCGTCGCATGTTCATTAGCGTCCCCTCTACTGTCCGCAGATCGAGTACTACTCTATGCGACCTTCGAGCTCATGCTAGAGCATACCACCCTAGCAGCACTCCTATCGGCAACCCCTAGGCCACAATAATCGAGCACCGAACCACAAAGCCCCGACGTTACCGCAAACCCAGCCGCAACTACAAGTGGTCACCGACTTGTAGATGGACGCCGCACGAAGCATCGGACGTCGACTCCGTTGAACGCCCACGGCCGAGCCATGCGACCCCGTACTCATTTCAGATCCGAGCACACTCGTGCCACCTGGAACAAAGCTTGCGACCTCGGAAAAACTATCGGACTCCTCTGCCAACTACCTCGACCGTCAATCGTGAAGGAAGCCGGTACTGAAATTGTTGTAGCCGAGATGGATCGACGGGCCAACTTCGGTGGTGGTACAGAAGATGTTCTCTGGTCCTATCGTGGAGTTCATGGTGGTCTGGGAGAGGGAAAACAAGTCGGGATCGGGGGTTCCGAAAATGGAGACGTCCAGGATTGAGAGGAGTTCTGTTCTGCGCCATGAGTCCTTTTCCTTTCAATATGCATGGTTTTTCATGCAAATGTGAGCACAACAACAACTTGAATTAAAGGTAATATTTATGCACAAGCCCCTATCAATAGCTAATTTTCAACTAATCCTTAAAACCTTTATATTATATCTGTGTGTGGTTATTAAGGTTAAATAAATAGCTAAATCATTATATAATATATAATATGAATTTAACTAAATAGTTAACCAATATATGCTCATACCTTGTTATACAACATAATTAGATTCGGTAGCTAAATAATAATTTACATAAACTATTTACAAAAGTATATAGACTAAAATATTCCAATTATAGAAAATAATTGTTTATAAAATCTTTACTTCGTGCACGTTCGTCAGATCGAGACGAAACTTGTACCAACAGGACCGTATCATTTTTCTGGTCCTGTACGCCAAGTTTGGTCCAATTCTGAGACAGTTGATAAAATTACCGTTTTGCGGGCCCCGCGATTCTACTCAACGGACAATTTTGTGCACGGCCCGCCAAAATCTAACTTTGGACATAAGGTTGGGTTCGTATCGAAAAATCAGATCCGTAGACATATAGTTTGACGAATTTAGAGACCATTGACTCTGGCACGCTTTTCGATACAAAGCGGGTCCAACAGCGGACATCGTTTTTGTCCGAAATTACCGTTTTGCCCTGTGTCCAGAATTGGACTTAAGAATAGGAAATCCTAGCTAATTTGACTATTCTGAGAACGTTGGTAATGTCTATTTCAGCATCCGGAGACTTCTACATGTGTTGACTGATTGTGGCTCATTGAGTGGTATAGTATTATTGGCTTCTCCAGCTAAGGACCTCAGGCAAGTGCACTTTCTGATTGCTTTTTGATTCATAGTAGTATTTTCATTTCATGTCTATACATATATCTTATTGTTTGTTGACACGCTCGTCACACGGAGTAGTCGGGAGGGAAAATATTTTAGTAAACATGTGAACTACCCAGAACTATCCCATGAGTCTATTCTTGAATAATAGTCGCTGCACACGACACGTACAGTGTGCTGGATTTACCCTCTAGCCGTTCACATGTCGAAATGGATATTTCACACCACCTAGATAGATATCTTTTATTAGTTTTTCCTTGTTTACTTCTCTATCGTGCTATGTCATCAGTTATCTTCCAGTTTTATCTCTCATATGTTATTTTCATGTCTTGTTAATTCTATTGTATTTTCGCATTGTCGTCGATTTGTGTACTTGTTCCATTCCTGACTGGAAACCAACATTTTTCAGGTTTAGCCGCGATCACTCTTGCATTGGAAAGACTTGGTTATGCTGAGGTCATCCTAGAAATAGAAAGTATTGTAGCAGATTCATTAACTGTAAAATCTTGTATTTTCTTCAATTATAAGTCTTGTAAATGTTGTAATAAATTTAGAATTGTGAATGAGCAACAAATGTTGTATTTTGAGCATCTATTTCTTGCGGGCTTGACAGCGTTCTACCGCCGACTCTGCGGCGTAGGCTGGCTTGGACACGTCTCGTATCCGAAAAGCGGGTACGGGTCGTGACAAATGATGTCTTCTCAAATCCTCCAATTCCTTTGCTGAGTCGTCCATCACAGCGCCCATTTCATGATGCTGTGGTATCCGTTGTTCATCAAAATTATCCCCAGCTGCTTCTTGGTGTTCTTCCTCTCCCTCTTTTTCAACTTCTTCTATAGGTGGCTCATCTTCTTTGTGCCCTTCTTCTTCCCCAACAGGTATAACCAGATCTTCAAATATCATCTTCGATCTCATTTTGTTGTGATATTCGACCTTGAGGAAGTTTGAGATTTCGTACCCATTTCATGTGAAAAATCTTGAGTAATCAGGAATTGGGGCGAACTTCCTTTCCACAAATTTACTATGTTCTGCAAACCAATAGAGGAAGTATATTGTGCAACCTTCTAATTTGTGGAAAGCCATTGAGTAATCCCCCTATTCAGTTTTGCTTCTACTCCTCTTTATGCTATCCATTACATATGACAGAATTAACCTTGGCCAGCATATACTATTGATGACGTCCACACTGTCTACCAAGGCCAAGAATCTGTACGGCAAATTTGAACCGCCAGACTTTGTGAAGAATACTGTTTGGCACAAGTGGAAGATTATTAGCTTGGCCAAATTATCTGGATTAACATCGTTATCTCTGCCACGAAGCCGTCGTAACAATTCAGAGAACTTGTCTCTCACTTCCTTATTCGTGACTTCTGAGTGTTTGCCCTTGGTATTAGCCAGCAATCTTGTGAAGTGATCTCTACACAGGCTCAATGATTCTGGTCGTGTGGGCTGCTGTTGTTTTTTATTTATCAATCTTCTGTAAGAAACATCATCATCGCTTTCTTCATTCAGCGGTAGACCGAATATGACTGCCATATCCTCGACGCTTGGCGCAATTTTAACAGTGGTGCTCAATTCAAAGCACCCGACGCCATCTTCTTTTTCTGTGTAACTTGCAATTAAATTCTCAAGCCCTTCGGAGACCTTGGCCACTTCGGGGACGTGGACTCTGTTTTGGTAGAAAATCTCGACAAAATTCCAGAAACCGGTATTCTTCAAGGAACCAATAACTGGCTCAGGTAAACGGCCAACATCTCGATTGACCTCCTCCATAAGATTTAGCATTGGCTTGAAGGTAGAACGGAAAAGTCTTGAATCCTTATTCTTGACAAATTTTTTTTCTACAAAACAAAAAAAACAAAAAATTAGGTCGAAGAATGGCCATTCTTATGAGTTTTAACACTGGGAACGACATTCTCCGTTTCAAGTTAGACGGAGAATGCCATTCTCCGTTCCAAATTAAACGACGAATAGAATTTAACATTCAAATACGTTTTATGACGGAGAATGTCATTTTCCTTGTAATATATACAGAATTTGCGAACATAAAATCAAAGTTATACCTTCTGTTTGCACTTCTTCTTGCACTTCTTTTTGTTTAGCAACTTTTTCCTTTTTTCTTTGTGCAACTTTCTTAGAATAGGGTTTCGGTTGTTCTCCGTCTATCGCTTTTGGATTTTCTGTAACTGGTGCATCTTCTCTAATTGGTGATGCTGCCGGTGATGATTCTGCCGCTGATGTCGACATGGTGTGAATATTGCGAATGGAGATGAAGGTTTGAAGATTTTGGAGGAGAATGACCTAGGTTTGAGTACAGAGTGGAGTATGGAAGAAGAGGAAGCTTCGAAACGGTTTTCTTTTTTCTTTTTTAATAAAAGGGTTCGGGGGTGTTTTGAATTAATTAGAAGGGCAAAAATTTCATTCGATGGAAGGGCAAAAGACTCCTTTCTGCTTAATTATATTAATTTGAAGGGCAAAAATGATTCTGCTTAATCAAAAAGAATCGAAGCCGTTTGGCAAAAATGTCATTACAACTCAACAAAACAAATGAACATAATACATTAGGGGTTTCCATACATTAGATATAAAAGAAGAAGAAAAAAAATCATCGTCTTCCATATTCAATCATTTCAGATTGGACTTCTTTTTTAGCTCTTCATTGTGCTATGAAGTTGTAATCCATTCAGCAGCTTTGCGTCTTTCCTTTCCCGTATCAAACTGCATATAACAAACATAACATCAAAAATATTGCTCTAAAAAGTTAAAGTTTTTGACGACATATTTTCAGACTTACATCGAGAGAACGGTAGTCTATACTACATCGGTCTTTCATGAATGATATTACAAAAATTCTACAATCAACATAATTGTCTTGGCGGGGAACATAAGAAGGACGTTTTATTGCAAAAGTAGAAAAGCTGAACCTAGCATCTCTCAACTTCAAAATCTCTTCTTGGAGAAAGAGATCCAAATTTGAAAGCTACAATTACCAGAATACAATATGTATTAGTATACCGCGTATTTTGTACCCAATTCATAAAATTGATGAATATGAGCTTACTATTTCTTTTATGACTGTTTTGCTTTGAATCGGATCATCTTTAGATGCAAGTGAGTCCCAAATTTCAACAGTCCTTTTTTTAACCAGAACTCTTGCAAGAGTATAGTGTTCGCCCAAATGAATGGGTATGTATATCTGAATCAGGATAATTAGGTAAAACAAATTAGTAAATTTTTAGAAAATTAGGATTAATATTTAAACATAAATACATTAATACCTCTTTACAAGTGCTTAAAGATCCAATGTAATCCTAAAAATATTTAAACTTCTTCCATATTTCATGAGGCTTTTTGTCGGATGGAGGTAACGTTGCTTTCTACATACACATCAATTAATACATTACGAAGGACAAACAAACGAGAAAATTGTTAATGCATATACATTGAAGAATAAAATACTCACTCACCGATAACCTTATTGGTAAAAACCATACATTAGCTTTATTGGAGGTTCTTTTCTGTTCCTCCGCGGTGAGAAGAGCAGAGACACTACCTACAATCTGAATAAATCATTAAAAATGTCAGCGATGGAATCGAAGTAAACATAGATGGCATCTAAGAAGAAATATACTATCTATACATACCCCATTGCTAATTTTTGTTAAAGGAGCTAAGGTCTTCATCTCAAACCGAGACACATAGTTTTTGTTGCAAGTTGATATTATTTCTCTAAGAAAAGAAACGAATAAATTAGGAGAAAAAACTGTTGGAATTAAATCAAAACTCATATTACTTACTCGTCAGGTCTATCATCTGCAAAAATATAGTCGTAATATCTCGAAGAAACACTAGTACAATTGCTAGGCTTCGAGGTTGAACCCCTTATTAAATTTTTCGATGGTGTGACCGGATGTAAATTTTTACGCATTCTTTTAGAAGGACTGCTAAAGTCAGTTTCTTCTGTAGGGGACAATGCGAGCATTCGGTCTAATGCTTTACTACGATACTGTAGCTCCACGTCTTCCTCATCGGAAGAAGATACAACGGAAACCACCTTCACATTATTAAATGCTCCAGATGAAGATGCCTTCTTCAAAGCTGGAGATTCTTCAAACTTCTCCAAACGCCGAGATAAATTCATTTGTTCAATTTCTAATGAACAAAGCTTAGAATTGATCTTTGCAACATCAGCTGAAATCGTCGACAGATGTTCTTCAATCTTGCGCAACATACGCGGAATGAAGGTTTCATTTGGAGCTGGCATCCAATCTTCTACGTCTTCTACATTTCCCACCACACGAGTAGACATCTTGAGAACAAGAAAACTATTGTATTTCAGAAAACTATTCTATGTATTTTAAAATGAATAATAGTACTATGAAACAAGAAAACTATTGTATATATAGCAAGAGAGAAGTACAAAAAGTGAGGAAGATGAAAAGACAAATAAATTTCGAGACTAGCAAACAATCTACTAGCCGTTTGATTGAGGAGGGCTCCAGGAAGATTCTACTAGCCGTTTGATTGAGGAGGGCTCGAGGAAGATTCTACTATCCGTTTGATAAATACAAAAGGTTATCGTGATCAACTTCAATTAAGGAACTCTATAAGAGGTTTAATTCCGCTTGATTGAGGAACTCGACGAAGTCCGCCGCGAACCGGAACTTCTTCTTCTTTTCTTCTTCATCTCCGTTTCTCCTTCCACCACCACCACCATGCCCTGTAGCTTTATAACAAAAATATTAAATTGTTAGATGAAACAAAAAAACTAATTACGAAAAGATTACTAAATCAAAATCAAACAGAACACATATTCATAGAAAACATGAGATTAAAGATGAAAGTGTCACAGAAGCAACACCACAATTTTACAACAACTAAGCAGACTCTGCTAAGCAATAACTAAAATTAGGGATTGTGTCCTCGGATTTAATTTACACAAAGAAGAGATTTGAGAGAACGAGCTTTTGTCGGCTTCCTAAATGTACCATTCTCCGTCCTAAATGTACCATTCTCCGTACATTCGTCGTATTAAAAGCAAAGAGAATGGCCATTCTCCGTGTTAAAAGCAAAGAGAATGGCCATTCTTCGTCCATTCGCCGTATTCACCGTCCATTCGCCGTATTAAAAGCAAAGAGAATGGCCATTCGCCGTATTCTCCATCCTAAATGTACCATTCTCCGTCCATTCGCTGTATTAAAAGCAAAAAGAATGGCCATTCTCTGTCCATTCGTCGTATTCACCGTCCATTCGCCGTATTAAAATCAAAGAGAATGGTCATTCGCCGTATTCTCCGTCCATTCCCCGTCCTAAATGTACCATTCTCCGTCCATTCGTCGTATTAAAAGCAAAGAGAATGGCCATTCTCCGTGTTAAAAGCAAAGAGAATGGTCATTCTCTGTCCAAAAAAATATTCTCCTCGAAAATATTATCTTTAGAAAATTTTAAAAATAATCCGCCCGACCTCAGAAGCAGGTTTCCTCAGTTCACCACCACCACCATGACATGTAGCTTTATTAACAAAATATTAAATTGTTAAATGAAAAATAAAATTTTAGACCGTATTCTCCGTCCATTCCCCATCCTAAATGTACCATTCTCCGTCCTAAATGTACCATTCTCCGTCCATTCGCCGTATTAAAAGCAAAGAGAATGGCCATTCTTCGTGTTAAAAGCAAAAAGAATGGTCATTCTCCGTCCAAAAAAATATTCTCATCGAAAATATTATCTTTAGAAAAGTTAAAAAATAATCCGCCCGACCTCAGAAGCAGGTTTCCTCAGTTCACCACCACCACCACCATGACATGTAGCTTTATTAACAAAATATTAAATTGTTAAATGAAAAATAAAATTTCTGACAATGGCATGTGCAGTAAAATTAGAGCGGCGCCGTTGGTACTTCTCCTTGTTCGAGGAGGTCTCGACGACGTCCGACGCGAAGCGGACCGATTCTTCTCGGCGCAGCTGGTACTCCTCGTTGTTCTAGGAGGGCTCGACGATGTTCGACGCGATCCGAACCGATTCTTATTTCCTTCTTCATCTCCGTTTCTCTTTCCACCACCACTAGCACCACCACGACTACCATGGCCTGTAACAAAAAAAAAGGTTCAGATTAAATTGGATGGACGAAAGAGAGAGTAAATATGAGTTAATTTAGGGTGTTCATTAAAAAAATTAAAGTGAAGAATGACCTGCTAAAGCAAGTTACCAACAGGTTAAAAGTCTAAATCAGCATTAAATGATGTCTCCTGTATTATTTTATCTGAATTTAATCTGAACCGTTGGATTAACATCCAACGGTCCAGATTTCGGATGTATCTATACATCCAAAATGGGTGAATGTATTGTAGAATTTTCCTATATATATATATATATATATATATTTTTTTTTTTTTCCTATATATATATATATATATATATATATATATATATATATATATATATATATATATATATATATATATATATATATATATATATTATTGCTATAGTATTATATTATTATTTATATTTCTAAAAACATATTAATATATATGATTTCTAAAATATTTTCATCTATATAAATATGATTAAACGAATTATATGAGGTATAGTATAATCAGAATATATTGAAAACCTTTATATCTATATTTATAAATATTTCCAAATAGTTTCTAAATAAGTTTTTGAAAATTATAATATTTTAAATAACTATTCTTAGCCTTTTCCCTAAATACTACTATTATTTTCTAGAAGTATATATGTATTTAATAATAGGTTTATCAATTTTCTAGATAATCTAAGTCATTAAAGGGATTATTCTTTTTCCCTTTTCTCCTTCGTTTTGTTAATCACAATCTAATCGGACGTTTCCTATTTTGTGACTTTGCTCAATATTCTCGATCAACCAATGGGATTATGAATACTATTGGGATTATTGGATGACGAATACAATATTAGATACATTATTTGACGATATGATCTTTATGGCTAAGACTATGGATGATACGATCTTGGGGATTATTATTATGGACTATAGACTGTGATCATTTTCGTGTCGACACGTTCGTATCGTGCACGTCGACTTCAGATACCCGAGGCAAGTACTCATGATGATCGCTTTCATTTCCTGATAGTTACTCTATTTCATGCGTTTAGATGTACATTCCTGATTATCGACACAATTCTTACACGAGATTAGTATTGTGGATTCTATATCATGATTTTCGTATTTTCCATGCTTTCGTGTTTACCTTATTCATATTATGATTTAAATCCATGATTATTAGTCGGACACGAAATACCTTAGTATATATGTGATCAAAATCATGTACATTTCGTGATTCTGTGATTTCGTGCCTGACAACTAATCATACACCACACGTATGATTGAGCCTAAGCATGTAGATCCCTCAGCCCGTTCACATATAGAACGTGTTATTTCAAATGCACTTAGTGTAGTGATGACTTATACACTTCATACTGTTTACGTCACATGTTCGATTTCATGCCATGATTAGTCTTACTTATGTTTCCATATTCATCAGATCATAATTATCGTTATTTTAGTTTTGTTCTCTGCTCTATTACATGTCTTATAGTTTCTATCATATTTTGAATAGTGGATCATGAATTGTACTTGTGTCCAATCCTGACTGAATAACCACCTTTTTAGGTGAGGACTTAAAGAATTTGTGTACCACTTACTATGGATCACCTAAGGCAGACCATGGCTTAGCTGAGGATTGTCACGACCCGTTACCCAAATTGTTGGGTCGGGCCGAGCCATGTCCAGCCTACGCTTGTTAAAGCGTAGTAAGCTGTTCTAAGAATAGACAATAAAGGATCTAAGCTACTAACAGTTCTAAAATCATATTTAAATGTTCATCACAATACAGCATCTATAAGCGAAGGTAAACAAACACAGATTTAATAATACATAACCAAAGTATCTAACTGGAGACAAAGTCCAGTATCCAAATATAAGAACATACCAAAGTCTAAGTCTCAAAACACAGGAAAATATCTAAGCAAGGTTCCCCGCTGGGGCCTCTTCTGGAGCTAAGGCCAGGTCCTCAAAATCAGTGCCATGAAATGTAACACATAGCATTTCCTCCTCGAAAAGTGAACCTACAACGTTATTCTGTCAGGACGGGAGCAAGTACAACCTCTACAACTAAAATACTGAACATATAATGAAAGAGATGTACAACAAGAATCATGGTGTGATAAGTCTATAAAACAGAAAATACTGGAAAACATGGCCTCATGGTACAACTGGGATCATGGTATGACTGGAATCACAGTATCATAGTAACATAGGAAACATGGCCTATCATGGTTTAATTGGTTCTTTTTAGAAATGACAACATATAGTTTAAAAGTTTAAAACTGTAGTATGTACGTGAATCGGTCAATAGGTGAATAGGATGTACAACGGTACATATCAATTTTCTGATGTGCACATACGTACACATAACGGCATCGGTGTATATCCATACACAAATGCGGGACCAGAACATACGGCAAGGTCACATATAGAATGGCATCGAGCGCGGTAAGTACATACGGAGAAGGGGGTCATGTTCACGTACACTACTAGCAGTTTTCCCTTAACCCGTTATTTAACATGTGAGAGATACAAGAACAGTAAAAACATGTGGGAGATACTGGGAGCAGTATAAGCATAGCAGGTACTGGGAGCAGTACAAAATATGTGAATATTCAGAGCCGTATAAAGCATAGTGAAACCTGTGCTGAGAACCAGTAAGAAACATGTGAAGATATGATAACTGTCATAAGCATGGTAGGGACCAATTTAATGTAACATGTGAAGATTTAACTTGCAGTTATCCAGAAAGCAGTATTTTAACAGGGTTAATACATGTTCTAGCATTAAAAGACAGTAAATGAGTGTGTAGATGTACTTGCCTCGAGCAAAACAAGAATACTAGTACGAAGATATAGATGTCCGGTGTCCTGTCAATAATGATATACAAACTCAGTTCTAAGCTATGTTCAATAATACACTAGTGGTGTGACACGACTCCTGACTGGATACTAGCCAAGTGGGGACCTAGCATAAAAGTCTAATGTAGAGTGCCACTATATCCAAACTAATTCTCTAGGATCTTTACACTAGTGCGGGGTGAGGTCCAATACGCCTATAACTCAAAATAACACAAAATATTGAAAGTCGTAATTATTTAATAAATAAATCAAACTGTACACTAAATTCCAATAATTTTAGAGATAGACAAAAAGCTAAATTATATATAAAATAAAGTACCAAAATAATCCTTGTTAATTATAGAAATTTATATTAATTTTTCTGGAATTTATAAACCTTCATAAATATTTATTAAAAATCAACAAACACAAATATACTGAAAATGAGTTCTGTTTTTCTATTTTTATAAAATACCAAAAGTACTTATTAAATACTGGAAAAAATTATAATAAATTAGCTAAGTTAACATAGTATTTAAATACAATTTTTCTAAGATTTTTACAGCAATTAAAATATATATAAAAATTCAAAACCAGAAAGTAACAATTTATGGAAAAATAATTAATTAGAAATTAAGGATGATACATAAACAAAATCTACAGATGTTGTCGGATGATAAAATAAATATCACCACCGTGTCCAGAACGGTCAAATCAGCTAGGATAGCCTACCCATAAGTCCAATTTAGACACAGGGGCAAAACGATAATTTCGGGTCAAAATGATGTCCGCCGTTGGACACTTTGCACCAAAAAACGTGTCGGGATAGAAGTCTGCAAAACCTAGCAAATTATATGTCCACGAATCCAGAATGATGATACGAACCCAACGGTATGTCCGAAATAGGATTCCGATGTGCCGATCTCAAAATGATACATTGACGCGACACTTGGTATCCGGTTTGCACGAAAATGCGTGCCGGAGCAAATGTCTTCAAAACTCAGCAAATTATATGTCAACGAGTCCAGAATGATGATACGAACTCAACGGTATATCCGGAATGGGATTCCGATGAGCCGATCTCAAAGTGACCCGTTGACTCGAAAAGTGGGACCCGCTTTGCACCGAAATGCGTGCCAGGGCCTACGTTCTCCAAATCAAGCAAACTTTATATGAAATATGCTAGAACGATGCCACGAGTCTACTGGTGGTGTCAGAAATTGAATCCGGAGTCCCGGGTTCAAAAATGGAATTTAACAAGTACAATTTAAATAATTCGGACGACCAACTTTGGCATCGAATTCAACCGACCAAACGTGCTTATAATGAAACGAAACCTAAAGGAGACAGGAAGAGGGTTATACCAGCTGTGCACCGGAACTGACGGCGCGCAAAACGGAGCTGCGACGACGAAGATACAAACCCGCGAAGTTGGCGTCACGAAACTGTCCAAAAACAGTTCAATTTAAAACGTCAACTTGGTGGCCAGTTTTGAGGTATCAAACGACGAAATTAACGGACAAAAATTGATAGGAGTGAAGATGGATATACCGAGATTGAGACGGAACAAAGAGTTTGCCGATCCAACGGTCGGATCTTCCGGAAAACGTGCACGAACTTGCTGCGACGGAGCACGAATTCGGAGTTCCAAACTCGCGCGCGCCGACGGGATTTCGTTCAAAACGCACGAATAGCCTTTTCGGTGCGTCGGGGAAGCGCGTGGTGGCCATGAGGGAAGTCGCCGGGGTTGCGCGCGCCTAGGGGGACGGCCACGGCGGCCGTGCGGCGGCGCGGTGGCGCACGACGGCGGCCCGTGCGCGCGCACGTGCGCGCCGCTGCTGCTGTGGTTGCTGCATGCTGCGTTTGCAGCTGTGCTACTGGTGGCGCACGGCCTCGCGCGGCCAGGGCGGCGGCGGCGCGGCGCAGCGGCGGTGGCGCGGCGGCGTGTTGTGGTGGAGGGGATGGTGAAGGTGGTGGGGGTGAGAGTGGTGTTGATGATGGTTAGTGGTGGTGGTTAAGTTGGTGATGGTTGTTGAGAATGGAGGAGGAGGTGAAGTCGGGGAGGAGCACGGAAGGAGGAGAGGGTGGCTACGGTGGTGTCGGCCATGGGAGGGTGAGTGTGGCCGGGTGAGAGGGAGAGGGAGTAGAGATGTTTGTGTTGTGTGTGTTAATAATAGAGTGAGAGGGAGGTGTGTATATAAATAGAGAGAGAGAGTGATAATAGATATTATAGAGAGAGGGGGGGATTGATGTCGGTCCAAAAGGGGGGAGGGAGAGTGTGCTGTAAAGTAGAGGGATGGGGGTGTGTGAGTGTTTGTTTGGAGAGAGAGTAAGAGAGAGATATATAAATATATATATATATTTTTTGTAAAGTGAAGAGAGAAAAATAAATATTTAAAATAGGGAAAAAATAGGGAAAATTATGTGGGGGTTTTGGGCAGTCATGGGGGAACAACATGGGGCTTGGGTTCGGGTTCGGTCGAGCCGGGTCGGGTCGAAATCGGACCGGGTGCAATAATTAAATTAAATACGTATTTAAAATCACGGGTAAATAAATAATATGCGGGGACTCCAGTAAATGGTACATAAGCATCATGTGGGTAGTAGGCTTCATGTGGGCCACATCCATACTTTGGGTCGCTTAGGTTGGATCGATGTCGGGTCCCGAAATTAAATTAGAAATAAAATCAGGTTTCACGGTAGAAAATAAATCGGCCTAAATTGACCCGGAAGTTGTGCGAAGAAAATGAAGCACAAAATGGAGTGTCTGAGTGGGACACGAAGGTCATGGATGGAGAGCATCTCGAGTAGATCATTTATGAGAAGTTGGTTTCGAGAAAATGGCTGATCTGGTGCTCCTAAATTAAAAGTCACGGTGACGTGCAAACGAAGATCAAAAATAAAAGTGGGAATAATTATTCAATAATTAATCGGTCTAAGTTGACCCGAACTTGCGCGATACAAAAAGAGCACAAGGGAACGAGTTCAAGTGGGACACGATATATCAACAGGAAGATAATCTTGCCTACTTCAAAACCCATGAAGAGAGTTTACAGAGATTGGTATCCCTGACGCTCCAGAAGTCAAAGCTACGGAAAGGTACATTAATGATCTAAACAATTAAATAATAATATATATATCGATAATAATTCATTCAGAAAAAAAATAAACCCTGAAATTCAGGGGGCTTACATGATACATGAGATGACATAGACGACGTGCCAGTAGAGGATGCTTAGCTTAGCTTAGTCTTTATTTTCTGTCTTTTAGATTTTCATTTCCAGAATATTTGGCTGAGTTGTAATAATTCTGAGGATGACTGTACTTAACTATCAGATTTGTACTCTGTGGATTTATCTTTCCATTTCATATATTCATGGTAGTACTTGTGATTAAGTTAGATTTTGTTATCATGATTTATGTTATATTATTGGATTGGGATTAGATATACTTGAGGATTGGCAGCTTACTACCGCCGACTCTTCGTCGTAGGCTAGTCGTACTCCCACGCACTCGTACCCGAACTTTCGGGTGCGGGTCGCGACAGTCTTGACCCTCCTCACCCCTGCATCTCCCCCTCATTCGTTGGTTAAGGGGAGGAGAAATAAGAAAATGGTTGCTTCACGACATGCTTATAAAATACAATGAACCTGGCCATATGATAATGGCCATCAATGGGCTCCATAGTCCCTTGTAGGATTTGTCTTAAGTTTATCTAAAATATTTTTATGTATTTAAATCATAAATGCATTATGATTAGATTTTTATAGTTAAGAAACATTAGATGGTTAGGATTTGCTTAAGGGTTTGGGTTTAGGCTATAAAAATATGGGAGAGAAAAAATGTAATGTTTTGGGTTTTTTAGTATTTGGTATGAGAGGTTGTAATTTTCTTTACGATAATCAATAATTTTTGGGTTTGATGTCACTTTTTTTTTTAATATTTCTATTGCCTCATCTTTGTCGTAACAAACTGGTATCTAAGCGAGGTTTGAGATCTGCCGCGATGATCGTGCGACAATGATGACCAAAGGAATTCCAAAGGCAGTGGAAAAGCTGACAATGATCGTCTTAAGGCCCCAACGATGGCATTTTCATACAAGGTGGAGAATAAAAGATAAAGAAGAAAAAGGGGTATCCATTTTTTTTAAGGTGGAGTTGTTTTGTTTCTATTGTTGAAGATGGTAATAGAGATTATATTAACGAAGATGATGATGGAGATTCTTTTGATGATGGTAACTTTTTTTAATGGGTATTTGGTATTGATGAATTTGGTGATTTTGATATTAGATTTTTTTTTAAAAGATTATGCTTTTGATGTTTGGTAATTATGTTGGAAGATTGTACCTACGAGAGGGATGACTGTAGTAGCATGAAGTTAAATGTAGATCAAGTAAGGGATGCGGTCGAAGTGAGATACTTTAATTGTTGAGATTACGAGTCAACATTCGGTTTATATTTTGTCGGAATACCATGATGAGCTTGTGATACAAAAATACAATCTAATTAACATATCATGGTTTATGCGTTTATGCTAGAATAATTTTAGTGATTGGAGATTGGATAATCATGAGCCAAGGTGGAGATTGTTTGTTCATAATTCGATAGCTCGTAATTCGTAAGCCGTAAAAAAAAGCAGTTTATAGATCTGTCCGATGGATCGCTAAAACAAAGAAGCTTTTTTTACACACTTTTTGGCTTGTATTGTGTGTCGTCGTGTAACATATTTATGAAATATTAAACCCTAGGCTTTAGGTACTATTTTATATTGTATAATTCAGGATTAGGTAAACTATATTGGTTTAGATTCCTTCTACCCGTAGTTAGTACGTGACTTTTCTTCACCATAATTTATTTCGTGTTCGAGTCGAACATTGGGCATCATAAAGCATTCTTGCGTTATCACGCTGGCTCGACCTGGGAAGCAAAAGATTTTTCTAATGCTAGAAGGCTAATTTGTAAGGGTTCCATTATCGGTTCCTTTATTATAACCATCTTATAGATGGTGTTGAGCCTTGGGATGAGTTGTGGGACTTTCGAGTAGAGGGAGGGGATCACACTAGTCTATTAACGGGGGCATTTAAATGGTTGATGAACATCCTCTCATCTCTGTTGCATCCCAATTCCAAAATATGAAGGACTAGTATACATGGCAATAATCAGCTACATAACAAGTGGGCTTCACCAAGCTTAAATACATATAAGCTGTATAGTAAAGGTCAACTATCTATATAACTCAGTAAATACATCTATGTCTCAATCCACAAGAATACATAATACAATAATGGACAATGTAATGGTGTGCACCCCATAATCACATGCCCAAAATAGATTCAAAAAACATATGAGTATATAAAACTAGGCTAATAAGAATAATCAAATAATGAAAATAATATACCATGAAAGAACAGATACCCGAAACAGACATAATCATCATCATAAACCTGCCATAAGAACTCCACGAAATCTTCCAGCTAACCTGGAAGAAAATCGTATCCTCAGAGGGACGTAGCAAGATACATAATATACATGTTATATATACTGAAACAAATAAGTAATTATGTAAAAGGTGTTCTAACCACCTAATGTGCAATTTAGAGGACAATGTCATACACATGGAAGCTATGGTGAATATGGTAGGCCTAGCACTCATCCAAGGCTAGGACGCATTGTCTACACAAGACATCTAGATTTTGTAGCATTGAGCAAACGCTAGAGGCCAACTATGTATAAGAATCCCTTTGTCTACACGACATCTTGATTGCATAGCGTTGAACAAAAGCTAAAGGCCAACTTTCCATTACATCGGAGAAAGTGTAAAAGTTCCCATGCGTCTAGTGACTGCCCCTCTCCCCCCCAATCTCACACTGACCAAGTCATGTCCATAACAAGTCAAGTTTGTAATTGTTTGAGTCTCTAAAACACTAATCATATCAGTTACGTTTCTAACCGTCAGACGTCCCACATGTATCGACGATCAGTTGAATACCATGGTCTGTGTCCTGTCATGAATATCATAACGTGTCAGGTGTGTGTCAAGATCATGGAGATGAGAATATCTCACAAGTATATGGTAGTTTGCTAGCAACTACGTCGATATGTATAAAGTTACATGAATCCACTAATTCGACGAACATCGCCGGCCGTACTCAATTCTAATTTGGACGCACAGTTTGTGTATATGCAATTAATCATGATCATATAACATAAATGAATCATAAACATAGATGTGAAATAAAATAGTAATACAACAAGGTATACTTGGGTCTCCAAAAAGAGTCTAGGATATACTGGGAAAGCTCTCGTCAGATCAGGAATGGCATGACAAGTGAGAATGGAACAAACAACCCCGGATGCTAAAATAAATATTACCAACGAATCCGAAATATGTGAGAAGCTAAAATGGTATGACCGTAAGTCCAATTTGGACATATGGACAAAAAGAACAGTTTCGGATCAAAACGAGGTCCGTAGGTGGACAAACTTTGCATCGAAAAATGTGCCAAGACAAAGTTGTCCAAATTCAGCAAATTATATGTCATTTGTTGGATAAAACGACGCCACGAGTCAAATGGTGGTATCAAACTTGAAATATGAAGTCCCTGGCTCAAAAATGGAATTTTATTTGATGGAAATCGCGAATTTGAATAACCAACTTTGACGTCGAATTCAACCAACGAAATATCAACATAATAGAATACAACATGAAGGTAGTTATACCTGCTATGCAATGGAATAGATGGCTCGTCGAATAGAGCTACGACGAGAGAAAAACAAATTTGCAAAGTTAGCGTCACGAAATGGTCAAAAATAAATTCAGTTTAAATGTGCAACTTGATGACCAATTTTGATATAATCGAAATAACGGCTGAAACTTGATAGGAGTGACGCGATACGGAGATTGCGGTGGAAGTTTCGGATCGTCAATCCAACTGTTGGATGGTCCAGAAACCACGCACAAAGTCGCTGCGATAAAACGCAATCCTGACTTCAAAATCTCACGAATCGATTGCGAGACGCAGGAATCGACTGTAGCGAGCATCAAGAAGGACGACGGCATGGTCCGAGGTTGCTGCTCGGATGCGTTTGCGGTCGGGGCTCGCGCCGGGCGGCCGGGGGCGGGGCGCGGGCGGGCTTGAGATGGTAAGGAGGTGCAGCTACCGCGTGGGAGGCGCACGTGGGTGAGCGGCACTGCCCGGCCCAATTGACCGGTCTACGCCTGTACTCGAACTCGCAACCGAATCCATTCGTCACACATTCAAAGTAGTCGTTCTTCTCAATCACGCTACTATAAACTCCCACCACTCCCCCAAAATTTCAAAAATCCCTCTTCTTCCCGCCATAGAAAAACCCTAGCTAAGCTACATCAGAAGAAGAAGAAGGAGGAGAATGGAGAAGGGTTTGATATCGATCGACCGATGGACGGAGCAAAGCCAGGCCTACTTCCTGACCCACCTCCACGCCGACCACACCAGGGGCCTCTCCCCGGCCTGGTCGAGGGGCCCGCTCTTCTGCTCCCCGACCACCGCCATGCTCCTCCCCACCAAGTTCCCCGGCTTCGACGCCTCCCTCCTCAGGGCCCTCCAGGTGGGCTCCACCTCCGCCCTCACCGTCGCGTCTCCGCTCACCGGAGCCGAGGTCCGGGTCGCCGTCACCGTCGTCGACGCCCACCACTGTCCCGGTAAAATTCCTACTCTCCTGTTGGAATTGATGTTGATTAGAAGCACTTGCTATCACGGAGAACGAGTTCGGAAACCTTATTTCGGAGTGTGCAAACTGTTTGATCCAATTTGAGTTCGTAGATGTATTTCTGATGAAGTTGTTGAACTAGTTTGATTCTTATTGACGTTAATTAGGAATACTTGTTATCATGAAGATTGAACAGGATCCCAAATCTAATAAACTTTGGGTGTTTTTTCTAACACACTATTTGATATTTTGTAGGTTTGGAATGTTTTGAGGTGATAGAACTGGAAATAAGGAAAATAGTTTGATTCTTACCGATGCTAATTAGAGGCACAAATAAATGGAACTCAGACTTAAAGTACTGATAGATTGGAGATCTGCTTTGGTATATGTTGTTTGATTCCTTTGGGTTATTCATGTTGATTAGAATCCCGTATTATCAGAATGAAATGGAACCCAAATTTAGCAAAGTTTGGTTGTTTAAACAAATTATTTGAAATTTTGTAGGCATCTTTCATGGACAGAAGTGGGACAAGATACATACACGGCGTTGGTTAGTGTTCCCTAGTTTACGTGGCACATACATGGCACCTTAAGTTGGAATGTTTTCAATTGATAGAGTTGGAATGTTTTCAAGTGACAAAGTTGGAATGCTTTCAAGTGACAAAGTTGGAATGTTTTCAAGTGAAGCTTGACGAGTACCCAAAAAAAAAAACTTCAGATCTGATTTGATACCTGTTGAGAAATTGAAATTGTTTGTTTTATATGAGTTTATTAATGTACTTCTGATGAAATTATTGGGACTAGTCTGATTCTTATTTGATGTTAATCAGAAGCACTTGTTTTCGTGAAGAACGAAATGGAACCCAACTTTAACAAAGTTTGAATTTTGTGAACATTTTTTTTTAAAATTATTTGTAGGTCAGAAGGTTCCCAAGTGATAGACTTGGAACTAGTTTGATTCTTATTAATGCTAACTAGAAGATAGAAATGAATCTCAAACTGTAAGTATTGACAGATTGTGTTTCTTCAGATTTGTGTTACCTCTTGAAAATTATTTGGTTCATTTGGGTTCATTTACTAGGGACCAGTTTGATTCTGGTAGTTGTTGATTAGAAGAACTTTTTGTGAATTGTGAGGACCATAATGGAATTTAACAAAGTTTGGTTCCTTTGAATCAAATTAATTGCTTCTATATTGTTGTAAACTTCCAAATCATAGAATTGGAACTGGTTTGATTGATGCTAATAAACACAGAAATGGAACCCAAATTTAACAACCTTTTTAGCAGATTATTTGATTTGTTGTATTTCGGAATGTTTAGTGTCTACCTTTGCATCTGTCGCATTTCACTATCATCATTGAGCATCTTCTTTTGTTGTTCCCAAGTTTGGGTTTTTTCTCTTTCAAATTGGATTGGGAAAAGTATATCTCAGCGCATAGAACTGACATTACCGCATGCATACTCTTAAGATGGTCAGTTTTGTTCTAAGATTGGGATTTGTATGAATCTCAGTTTCAGGAGTTGGCCTAAATTCATTCATTTCATATTTGGGAATCAGGATTCCAAAGCATGTGAAAACTAATTCCTGTAATCTTTTCGCAGCTATCAATGGTTTCATCCAATCAAACATTAGAAGTATGTTTCAATCTCTCCACCCAAACACGCTGGCAATGGAATTCCTTGTTATTATTACCATCTCAACCAAACAGCAGAAATCTGAGTTACAATTTCGGAAATTATTATGTCAGGAATCCAATTTTTCCTGATTATATTTCCTTACGACCAAATGGTCCGTAATAAGGCAGTTGCCTCCATCAAGTCACCAAACATTATGTTTATCTTTCCTTCATCAGTGCATGCAGATGCACTGTGATCTACCCTTTGACCTAGTGACACTTTCAAATGATATCGCCCCACCTCTGACTAGTGTGCCATCATGTCCGGTTGCACATGGCCAAACCATTTAAAATCGTGTTCTTTCATCTTGACCTTGATTGACATATTATAAGAGAGACACAAAGGGAGACAGTATACTCTCTCTGAATTTAGAGCCGATGCTTGAAAAGAATATGTGGCGAGGAGTGACTATGACATAACAGCTCATAACAAAATGTAAACATGTGCATGCAACGGGATGCTACTTCCAGCTTCCCATTGGTCTAATGTTAAATTGTGTTCTACATATTGGTAATACTTAAGCGTTAAGATCCGTACTACTACTACTACTTCTTCTACACTAGAGTGTTGGTGAGGGATGAGTGTTATATTTTTTTATATATTATTCAACACGCCCCCGCAGGTCAAATACCATGTTAGAGTCACTTCTAGATTTATGTAGCAGTATAACTTCTTTCTTTGTAAAATCAGCTTAAAATGTGCTCAGGAGATATTGAACCTCGGTTGCTCTGAGACCATGTTAGAGACCCTACCACTATGCAAAAATTATTGGCGAGGGATGGAGTTTATTTATTTATATTATTTAACATTAAGAAGCCAGATTGATGTTTCAGAGAAATAGAATTAAACAACTCTCTTTTTCTTATACCTGTGAGTCCTAGTTAAATTAGTTGGTCCTTTCATGGATATAAAAAGATTAATTTATTGTATATTTTGTCGTTAGTTTCAACTTTTGAATTTTATCAATCTGTCACAGCTCAGTGTAATTCACTTAATATTCTGACATTAGCAGGTGCTGTTATGTACCTGTTCAGAGGGGAGTTTGGATGTGTGCTTTATACAGGGGATTTTCGATGGGAATCTACCAGCGAGAGGGCACTCTTAGGGAAGAAAACACTTCTTGAGGCGATAGGAGGAGATGATGTGGATGTTCTCTACTTGGACAACACTTACTGTAATCCATCTTTTGAATTTCCTCCACGTGAAGTTGCTGCCCAGCAGGTTTTCTTCTGTATCTTTTTGTTGTCATGATTCATTAAATGACATAATACATATATGAGATACAAACATTTTCAAATAGTACAATAGTAGTCACCTAACAGGAATGCGGACACAGATAGGGGATATTGAAACAAATTTCTAGAGGGGTCAATCTACAAGAAACAAAGAACAAATATTTTTGGGGAACCTGACACAGCGGCAAGTCTCCACGGGAGTATGCATAATTTTATTTTTTAAGTGGGTAAGCTTCAAGATTAAAATTTATTTTCCAGGGTTGGGTGTGTGTTTGTGTTGGGGGGCGGGGGGCGGGGAGTTGGTCTGTTAGGTCCCCATGAAGATCCGCCACTGAGGGTACGGACACAATACTATATGGTTACCATCTCCTGTGTCCGTGCAACATAGCTTCCTAGTGATTTGCATGTTTCAGTTGTAGATTATATTTTTCGTACTATAGGTTTTGGATCTCATTTCTTTCTTATGCATAAAGAACAATTTACTCTATGGTATGGGATGTCTTGCACTGAATCCACCTAGTAGATGCTAAAATATAGGAGGATCTCCGTAATCTTTTTGCTGCAACACCAGGGATCGAAGGAGAAGTCAAGAAATCATGCCTTCAATAGATTGCATAAATCCACTGAAAAAGCTCCTACTTCCTAATTTTTGAGGAGAGCTTACTGGTAACAGGTTCTCTTGTGAGAGTAGGTAATGTTTATTAGAGAGTTATACTACATTCACAAAGTATGCTTCTATACCAGGCGCAAGAAAATTACTTAAAGGATGCTCCTGTATTCTAAGTCTAACATACACAAATATAACACGGCAAGGAACAAATGTGGCTACATGGACACGACACCGCTCTAGTGTGTCCTAGTTTATTTTAGAGTGTGTCATGCCCGATATAACACAACATGCATACGGTTGATTTTGGAGTATCCTTGCTTCCTACCCTATAATTTAGTTCCATTAGTTCTCAATTTTTTTTAGAGAGTGTCACTCTCTAAATCATACAAACTTCTTCAAACCCTGTCACTCCTGACCAACCAAATTCCTCTCATCGACAAACTTCTTCAAACCCTTCTACCCCAGACTTAGCCAATACTTCTGAATCTACTTCTATTGGCCAGAAACCCAAAACACCCGAAGATATTAACTAACATTGCTACTATTGGATTCTCATCACCCTGTCTGATAAATTGTGTGATTTATATCATGAAGTGAAAGGGGCAAAAAAAAAACTATAGGATGCATTGGAGATAACCTAGATGACAATGGAATCCTTACGATTACCTCCTCTCTACTTTAGAATGATAGACTCCAAGCCTATGAATGGGCAAATCCATGAGTTCCAAGACTATATTAGACATATAGAATCCTGTTGTACTAACTTTTCTGAAGACCACAAAGCTTCCTGCTTCATAGACAAACTTCCTCTTCTGGGAAAAAAAAGTTGCTGATGACCTTAGACATGAACAAGGCAACACTACCCTTACCCAAGTCATTAAGACCGTTAGGGTTGAGATAGAGATTAGAGCCAGCTCAAAGCTGTAGAAACAAACAAGCTAAGGTGAATCTAATAGAAAACCCAACCCAAACCTAACTAGTTCAAACCCAACGACAAACCTTTCAAAAATAATTTTTGCCCCAAGAACCAGGACCACATGCACCCTAGAGGGGGGTGGTGGCGGTGGCGGTGAATACAGTGTAATGAAAAATGAGCACAATTTGAGAATGCTAATAGACAAATTAAAATAAGTGCTAGAAATAAGGCAAGACCACAAACATCCTCCGTGAGACACTCAAGTGCTGTAACTCTCTCCGACTTTAATCTACTATTATGAAACTCCGCAAGCCTTTGCCAACTTCAATACACATGAGCTTTGAATCGAAGGACTCACCGACTTCTATACAAGTTTTTGATCCGAAGGCTTGCGGACTTTGTAAATCCATGAAAAAGATGGACCTCACATAAGCCCAAGCCCGTAGAAAAGGGTCATCTTCGCCGAATTCTGCTCGCCGAGAAAAATGGTCATGTTCGCCGAAATATACTCGCTCAAGAAAAAAGGGTAACCCTTGTAGGGTTCTGCTCACTCAGAAAAAAGGATCATCCTTGCCGAAATTATGCTCGCTCAAGAAAAAAGGTCATACTCACCGAATTCTGCTCGCTCAAGATAAAGTGTCATGCTCGTCGAATTCTAACATTAATGTTGCAGTCTCAAGGAAAAGAAGCGCCCCTCGCAGAAATTTGCAATCTGACATCTGTCTGACATTAATGATGCAGTCAACATGACGTTCAATGCGTCATTAATAAAGAATGTTACGTCTTCTGAGGAATAATTTCCCGACAAACGTGAAACGTCTCGTCTCCCAAAGCGTTAGTCGTTTACGTGGCCGTCGCATTAATGGCTATGCAAGTGGAAATAGATCACATGATCGTTGCATTTATGACCATAATTATGATAGAGGCCACATGACTGTTGCATTTATGCCTGTGCCCGTTGATGAATGTCTACGTGACACGAATCTCATACTTTACCGCATAAAGGCTTACATAGAGACAAGCCTTGCAGAAAAGGCGACTCTTAGAAATGAAGCTTCGCTGAATTATGCTCTCGCCAAGTCAAAGCCACTTTGTCAAAGTCTATATGACATGCTTTTGATGTGCCGACGGCTCTGCTAGCATCTTGACACGCATTTAATGCACTGGCGGCTATGCTAAGTTGTTAGACAGTTGTAAAATGTTTCATAGTTGAAAAATACTATTTTCGATAAGGTAGTCACGTCAGCAACGACGTCCTCATACAGCTACGTGACACATGATCAAGCTATCCAACTCAAACATATGCCTCGTTGGCATCCATTTTTCTCGCAAAAAACTCACGCGAAGGGACGATCGCAGAATCCCGCAATTCTGCGAGGCATCAAAGATTCTATTTGGAAATCTACAAATAGCAAGGTTGAAAAATTGAAAGCTTGACTTCCACACACACACAGAGAGAAAGAGCATCTTGTTCAACTGAGCATTGAGCACGAGAGTTCTTGTCCCCTACCGCAAGCAACATAGTTGGTGTCATACCGTCAACAAAGCGATGCGATCGCGCGTTGGTTAGACCTCCATTATCACATTTTTCCATAATCAAATATGTAATAAGATTCTTTGTGTTGTATTCACATACCAAGTGATTGTGATACAAGAAGATTCTTTTTACAAATAAAAATGCTTTTCCTTCGGAAATAATTGTTAGCGTTTTGTTTCTTGCGAAAAACAAAGGAAAGCATACTTCAACCTTTTACAAGGAAGATTGGTGATCTTCTTGCAATAATTTGAAGCTCACAATTTGCATCTCAATTTAAACTCTATCTCAAGTGAAAGCTCTTGAATGTGGAGACGTTTGGATTATGTGGTTTTCAAGTTATGGTCTAAGAATTTTAGACTCCAAGAAGAAGGAATAAATAAGACCACAATGTTTTATGTAATGTACAAAACAAACTACCCATAATAAAGCCGTTAATGTGCATGTAGTATACCGTCGATATACTGCTAGTACAGTAAGGGCTATAAAACTAGCCGTTATAGTATTTAATGTTCTGCATATTAGAGCAGACAATATACTGATGGTATACTGCCAAGTCAAAAATTGTATATTGATGAACAAAGAAGTTACCTATGGGAAAATGTTTGAGTCAATTTGGGTATAATAGTTTACCGTCGATATACTACCAGAATTTTGCCGGTATACCGATAGTATTCTGCCAACAAATAGTAGTATACCGCTGAATAACTTTTGCGCTCTCTGGAATATTATTTTGGACAATTCTGCGTATAACAATATACTGATGGTGTACAGTCGGTATACTGCCGGGATGATTTTGGATCATATGGCTAAGGATTTTTGGTAGCTTTTATTTGGCCATTACCTATTGAGTTACAATCTTTCCTAGAATACATTTTACAAATATAAAAGAAAGATTACACTTGACTCGAGTACTTGATTCTTCAAATACCTTGGCTTCTTCAATTTAGTCCATCTTTGATAGGGCTTTGGCTTCACACACCACCCCCCCCCCCCCCCCCCCCCCCCCTTTTATTTGCATAAGTTCATGACTACTCTTACTTCCTACAAAGTAAGCGTTATGCAAACAAGGCAATAATCATTATAGCTTGGTCAAGGTTTAGTATTAACAAAAATAGTGATTGCATGATCATTAGTGATTTCCTAACAAAAACTTATTCGATTTGCCATATTCAAAATACTCAAAGTCATTTGGCTAACATAGTTAGTAGACTGTCCCTTGATTAGCTTTCAGGGACTTCTCCCTCAAACCCTACAAGGGGCACTGCCCCCTCGACCCCCAGCCGTTGACCGGTCAATGGGACCCTCACAACCCGTTAATAGACCCGGAGATATCATGGGGGGTTCAAAGAAATCATTGGACTAACACATGCCACCTCAAAAACATGCTCCCACACATCACCCAAACCATTACAAAAACTTTAGCCATTTCAACAAGCCAAACCTCGAAGGGTTCTGTTATGTCTGTGGGAGGACCAATCATCTTGCTGGAAACTGCTGCTTCTGGAAGACTGTACCTGTTGGACCAAACCTTGGAACCAAACTGGGGAATTGTGCACCAAAGTCACAAGTCAACATGATCAAGGTTGGCACCCTCAACCATAATTTCCGGTTAACGACCTCTTAACCTTTAGTAAACTCCACTTCTAATTCCGGTGATTGGTGGTCAGATTCAGGAGCTAACATACATGTTTACTTTGATCGTTCCTAGGTTTCCACTTATCAGGAATCGAGTGGAGGATGTATGACCCTAAGAGATTACTCTGTAGCACAAGTGAAAGGAAAAGGGCACATCAAACTTCGAATGACATCTGGGAAGATCTATACCCTAAACGAAGTGCTACATGTGCCAGAAGAAATCTTATTAGTGGTTCTTTACTTGTTAGTCAAGGGTATAAGTTTGTATTGGAATCCAATAAGGTTGTAATAACCAAACATGATGTATTAGTTGGTAATGGATTTGTACTACATGTTCTATTTAAATTGAATATCATGAGTAGAACTGCTTCCTTTTCATGTTATTATGAACCTTGAATCTACAAGCACTCGGCATGCTAGGTTAGGTCATGTGAACCTAGGGTATGTCCAGAGACTTTCAAACTTAGGATTGATACCCAAGATCCATTCAGACCTGCACTCAAAGTGCGAAGTCTGCACCAAGAGACTTCCAAACTGTGAATGAACGTGACATTGAACTTTTAGAATTGGTCCATAGTGATGTTTGTGACTCAAACCAAGTCCCTTCTAGAGGTGGTAGAAGATACTTTGTAATCTTTATAGATGACTACTCCAGATACTGTCACCTATCTTTTGAAGACCAAAGATGAGGTTATGGCTAGATTCCAAGCTTACAAAGCTGAAGTAGAAAACCAAGTTGAGAGGAAGATGAAGTCCTTTAGGTCTGACTGAGGTGGTAAGTATACCTTAAATGAAATGTCCTTATTCTGCAAAGAAACATGGGATAATTCATCAAATTACTGTTGCATACTCACCTCAGTCAAAAAACATAGCTGAAAGGAAGAATAAAACCCTATTAGACATGGTCAATGCTTTGCTTCTCAATTTTGGCGGTCCTTAAAATCTTCGGGGAGAACTATTATTGACCGGAAACTAAATCCTTAATAGGGTCCCCCATAGAAGTTTCGATAAGACCCCTTATGAACTTTGGAAGATAAGAGATCCTAGAATCTCACATCAGTGTGGCAATGTTTGGCGAAGGTAGCAATACCTGAATGTAAAAAGAGGAAGATTGGTCCCAAGATTGTAGATGCTATCTTCATATGATACTCCCTTGATAGCAACAGTAGTAGATTTCTTGTTACATATTATAAGATTAGTGACATTTACAACAGCAGCATTATAGAATCTAGAGATGCTGTTTTCTTTGAGGACATATATCCTTTCAAGACTAGGATTCGAAACTTAGTTAATAGCCAACCCTCTACTTTTGTTCCTCATGATGATTTGCTTTATATACCTACTGCTGGGTCTACTTCTATTCCTGAACTTGAACTTAGGAGAAGTAAGAGAGTAAGCTTTGAAAATAATCTAGGTGCTTACTTGATTGAAGGAGATCCATCTTCTTATACTGAAGCAATGGATTCTACCGATGCTCCTTTCTGGAAAGAAACAATAGATAATGAGGTTAAATCGATTCTAGTAAATATAACTTAAAACTTTATTGGATTTACCACATGGAAACGAGCTTGTGGGTTGTAAATGGATACTCAAGACTCAAGAAGAAATTGAGGCTTGATGGATCTATGAAGAAATACAAAGCAAGATTAGTATCTAAGGGATATTACACAAAAGAAAAGAATATATTATTTTGATACATATTCTCTAGTGACTAGGATCTCTACTATTAGAACCCTCCTAGCCTTAGCTTTAATCCATTAACTTTTGATTCATTAAATGGATGTTAAGATCGCATTTTTCAATGAAGACTTGTAAGAAGAGATTTATAGTGATCAACCTGAAGGATTCATAGTTAGAGAACAAGAACATAAGGTTTGTAGATTAGTAAAGTTTTTATATGGATTGAAATAAGCTCCTAGACAATGGCATGAAAGTTCGATAAAGTGATCTTTATAATACGAAAATAAGTTTGATAAATGTGTGCATTCAAAGGTGATAGGAAGAGATTATGTGATTCTTTGCTTATATAGTTATATGTTGGTGATATTTTGATTTCTGGTACTACTCTAGAGGTTATAAATGATACTAAAGACTATTATTTAGGAATTTTGATATGAAAGATTTGGGAGAAGCTTATATGATTTTGGGAAGGAAGAATGAAACTTACTAGAACTGATCGAGGAATGCAAGATTATTAGAAAGTTTGGAAATTTCGATTGCAAACTTTGTAATACTCCTTAGTATAGTTCTGTTGCCTTGGAAAAGAATTCAAGACCTGCATTAAACCAAAACCAGCGTTCCCAGCAGATAGTTTCACTTCCTTACATTGCTAATAGATCTAAAGCTGTCATTGCATATGCTGTAGGGGACTTGGTAGATATACTAGTTAACCCTAGTCAGGATCATTGGACTGCATCAGAAAAGAATTTAAATATCTTAAGAGGGGCAATTGATTATGTTTTACTTTATTCTTGTTATCCAAATATTTTAAAAGGATATTGTAATGCAAATTGGGTAACTGATTCTTGTGAAGTTAAATCCACTTATGGATATGTTTTCTTATTAGGTGGAACAATCATTTCATGTTGCTCTACGAAACAAACAGTGATTGCAAGAAATTCCATGGAGTCGGAGCTAATAGCTCGGCACAGCTTGCTCAGGAGCAGAATGGCTGAAGAATTAATTTCTGAACCTATTCCTGTTATTTTTTTACATTTGATTCTAAACTATTGCACTATTGAAGCAGAATACAACAAATGAGAAATTGAACAGATACCTGCAAATCAGGTTTAAGTCTGTTAAACGCCTTTTAGGCCATTATCTCTCTCTTGACTATGTTAAGTCTGAGAGAATTCAGCAGATCATTTAATGAAAGGTTTATCTAGGACTTTAGTCCTAGAATCATCGAGGGGGTGGGCTAATCCCTAATAGTAAGTTCTCAATAGTGGAAATTCAACTTTTGTGATTGGAGATACCATGAAAGAAGTTCAATGAGACAAACGTCAGACTAGTAATTCGTGTTGATGCACGTTTTGAGGAGTCCTCTCCTTAGGAGTTGGCACTCCAAGCATCCCTATGGTGTTGTGCATTATGTTAATATGACCAGGTAGAGGATGAGTTCAGAACTCTTAACAAATTTGAGCATAAACCACATGATACAAGGCTGATTATATATATATCCTCGGAGGATCTACCTATGTAAGGGCCTCCGTCTGACTGCGGTTTTGGGAACTGACCGGATCCGTAATAACCCTCATGAAACGGTTAGGTGCATAGCCTTTATCGCATTAGCCCGCTTGACCCAATAACTTGAGCCTACTAAGTTGTACCTTGTTAAGACTCGATAAAGGAGCATTGCTTCACGATTCCGTCATGGTCTCCTCAGGTGGCAACAAGTGTTACTAAGTGTAAATTCAAAACTCCGCCATTTGTATTTAATGCTTAGTTCAACAGAATTGTCAAATTATTTTCGTAAGTATTTCTGAAATTTACCTTTTGGAAGGATTGTTTGTATTTTGCAAAAACAAAAGTTGAATTTCATTTGGATTTTTTCATATGTATCTTGTGTTTCCTATGCACTCATTTCTGGATGGTTGTTTTTAGCCCCACATCGGATAGACAAACAACTCAACTACTCCATATAAATGTTGTATTCCTTCATGGACCTAGTTGAGTTGGGGTAAGGAGATTTTGGACCACACCTGCGTGCCGTGCCAAGCAGGACCGGGCTTAGGCTTTGGCTTTATTTGGTCAAGGAAGATAGCCTTGCCTTGCTGAATCCGAGTCCGTGGTCCTAAAAGTCTTTTTATTTTTGTTGTTTTTAGCCGTTATGAATCTGGATGGATTCATAACCAGCTATGAATCTGGATGGGGCTATATTAATTTTTAATACCGTTTCTAAGCCATTTGGCTTATTTTACACTTGGTTTTTAAGATATATTGTGGCCCGTTTAATGTTATTTATTGTATGATTTCATGATTTTGGTTTATGGCCCATTATGGGGATGTTCTTGGGCAAGACCTATATATGGTTGTTATTTTTGAGAAGAAAGAGACATCACAGCTCTCTCTCTCATTCTCTACAATATTCTCTTCAAATTTCTGCTCTCCGCTTTTTGTGTGTTTTTTGTGTGTTGGTTTTGCCGACGATTCCAAGGCTCAGTTTTGCGGTCCGTCACTTGCTGGAGATCACTTTGTCCTTAAGTGCAGACATACTATACTCACCGAACCCGAAGGCCAGAGCAATACTTTAATATTTTGTTTAGATTCAATTTTGTATCCTGTTTAGTGAATTGCTAATCTTTCACACGAAAACACCACAATGGTTTGTATAAATTTAAAACCAGAGTTTGATTATGGACCGAGCTGTAAACTTCAGTTTCAGACCAAATCAAAACTAGAGAAACTACATATATGGTAAGGAAGGTTCAAACCCTTCACGGCTACTACTACAGACTTTCATTTCTGCCAAAGTTACGAAATACAAATATCATGTAGGTTTATTATGTCAGCCCGCTGATCTTATCTGACCTAATTGGGAATGAATTATATGATCAGGTTACTCATCTATAAATGGATAGGTTTAGATATGCAAAATAGACCTGATTATACAAAAATCTTTGCATATGGTTGGAGGAAGAATATGTATTTGTTTTGATCTTAACCTAAATCAGGTCATTGCCACCAATATTTTAACTTACGTAGGTTATATTATTGGTAAACAAATACTGATTTGGTGGAGCTTCTACACTTGCAGATACATGTAAAATGTAGACACGAGTTCAATAATCCAAGGCCAGATTTATGGGGGAAAAAAACTAAAAGGGCTAAATTTTGAGGAGATCGTGAGGAAGAATTATGTCTCCACATATATTTTCTTACATTATACTTTCACTTTTAATCCATATGATATGACACCGCGGCAGTATTTTTAGCCGGAATTAGTATCTCAAGGATTGAGTATCTCGATCTTTTGTGAGCCTGGTTTGTCAAATAGTTTCCTCAGTGATGATGGGAGGCCTAATTGTGGCAATCAAAGAGCATGGGTTCTGAAAGGAAAATACATGAGAATTATACGATCGCTGGTCTCATTTCGGTTTCCAAATTGGTAAATGTCTTCATCTTATACTGGCACCATAACAAGAAGTATCCGGATTAAGCGAAAACAGAAACAAATGGTGTGGTATTCTATACAGATAAACCCATACGAGTATATCCACAATAGGTATATATTTACATTATTCATTCCACTATTTCTTTAGTACATACTTAAGCCCCCTAACTTGTGAAAGCTGTTACAGTTTTTGGCTAACCAAAAGCAACTACAACACAACGTGAAAATAACTTGTATAGTCTAATCCGACTAGTAGGATTCCTAGCTGAATACCTAAATCTGGACTGTTAGATGAGCAAAACCTAGTTAGCTGAGAGAAAAATGTCTAAATTGATTTTGTCACAATTATGGTTTATGACATGTGACCATTATAGCTGTTTCTGTTAAAATTTAGCAATTCCTGTACAACTGTATCTGTTGTTCACATGACCCTTTCTGTGTGTTCCTTGTTCTATAGAGTTGATTCACTTGGTAATTGGACACATCATTTTCCCCACACACTAGGGAGTCTTCAGAGAGTCCTAGGAGAACGAAAGTGGAATACACAATATGAAACATCAACAATCTGTAACCCGTGAGGTTTATGATATATTTGAAAAGGCACCAACACCATGATGACTCACCAAAACATAAATTTTTCAGAAGCACTAAAATGTACTAATAACCAAGGTTTGCATCGGCCAATATTGGCATGTATCGACCATATCGTATCTTTTGCCCAGTCATACCCCACTTATACTGATATTTGGGCTTTCTTTTCATGTCAATTCAGCAAAGAAAAAGAGAGAAGTATGAGAAAAACAATGCCAATACAATGATTCAGTTGTGCCGAAGATCGACATGCTGTAGTATGTCAATAAGATTTCTTATCGACGCATTGTAACAATTACAACGAGAAAACAAGTAGACAAAAGATAATATCCATTTCAGGTGTACAATTCAACAGTGGTTTGGCTTTCTGCGAAAAAAAGACATTGTGAAAAAAAAGACATAAATTAATCCTAAATGTATCGAGTATTTTTCTAGTTTTTATTAAACTTGATTATGTTTTGGCTTTCCAAAGAATAACTCAGAGAGTCCTATCTGAAACCGGCTAAAATTGCCGAGTTCAAGGCATGTTTGACATGGAGAGGGCTCCATGAGAAAGGTGTCTGTGCTATATAAGAGGTAAGTCATGATAATATATCTAGCCTCGGGATTAACAAATGGTAGGAAGATGATCTATTCAAGATAGAGAAATCTTCAAATATTATGAGAAGGATCAGGTGTAAATGAAGTTACATGATACCAAATGTTTTCGTCAAGCATGGTGCTTCTGGGTTTAAAATTTTGTCTTCTGGCTTGAAAATTTTGTGTCTTCCATCTTGAAAATTTTCTAGTAGCAGTTTCTCTTGAACTCCTCAAATGCGGTGAACCATATGAACTTGTTTGTCTTCATTTCTCTTGTGCTTCTTGTTTATATATCTTAATTAAGATTGTTATGTTATTTGGATATTGGATTGCAGGTAGTTGACATCATTAGTCAGCATCCTGATCACGAAATTATCATTGGAGTGGACACACTAGGAAAGGAAGACCTGTTGCTTCATATTTCACAAGCTCTAAGCTTGAAGGTTTGCTTGCTTTCTTTTGTGTATTTTGGTTCCAACTCATTTTTCATACCTGATCTCAGCATGTCATGTAGTAACTAGTTTCTTCTAGTTTACTAGTATGGAATGTATTGTATCCTATTTTCTTTTTCCAACTATGTACCTATGCTTGTTTGAACATAATGCTTGATGTTCATATTTTTTTTCATTGTTTATTAGGAAGATATACTTAGTCTTGACAGTATAAATAATTTGTTATGTCTTCATTCCTCTTGCTACCTAAATAATATTTTATGTTTATAATCATCATCTTGCACACTAATTGCTTTTATTCTTAATGGTTATAAAGATATGGGTTTGGCCAGAGCGGTTAAGAACCATGCATCTTCTTGGGTTTTTCGATGTTTTCACAACAGATACTAGTCTTACAAGAATCCGGGCTGTTCCTCGGTACAGTCTCACCTTTGCAACGGTTGAGGCACTTAATACATTACATCCCACTATTGGAATCATGCCCTCTGGGCTTCCGTGGGGGAGGAAACCCTTGAAAGATAATGGTGGTCATGGAACTTCACTTGCAGACTGCTGTAGATGGAGAGGGGGTGCAAAGAGTACACTTGAGCTGGATAGAATTCATGAATATGCCTATTCAGTTCCATACTCTGAACACTCATGCTTCAGTGAAATAAAGGAATTTATCAAGATTGTTCAGCCATCAAGTATTACCGGGATCGTCTCTTCATCCACCTGTTACATCAATCCTCGTCATTACTGTCGCCATCTCTATGGAATCAGTCGTGTTTCTGATAAACCATGCCAAAACTTCAAAAACGAGATAATTGGTGAAGCTGAAGCAGTAGGGCCTTCTCCAGGGCATAGAAGGTCCAAAAAATTGAAGACAAGCACAAATGCGAAGACTAAGGATGTTAGATTCAGTGTCCGTAGAAGCAGAGTTTGCATCCTAAGAAGGAAAAAACATGGTGCAAAGATTGCAGACTAATGACTGCTGTAGCTCTGGTTTGAAAGCAGAAATAAACAGTAGCTTAGCTGAAGGAAACTTTACATGGGCAGGCTTGTAACTTGTGAAGATTTAGCCACCCTGATTTTGTAGGTATAGTGGAAAACATCAGATACACTACTTGGTGAGACCAGTCATCAAATTTTACCTGTAATATTTTCTGTTCATATTCTGGTCGCTTAAGTCCTCGATGATACATATCTCTAACTGATATTTGTCTAGATACAATCAGAATTTGTGAGCAATTCAGTTTTTTCTACAACTTGCGTCATTATACCCTATTTGACATTTATTTGTGCTGTTTGTTTGTTCAGCCACTATTACCGGGGTTCAAATGAGAGCAATAATTGAGTGACAAATGAATGACCCTGAAGACGAAACTCGTATTTTTATTTGATAATGATGAAATTACCTCCTATTTCTGTGTGTACTTGTAAATTTGTGTTTGAAGGTATTTGACTACATTTTGCTCAAGGGTTTTTCTTGGTTGTTTGTAAATAGAACTGTTGTGCAACATTTATTGTTGTAAATCCAGTGTGTGCTTGGTTGCAAACGATGAGCGATTGTTTGGATAACTGTAACTTGTACTCTGAAGTGTAAGCTCCTTCATCTTCCTCCTTCGGACTTCCATCTTCCTCATCACTGTTCATTGACGTCGTCGTTCCCATCGGAAGCAACGTCAATGCCAGCGACATCAAAAGTAGACAGGGAAAGAGACTCCCCATTGTTGTGACCACGAGTTCACACTTTATTCATAGGGGAGACTGGGTACGAAGTTTTAGCATTGCCCGTCACTATTTGATTGAATTCCCAAAGAGAAACTTAGGCTTTTCTTTTTGTTATGAATTGCGTGTTGGATGTTTGATTAAATTTCCAGATAGTATATGCCTTGTGGATTTTTGATTGGACCTCTATTTGATGAATTTATCATGTTTGTATTATGATGAAATAGGAACAAGCGTGCAAGCGGCAAGCCTATGTTATTGCTGGTATATTTCCAACTAAAATTTCAAATTACTGGAGTTTCTCTCCGTTCATATGAATCAACATATAGCGAGACAATACATTAATTTTTTGAGAATAGCAGGTAGACCTCTAACTCATGAGCATCTGAACTATAGCCCAACCAAATATTAAGAAGACATTTTCATAACTCTTCTATGGAACCTTCCGCAACAATTTGATTCAATACTTGCATCTTGAATATGAAAGGATTTTGTGGTGAAAACAACCTCTTTGCTAGGAGGTGACCTATAGTCTTATATAATGAAACAAATTTGGACTAAAAACAAATTAATTAATCATTTTGCTAGACTGAACCAGAGTTATATTGAATCTTTTCGTCCTACTGTATAAAGAAAATAACAAGTATCAACAAATCTTAGGGGTGAGTATTATTCAGTTTTGGACCGAAAACCGAACCGAATAAAAGATTATGTTCGGTTTAAAAAAATTCGGTTCGGTTTCGGTTTTGAAAATACACAATTTTCTTATTCGATTTGGATTATATATATATATATATACATATATATATATATATATATATATATATATTTTCTTTATATATATATATATATATATATATATATATATATATATATATATATATATATATATATATATATATATATATATATATATATATAAAGAATATATATATATATATATATATATATATATATATATATATATATATATAAAGAATATATATATATATATATATATATATATATATATATATATATATATATATATATATATATATATATATATATATATATATATATATATTTTTTCTTTCTTTATTTATATATATATATATATATATATATTTTTCTTTCTTTATTATATATATATATATATATATATATATATATATATATATATATATATATATATATATATATATATATATATATATATATATATAAATAAAGAAAGAAAAAAAAAAAATATATATATATATATATATATATATATATATATATATATATATATATATATATAGGTATATTTAATTACTATATATATTAAAAAAACACAAATAAGTTGAAAAATTGAATAAACCGGATAAACCCAAAACCGAACCGATTTAATTCGGTTCGGTTTTATTCGGTTATGGACCAATTCGGTTCTGTTTTGCTTATTCGGTTTTCGGTCCAATTTGATTTTCGGTTATTTGGTTCGGCTTGAACCAAATTAACCATATGCTCACCCTTAACAAATCTTACTTTTACTGACAAATCTTTTAGTTCTTTTAGTCGTGCTGTATAAACGAAATATCAACAAATCTTATATTTACTGGCAATCTGTTTCAATATAACCATGCTAGCACGACAATGTAGGAGGTGATGTAGACCATACATGCATCATTTAGATGTAAAGATCTCAAATATTATTTTCTGCTTTTTTTTATTTACTAAATGTAGCACGTAAATATGTTATATGTATAGTAAATCTGGCAACAAACGTGCTGTTACTTTCTTGTGCCGTCTCTAAAAGCAGGGAGGTTTCAAAACTTGCTACAAATTATTGTTATTTTTCTTAGCTTTTTCTAAAATAAATCAAGTTTTGTTAATGATGAGTTATTTTTAGTCTACATGAATTTTTCTTAATAGCAAATGTCTTGGCCCTAGAGGAAAATCTAGATGCTACACTATTGTAAGTGAGGGCTTGGAATTATATATTTATAACATTTGCTAGTTGACTTGTAATTGTTACCCTTCTATACCAACTTTTGATTTGTAATTGGGTTTAATTACACTTTGATATTCTCAACTATTTCAGTTTTTTAACTTAATATCTGAACTATTTTTTTTTTAACTTGATACCTTGAATTTTTTTGGACAATAATGTCCCTGCTCAAAATTTAAAACTACTCCCCAAATCGTACACCCCCTCCCGCACCCACCCCCCCCCCCCCCCCCCCCCCCCGCTTCCCCCGCCCCCTCCCCTCCCTTCCGATCACCCGCCCCCCCCGCCCCTCCCTCCCCCTCCAGCCACCCCCAGCTCCCTCTCCCCCTCCGGCCGCCCGCAACACCCCCCCCCCCCCCCCCCCGCTCCCCCCTCTGCCTCGCCTGCACCCCTCCCCTCCCCTCCCCCCCGCCCCCCTTCGGTCGCCTGCACCCCCACCCCCTCCTCCACCCGTGCCCCCTCCTCGCGCACCGTCGGAGAGGGCGAGGGACATCGACTGCCGAAGAGGGAGGGGGGAGCATCGCCGGAAGGGGGAGGGGGCATCGTCGGAGAGGGAGGGGAGGAGGGGGTGCATGGGGAGAGATAGAGAGAGAGGGAGCCAAGGGTAGTTTTGAATTTTTTTCTGTTTTAGGTATTAAGTTGAAAAACTAAAATAGTTGAGGGTATCAAGTTGTTGAGTAAAAAAGTTTAGGATATTAAGTTGAAAAACTGAAATAGTTGAGGGTATCAAAGTATGATTAAGCCTTGTAATTGTTACCCTTCTATACCTACCTTTGGTGCAACATTATAACAAACCAACCTGATTGCTAACTTTACTTCTACTAGCAAAACTAGAATATCGATTAGTGGTCTAAACTCTAAGTGTAACTTGAGTTTAGTTTAACAATCAATATTTAAGCCTAATCTTTAGGCCTCTTTGGGTTCACAAAATCATTTGGTTGGAAAAGAAAAATTCTTACTTTTAGTACCAAAGAAATTGAGAAGAAAAGTGATTCCCGATGAAAAAAAAAAAATTATGGAAAAAAATAGTTCCATCCAACGTCAAGAGGGTATTCGAACTGTGCCTATCCTCACGGGACCCTCCAGTGAACCCAACAAGCTACACTCCCTTGGACATTTTTCCAGGTTTAAGTATTCATTTTTCCTTCCAATCTTTTTGATATTTCCATACACAGAAAAAAAAAAAACGATACAAATTATAATTTTTCAAAGGAAACGAAAAACCAATGAATTGATTTCCTTCCATTTCCTTTCCGCAAACCAAAGGATATGAAAAGTATTTTGGAATTGTTTGGAACAAATAGAACTAAAAGAAGTCAAACAACCCAAAAATATATTATACTTCGTTTATTGGGTTTGTTGACGGAAATTAAACTTAGACCTCGTCTGGTTCGCGGAATGGAAATGAAAGAAAATTAATTTTTTGGTATTTTTTTTTCTTTGGGAGATTATAATTTCTATCAAAAAAATTTCCGGTGTTTGAAAAGACCGGGATTATTGCCTGAATATATATTTATTTTTCATTATAGTGTTTGGTGTTTGTAAGGAAAGAAAACAAAATCAAGTCAATTTTTCAATAATACTCTCTAATGAGAAAACTTACTACTCAAGAATATTTTTGTCTAAAAGGTATTATGGATAAAAATGGTAAATTATACTTTTGTGCAGGGATATTTTGGTCAAAATTTTTTGTAATAAATGCAGGAAAGTTGGAGAAAAAATGATTCCTTAGATGGATGGGGGAACCACTTTCCTCCATATTTTTCTACCTCTTGGGAATCATTTTTCCTTTTCAACTTGTTTACTTTGGCTTCCAAACACAGGAATGGAATAACTTTTCTTTCCCAAGCAAAAATTCTGGTAACCAAACGAGGCCTTCCAAATTCAAGAACTGGAGCTGTGTATCCAGGAAAGAAAAGGAAAGGAATTTGAACCAGAAACCGAAACCTGAAATTCGACCGAAAAATTTAGAGAAAATTTGAGTGACAACCCACTTTATTTACCCAAATTTAAGGTGCACCCCAGTGCTTTACACTAATGTAATCACCCCCACTTTTGACAGATTCTGTCCAATATGGATGGTCAACTGAATTGATCCAATTTTTTTGACAAAAATACCCCCGCATGTTGTCTTCTTCTCCGCGTCACCCGCATCCAGATCCCCCCCCCCCCCCCCCCCCCCCCCGGGGCTTCTTCCGCTGGGGATCGCTGCCCCCCCCCCCCCCACTACGTGCTCCCCCCCCCCCCCCGACCTCGCCGTCGCTGCAGCGCTGCCCTCCCACCCCTATGCTCTCGACCCCCTCTCCCCCCCCCCACGCGGGGGCAGGTACGCGACGGGAGGGGGGGGCGTGGGCACGGGGCGACGGCGGCGACGAGAGGAGGGGGGGGGGAGAGCAGTGGCGGCAGGACGCTGGGGGGGGGGGGGGGGGGTTTGGGTTTTGTTGGTGGTGGTGAAGGTGAAGGTGGTGGTGGTGAAGGTGAAGGTGAAGGTGGTGGTGGTGGTGGTGAAGGTGAAGGTGAAGGTGAAGGTGGTGGTGGTGATGATGGTAGTGGTGGTGGCAGAGCGCTGAGCGAGACGGGGGGCCGAGCACGACGGTGGGAGACGGGTGATTTTTTGCTATGGGGGTAATTTGATCCAAAAAATTGAAGGTGGTGGAGATGATGATGGTGGTGGTGGTGGCAGAGGGCTGAGCGAGACGGGGGGCCGAGCACGGCGGTGGGAGACGGGTGATTTTTTGCTATGGGGGTAATTTGATCCAAAAAATTGGGTCAACTTAGTTGACCGTCCATAGTGGACAAATTTCGTCAAAAGTGGAGGGTTAATTACATTAGTATAAAGCAATGTGGTGCACTTTAAATTTGGATAAATAAAATGGGGGTGTCACTCAAATTTTCTCAAACCGGTTCCTTGTATAAATTAACCAACCAAGGGGTCCTGTTTCGGGTATAGATCCTCCCAGACCCGACCCGGTAACTTTTCCAAATATGATATTAGTCCTTGTCGGACTTAATTCTGCTTCTGATAAATATCCCACTCTCTGCTTTCTCCGTCATCCTCGCCAAAGTCAAGTAAGTTTCTATCTAAAACCTTCAAAACCCTAATTTTTCCTTTTCTTTTCCTTTCAATTGTTTCTAAATTATTTGGATTCATAGTCTATCGGAGTGTCTTTTTGAAGAGTCCAATTTCTGATGGAAGCTTGGATGCTATAACCCTAATTTTTTGATGAGCGATCGAACTTCAAATCGAAGAGTAGACATTGTGCAAAGTTGGGGAAAAAATCTTCAATTTTTATTTTTTATTTTTTGGGGGTTTTTCTTCTATATTACTTTAACCTAGCAAAGTGCCAGCACCGCCCGCGACTTGAAAATAGCGCAATTTGTCCATATTAAGTAGAGATGGGTGCAATTAGGGTTTATAGGAAATTAGTGAGCAAGTTTTTTCTATTAGTGGAAGAAGACCTAGTTGTTGTCATTGGCTTTGAAATTAACTTGCAATAGTTATCCGGAAGAGCACGATTCAGCCGCAAGCCTTCAAACGCAAACTTCGACTGGCCTTCATACGTTCTTGGACTCCTCAGGTTATGTTGCACAACCCGTTAGAAGATCGCACGCGTGCACACAAGAACGACATACTTGATCCGAAATAGGTAATATCTTAGTATAGTCATGTCTGTACCTTGTGTCATCTCATATTTGTGTCTTTGGAACACGGAGTGGGAGACGTGGGAGACCTGGCACTGAGACACCCCTTTTTTATTTAAAAAGTATCAAATAGTATAGCAGTTTAAAGGTGTTTCATTGGATCTTTTTTTCCAGGTGTTTCAGTGGATATATATACAGTTGGTTGCATAATTCTTACGAGTGGCTCTTACCAGATAATGTATTTCTGGTTTTGGGGCCTCTAGTTGCAGTTGGAGAACATATTGCAACTAGAGGTGGTGCTTTTATACACTGTAGCACTGTGATTGACTAGTGAAGAAAAGTCGAGCAATCTCAAGTGGCATCAAATCAGTATGTAAAATTTGTTGATTCTTATTTCATAAAAGAGTTTACATATGTTTTTTTGTGGGTCTCTCTACTATATATTCCTTTGCAAAACTCGAAGGTTCTATAGGAACCTGATTAGAAAAGAAAAACTGACGTCAACTTGATGTGAGGTATTATGAGTAATCCATTTTCAATAGTATTTTTATGCTAGATTCTTAAAAGGTTCATAATCCTACCATCCTTGTTTTTTTTACTAGTATCATTTCCAATATCCAAATACCATCAAAATAATACGTGTATAAACTAGACAGAAACTATAATGCTAAATATATTATATACAGTACGCTTCTATTGAATATATTAGAATATATAAGTTATAATCTTTTCCATTTACATATTCGACTTGCAAAATATACATAATTTTCCATGAGATGAAATTGTGATGTCATCTATAGATTTAATAAGTTAATTTTGGTAGTTATCAAAGATACTGAGTATCGATGAACTATTGAAAACTCTAATGGGACATAAAACAAGCCAAGGTCTCAACATAGAAATGTAGTGTTCGAATCTATAGATGATCAATTGTGTTGCAGCATAATAATTCAGCTGTCTAGTTGCTGCATTGTTATCAGGTATTCTTTTGCTTATATGATAGTATAAATTAAGTTGCAGGCTATTATATATTTTGCTTGTGGAGATGTTTCATTGGATCTTTTGTTTAGATGTGTCAGCAGATAAAGATAGTTGATTTCATATTCTTATGAGTGGCTCTTCCCAGATACATAATGTATTTCAGGTTGTTTCGGCTTGTTATGCTATTTGAGTCGTCTATTCTTGGATTTCTTGTCTACGCTGTGTGACCAAGACCTGCCAAGATTCGTTGCAACCTAGAGAAGTTTACGATCATGTGTGGACTTATAAATCTTCAAAGTGCACCTCAATACCTTGAGCAGTCAACTAAGTCAGCCATGTCTGCTGGACATAAGTTCATATTGAAGAAGAAGTTGAGGCCAGAGCTTGTACACATGCGATCGACAACCAAAGCTAGTGGTCATTCTGCGAGAGGATCGTCTAAGGAATCTTCTTCCATCAAGGAAAATTGCATGATATTTGGAGAGAACTATTCCACCAATAGAGAGAAGCTTTCAGTGGGGAGGAAGAGGAAGTCCCCTGAAGTGGGTGAACATCCAGACAGTGTTGACACGAGAATGACTCTTAGTAGAAAAAGACAATGTGCAACAGTTTTGATAAAACTGATGAATCATTCTTTCGGCTGGGTGTTCAGCGAACCTGTCGATCCAGTAAAATTGGGAATACCTGACTATTTCTCAATCATCACGAAACCTATGGACTTGGGAACAATAAAAAGAAAGCTCGAAAAGCAGATTTACTCAACTACTTGTATGTTTGCTGCTGATGTGAGACTGACATTCTCCAATGCCATGAGATATAATCCCCCGGACAATTTTGCCCATGGATATGCCAAGGAGTTAAGTAAGATATTTGATTCAAGTTGGAAGGTCTTGGAGTCAAAGTGGAGAAAAGAATGCTTAATTACTTCTACGGTAAGCCACACAATTCAGGTTTTTTATGGTGTTAAATTGCTTTCACTTTGTTAATGATCCTGCTACTCCTGTTGGTTTGCCTATATGGAAACTGGATATCATCTACGTACAGTCTGCAGGTGTAATGAAAAATCACTCAGAAAGCTCTACAAAGGATGTTCACGAAGGCATGGCTATCATAATCTCTTCAAAGTATCTGCTGTGTGCTCCATGTAGTAGCTAACAGAGAGCATGCATTGTAGGTAGTGGTCGGGCTAGGCTCTTATCTGGCCGTGTCAATGAGAGAACCAGTAAAAGCAGTAATCCACATGGTACTACTGAAAATCACAATTGCCAGCACAATGATTTTACACAAGCTCCGGCTGGTGGTCAGTTTATTTTCTCTTCAATCTCCTTGATAGGTTAATTTGAATAACATATAGATGGTGATGTTTGTGTTCTTATGCATGTCCGCACACTGTATAGAGGCTTATGTTTGTATTTGAATGCAGATCTTGGTTCTGAAAGATCTTGTGGTCAAGAGAATCTCGTGAGCCATTCTAATACATCCAACCTGGTATGCTGACCACAAATGTGTTTCTTGAATATTTTGTTTCAAAAATAATTCAATCTAGTGAAATCCCTGGGCTTGATCGGTAGGGTTGTAAGAAGAACTTCTCGGAGCAGAGTGGCTATTCGAGTCCTAAGTCAGGTGGTGAGAAAGATGTTTAACCATAACATATATAATCTTTGCTATTTTACTTAACGTTGTCATGTTGTGTGCAGGGCCTGCAACTTTTGACAGAGGAAATACCCATCCTACTCATCATTCTAGTCTAGCTGCCTCACCTACAAAAGGTTTGTCTATTTTGCCTTCATGTTTTCCATTCATTTGCATTTCATCACTCAGGTTGGTTTTTGAGGTTGTTGATTTATATTAGAATGTCTTCTCTCTTGATGTTTGTACTTTTGTGTACCTTCCTTATTTAGTCTTCGTTTTAATATAGGTGAGGATGATCCTCCTTGTATTGAACTTTCGCCTGCCAGAGCTCTTCGTGCTGCCATGCTGAAGAGGCGTTTTTCTGATACCATTTTAAAGGCACAACAGAAAAGACTTCTCGATCATGTATTTCTTCTAGTATTCTTAAAAAGAAAAACAGAAGATGGTCTTTGCCATTTGATATCTCTGATTGAGATTAAATGGCCTATGGAGCAATTTGGCAATTGTTCTAACAACTTTGCATTGATCTCTGGATGTTCTTGCTCAGGGTGAAAAGGGTGACCCAATAAGGATGCAGCGAGAAAAGGAGAAACTGGAAAAGATGCAACGAGAAGGTAAGCATGATGGTATTGGTACAATCTGTTTAGTACAAGCACTATCATCCTAGTACCTTCCTTGTTGCTTTCTTTCAATAATTGAGGTATGCATCTGTTGTAAATTTCTTGAAGACACAGATGGTCATAAAATTTTAAATTGTTAAGGAATATATTGACGTGAACGCTGCATGCAACTTTTGCACTATGGTAATTATGCACTTGGTAAGATGTGGCAAGCATAATGGATGCTATGTATGTGAAAAGGAATGTTATTTGTGTTGATAAATACACAAAACCAGGATATGGTTCACTTGAGTAAGTATGTGTCTAGTGGCAAAGACTTTTATGCGCACATCTCGAATTAAAGAAACTATTGAGAGGTATTCAATCTTTTACAAGATTGATCGAAACCAATAGATAATCCGGTAAGGAGCCATAAGGAGATAATTAAAGGAGTCGCTAGGACAAGAGGTAGGTCTAAATGATCATCAATCGGAGTTTCAAAGAAGGATATGGTTTTTGTCAGTGTTACAGAGGACATAGCCCTTTCCCTTAACACAGATGAATGAAAAGAATTCAAACAGCTGACCCAAAAATTTGGGATAAAGCCTTTGTTGTTGTTGTTTGGTCTTCAATCTTCGTCACTACCAGCTAGTTTTCATTTGTCTGATATTTAGATCTTTCCAAACGAACTTTCCTGCCTGTAGCTTCATGGCGGACTCTGAATCCCATCCTTTTAGCATAAATCCTAGAGCAATTACTGTACAGGTTTCCTGGCACCAAACCTATACAGGAAATAACACTTATTTCAATCATTATGATATTTTATATTCCTGGTTTTTCGATTACTCAGTGCACAGCAAACTTGGGGCTTTTGCGTCTGGTCTTTTCATTGGATTGTATGTGGCAAACTGTACCTTAACAAAGTTGACCTTTGTAGAGAAATGTGTTTTTTTGATGGTTTTATGTTTAGCAGCCAAAGTTCTATATGACTACTATCTACAGCCTGTGGACTTCAGAATCAGACTAAAGATGTTACTTAACGACTACAATATTGAACTGTCACTGGAAAAAAATATTGAACTGTATCACTGCTTAGATCACCAATACCAGTTTTTATTAAAATAAATCTTCGTTGGGCAGAAATGGCAAGGATTGAAGAAGTTAAAGCTGCTGCACAGAGGAAGTCGGAAATTGAGATGAAAAAGCAGCGGGAAAAGGAAAGGGTTGCTGCTCGCATGATATTGGAAAAGGTACGTTGTTATTTTTCGAGTTTGAACTCTATAATGATATATGTATCAATGTTTCTTGTTCAATATTTTTCAGATGGAAAGAACAGCTGATATTGATGAGAACAGACAGATACTGAAAGAGCTCGAGAACCTAGGCTGCTTGCAGCCATTATACACATTGGAGCAGCTGGGTTTAATTATGAAAGACGATTTAGATGAGATGTCTGTGGAAGAAGGGGAATTTTGTATTGGTTATTGAAACCATAATTTTTTTTATTTATTTCTAGATGTTGTAAAATGTATAGATTTGATGGAAGCAATTATTTCTGCACGGTGCCGCATATCAAAATTTTGAGACCTACTCTGAAATTCGCAGAGTTCCAACCAAAGAATTGGAGCCTTCGAATGTATAAACATCATCTCAAGTATGTGTAATGTAAATAGCATTTGGTATCAGCTTTTTTGGGGGGACAATTTTATCCTAATTTAATTAACATATCTTAATCCTCCAAATTACCAGTCATGGCTAGAAAGGTAAATACACTTTGTAAGAAGAGTTTATCTCATCCTAATTCATCATATGCTTCGTCAAAAGAAGTTAAATCTTTAGGGTTATATAGTTTTAGGGTCTAGTATAATATTGTAAATTTAATTCTAGGTATTCCTTTTGGACGGATTAGTGAAGTTAACGGTTAGGACGCGATTCAAACCATATTTTGGATAATATGAAGACTTAAACACAAAATTTTAATATCATATTCATATGGGACCCTAAAACTAAATAATCCCAGTCTTTAATTAGGAGTTTCATTTTTTACTTTAGAAATCGATTCAGTTCGCTGAGCATTTTTTTGGTCCATTCTTGATACCTATAAGTATTATATTGTGTTGTATTTGTATTATGCAACTAATTATAATTTCAAATTATAATTTTTATTATTATTGAATTAGATGGATTCACATTGTGGGAACACTGGGAAGGGAGACCATTTCTAGCCAAGAACTCAATAAAAGGTTGAAGATCAATTCCAAAATAGCTAACTGTTTTAACTGCCAAATCTTCTCCTTTTCCAGAACTTCCTCTCCTCCCAATCCCACCTCGTTACAACTGTCCGTTTAGAAATGGCAAGACTAGTCCCCTCTCTGGCCCTCGTCGTCCTCCTCCTTGCGGTCTTTGCCAACGGCAAGGACCACGAGTCGCCTCCTCCCCTCTGCACCCCCTAAGTCCCCCTCACATCGAGTCGATGATTAAAGGAGGTTGCAGCGACGACTCCCCCTTCCGACGACGATTTCGATAATGATCCGGATATTGGAACCGTCGGCACCTATGGAGCTGCCTACCCCAAGCAAAAGCCTTTCTCCTTCGAGGCCGCCCTCGACGACGAGGTATATACCCCCACTTTTTTTTAACTAACATGTGCCTCCACTCATGTGTAAAACAACAACAAAAAAGTGGGAGTATATCTTAAATTTTTTATATTCCCTACCCAAAATGGGGGCATTTACTAGTTTAAAAAAAATAGTGGTGGTATATGTTAGTTTCAACATCTAGAATATGGGCACTTGCTAAAAGTATCCCTTATTTTGATGAGTTTTATATTCATTTTTTATGGCTAATTCTAAGGGCACATAACATTTTGCTAGGGACTATCCCTTACTAGGGGACAGTCCATGAGAGTGAAACTTTTACTGGGGACAGCCAAAATTTTACTTGGGACTAGCCCCCCCCCCCCCAAAATTCCATTAGGATTTCTCTTTGGACACCGGGGGAGAAGGCAGAGAAGGAGACGGAGGAGGACGAGGAGAGGGAGGGGGAGGGGGAGGGGGAGGGGAGGGGGGGACGGGGAGGAGGCGGGGAAGCGCGCTGCGGGGCGGAGGCGAGCTCGACGGGGGAGCTCGCTGCGGGGCGGAGGCGAGCTCGGCAGGGGAGCCCGCTGCGGCTGCGGGGGCGAGCTCGGAAGGGGGGGGGGGAGTGCGTTAAGGAGGCGACGGGGGGAGGAGGAGGAGGAGGATGAGGAGGCGGGGGAGCGCACTGCAGGGCAGAGGCGAGCTCGTTTGGGGGGGGGGGGGGGGGTGCGTGAAGGAGGTGGAGGAGGCGACGGGGAGGAGGCGGAGGATGCGGGAAGATGACGTCTTTAAAAATAGGACTGCAACTAAGTTGACAATCCTTCTTTATGTTAGGACTGCCAACTTAGTTGTAGTCCTACTTGCTGAAAAAATTTGGGCTAGCCCCAAGTAATGAATGAGGATGGCAAACATGTAAATTTTTTGAAAAAAAATTGGGCTAGCCCCCCTAGAAAAATGTGATGTGCACTTAGAATTAGCCTTTTATATTCAGGTGGTCTTTCGTTCAAAATTTACAATACTTATGATTAAGGGTCTGCTTGGCAATTGTAGGGGGGTAACGGTTATGAGGTATTTTTAGAGTACTGGTTATGAGCGGTTATGAGGAGTCCAATTTTGGATCGTTTTTAAGTAACGGCTTTTAAACCAGTCCAATCCATGCTTGGTAATTCACTAACGAGCGGTTCTGAAAGTTTTTTACACGAATAAATTAAATAGGAAAGGGTATCAGTAGTTATAATTATATATATTTTTGTGAGGATATAAATAGAATAAAAAAATAAAGCTGTTCAAAACCCACCGATTTGGGGTGTTTATAAAGCAACCCAAAAATACATTACACCAATTTTGGAGATTTTTTTAGCTGACCAAAACCGGTGCCTCAAAAAAATTAACCAGAAGTTTTCATAAACGGTCGGTTCAAAAACACCCCAAAACCGGTGAAAACACTCAAGCAGGCCCTAAAATACAAGTTTTGGTTGTTTGATAGATTCTGTAAAATACCACTATTAAATTCACTAGCCAAATAATTAATTGATAATTCTTTTTTACAAATTAACTTTCCCTAAATTCAATTCACTAGTCACATAATTATGAAATTATAAATTTATTACAAATCATGTATTCCTCCTATCAAGCTTGCAAGCACACACTCCATCTAGATCTGATTGATTGCCTCTTCCTCTATAGGCTTCTATCCTTCAGTTCGTGAAGCTTCATATCTTTCCATAACTATTTCAGGAAAAGTATTTCAGAACTGAACAAACTAGCAATCAGCTAAAACTTCTATAAATTAAAAAGAAAAACCATAGATTATTTTGGCAATCAATTCGGAATCATAATTAGATGTATTCATATTCTATACCAAATATTGTTATGTGTTTACCCAACCGTAAAAAGAATGAACAAAATAGGAAGAGTGCCCATCAATGTACTTCCACCTGCAAGCGCATCTTATGCCACCAATGTGCAAGTCAACACCCCTCTCGTCCAACTCACTCGTAGTCATCAAGGAAACATTTCCAACATGTCCCACTAATAGTGTTCTAAATGACAGTCGACTGGTCGAGGTAGCCGTCTAGGCGGGCCGCTATTCGTTAATTTTTTTGTCTCTGGCGGTGAAGTAAACAGCCAACGAAAATTTGACGATTAGGCAGAGGTAAAACGGCATAGACGGACGCCTAGGCGGAACAATACATGATTAGACGTTGTGGCAAAACAATTTTATGGGCATTATGGATCTATGGTTCATTTTTACAAGGTTGAAACTTCATAAATCTTTGTTCTACAACTTAGTTAGACATACAATATCCTTAAAATATGCATATTATGCAAAAAAGAAGAAGAGTAAAATAGTAAAAATATCCAAAATACATGAAGTGCCTAGACGATAGGACCCGTGTACTGCCATTTAGAACATTGTATTAGTATAGAGTTTATAGACTAGTAAGCTAGAACCTACTAACATGTTAATCTTATATATCCATCTGATATCAGTATGAAAGAGAGAAAAAAAAAAAGAAGCATTGTAAGTGCAACAACAGCTGTAGGGGTGTGGAATTTAATCTAATTCAAATAGGTCAGCACTACAAAAATTGTTAGAAAACATCACAATTTTGACCATTTTAGGATTGACAGTCTTAAAACTGCCAAGTCATATTCATATTCAGGACTGTCAAAATTTTAGCAGTTTTAAATATAAAAAGAACTGTCAAAATTTTGACAATTTTTATTTATTGGAGGATCGTCAATTTGTGATGTCCTTCAACACTTTTTGTAGTGCCTTTATCGCTGACCTTGAAATATGTATTGCTACAACAAGAACAACAACCGGAAATGAGCATCAGGAGATGGATTGGTTGTGTTTGGTCTCAGTAAAGGCAAATGCATCAAGTTTCCATAATAATATCTGCAACATCGAATCCAGTTGACCAATATCTAACGTGTCTGGAGTTTGTCTCTAGCTCCAACAAATTGTACTGCCTAAGTCATGTAAGCTATAGTGACTGTAGCTCCTGTCAGTTCAAATTAAAAGAAGGCTCAAAGAGTTCTTTTTATATCGAACTCCTCAAGTTTCAAAGCAGGAAAACCAGAAATGTCCTCAAATTTGTGTTTTAATAGAGATACCTGAGCCTAATTGATAAATAAAGGGCCTAATTTGAATCATAATGAATGAGAGATGGATCATGACTTCATCCTAGTCTTCACCGAAAATGCCTACCACTTTAATCACATAAGTTAGAGGTGTTTGACAATTCTAAATTCTTTTAAGGAGTTTAGAGATGGATCATGACTTCATCCTAGTCTTCAAATTGTCCAATTTCACATTTGAAATACCTAATGTCTTTCAAGCAAGGTACACATTATCACAATCAGTTTTGGACCACCCTTCTTATGATATCAGTATCTGCAGTTTCAGATATTTTAGAAAGCCAAATATATTATCGGTTGTTGTTTGTTAGCTTTAGTAATAATTATTAGAAACTAAAAAGTTACTTGATACATTTTTTCACAATTTTATTTATTGTCTGTTGTATTGTTAGCTTTGAATGGATAATATTGCACCCACAAATTCACAATAGATACTTTTAGTTACAAATTTTTTTAGACAAGTACACCCACAATTGAATAAAATAAAAGTTCACCCACAATTGAATAAAATTAAGATGAATAATGCCTATATACTGTCTGATAAGCTAAATTGACAAGAAAAGATAAAAGAAAGCCAAATCTTTGTATTGCTGGAAGTCAACATCGGAGTGGAACATACGGCCAATATGTACCGGTATCGGCTGATCCTGTAAACCTTGCTTTCGAGAAAGATCAAAATCGCTGATCCTAACAGGCTTCTTCAGGACTCTGCTTTGACATGTATTAATACAAACCTAACTGTTTCAAAGTAGTAAAAATTGTAGTAGATATGAAGACATGTACCTCTGCAGGAGAGCAACGCGAATCTCAAGCCCTCGTTGGCGCCAGATACCTGTAATTCTCACTACTTGAATATCTGACACCTTCAGATAAGTGCTCTCCCTTTCAAGGTTAGAGCAAGCTCTAGCTGCAACAAGAAGCCTTCCAAAATTCCTCCAACAAGCTTTTTCTGATAAAACAAAATGTGCCAAGTTACTCTATGACAGTTCTTTCCAAGATGCAAATGCCAGTAAATGATTTCATATCCGAGCCACAGGATAGGTGGCTCTGATCCTCAATCAAAAGCAAACCTGACCAATTTGTGGCTCCAGAAGCCATGGAAACTATTGGTGTTACGAGAAGTACCTTATTTATTCTGCAAAGGCAATGCAGACCAAGCCACAAAGATTCAAGGGTAACAAACCAGAAGCTGAATGAAATTCAAAGACAAGCCCAATAAAATCAAGATATATCATGTATGTCAGATACTCAACATCAAATTAGTCAGATCATCGACCAAGTATCTCCGACGCAAAGACAAACATTGTTCAGGGACGAGCTCCAGTTTAAGGAAGCTTGACTTTCTGATTACAGGCTTGGACAGGTGCTATCCTGGAAAAGAACGGGGTCTTCCATTTACAGAACCCTTGGAACAACAAACCTTGAAACACATAAATGGCACCTGTTGGAGGAAAAGGTTGGAACGAAAAAAGAAAAACTAGGAAGCTCGGACACTCCAAGAACTTGGTGTCGTGTCAATCTCAAGTTGCACAAGTGTTGGACACGACACGGACACTCCAAAATACATTAAGAGATGCAAAAGTCGATGCCAAGTTGCGTCCCCATGTCTGTATCATGCCATCTAGTATGTGTCCATACAACATATAAAGAAACCCTTTGAGTAAGAAAGAATTCAGATCTCCCAATTCAATGACAGGTGACAAGTCAAACCTGTAATTTCAGGTAGGACAGGATATGGACATCTCTAAGATTCCAACAGCAGCATAGTACCTATGTTGCCGGGACGCAGCCATCCGTATCGTGTCCGTATTTGTGCAACATAGGCAACTACACTTTACCTATTTGAAAATGTCCGTATCCTGTATCTTCATCGTGTCCGTACTCGTGCTGCAGTCGTGCAACATAACATAGTAGTACCCATTAGAACTGTAGTTTCTATTCTAGAACATGAGGCAGCAAAAAATATAAGAAGAATACACAAGCCGAACACTGAAAACTGAATTTTATCAGTAGATAAAGGCACATTTATTTACAATCTATAGTCTTCAAAATTATCAATCTCACTTCTCTGCTACATTTGGTTTCGGATTTTAGCATCAGTTATAGTATATGGAAAGAACGTTACCCTGATTAAGTATCAACCCCAACCCCATCGAGCCACGTAACAACCTGCTCGATAGATGGCCTGTGCCTAGGATCAGGACAGATACATCTGCAAGCGGTCTCGAGAACCACCATGAGCTGCCTTTCCCTCGCCTTGCTCCAAATTACGGTATCGAAAACCTGCTCCTCCTTCCCTTCCGACTTCATCTGAAACACCCACGATACCAAATCCCTGCACCCTCTCCCCTTGCACACGTCCACCGGCCTCCTCCCCGTTAGAAGCTCCAAAAGAACCACTCCAAAGCTGAAGACGTCCCCTTTGAGGGTCGCAGTCAACGTCTGGCTATACTCCGGAGGGATGTACCCCAAAGTACCCACCAAATCAGTCGTGACGTGAGTGTCGTAGGGCCGGATGAGCCTCGCGAGGCCAAAGTCGGCCAAATGGGCTTCAAACTTCTCATCAAGAAGAATGTTGCTGGACTTCACATCTCGGTGTATGATGTTAGGCTCGCATTCTTTGTGCAAGTAATACAACCCCCTTGCGGATCCCTGAGCTATTTTGAGCCTAGACTCCCACCGTAGAAGAGACCCTCCTTCTGCTCTCTCGTGAAGCCAATAATCCAGGCTCCCGTTCTCCATATACGAGTAGATTAAAAGGCGGTCGTTGCCATATCGGCAGTAACCTTTAAGGGAGACGAGGTTCTTGTGCTGAGCCCTCGACAGGGTTTCCACTTCAGCTCGGAACTCCCTTTCCATCTGCCCGCAGTCACCCGACAGCCTCTTGATCGCAGCCTTGGTTCCGTGGGGGAGGTACGCCTTGTAGACGAGCCCGAATCCTCCGCAGCCGATGATATTGGCTTGATCAAAATTGTTTGTGGATTTTAGAAGGTCGCCGATGGTCAACTCTTTGTTGGTGTCTGCATTCTGGAAAAAGAGCACCAGCTTCGTTCCAGAGTCGGACATCCGATGTAGCCCGTACTCTTCGTCTTCATCTTCGTTGGATGGATCTACTACCTCCCTTCTCGACAAGTTGAGCAAGAGCACGGCTAAGAGCACCGCGATACCCGCACCTATACTGATGGTTACACCGAGTATGGTACTCTTTCCGATTCTACTGCTCATTCGTGATGAGATCTCAGGAGGCACGCCAACCATGATACTGGTTTTATTACAAGATCCCGACGCTCTGCACAGCCCAGGATTGCCATCGAAGCTCGAGTTTGAGAAGCTGAAGAACTGGCCACCACTCGGGATCACACCCTCCAGTCTGTTATTGGCGACGCTGAACTTGGACAAGAATGTGAGCCTGCTCAAAGACTGAGGAATCGAGCCGTTGAGGTCGTTGCAAGAGAGATCCAACACCTCCAAGTTCTCCATCATGGCAATCGTGTCGGGGATCGTCCCCGTGATGTCGTTGTTGCTCAAGTCCAAGACATGGAGCGCCTTCAGGTGCCCAAACTCCGGCCATATCGACCCATTGATCCCATTGTCATTCAAGTAGAGAGCCGGAGGGAAGCTGGAGACTTGGTTGTACTGAAGGCCGAGAACGCTCTGGTTCCGCTTGACATAGAGCGGCATATCTATCAAGCTGCCGTTCAACGAGCTCTGCTGGAGACTGAGGCTCTTCAGCCGAGTCAAACTCTTTGGGATTTCGCCGGTCAGGGAGTTGTTCGAGATGTCCAGGTAGATTAGATTCTCGAACCGCCCGATCCACGGAGGAATGCTCCCGTTGAAACGGTTCCACGACAAATCCAAAACTTGTAGCTTCTTACAGTCCATCAACCACACGGGGATCTCGCCGGAGAGAGCGCAGTTTCCGAGCGCGAGAACCGCAAGGTTCGGGAACCCGCCCAGGAGCTTCGGAACCCGTTCTCCGCGGAAGTTCCTGGTGAGGATCAATGTGGTAAGATTCCTGCACTCCCGGAGCAGCGCCAGCGCCCCGGACACGTTGCGGAAGGTGTTGTTGGACAGGGAGAGGAACGAGAGGGACTCCAGGTTCCGAAACTCGTCTGGGATCTGCCCCGAGAGACCGTTCTTGGCGAGGCTCAGGGTCTTAAGCTGGCGGCAGGCGGCGAGGGTGACGGGGAGGGGGCCGGCCAGGTGGTTGCTGGCGAGGTCGAGCGAGCCGAGCAGGGGCGTGCCGCGGAAGTCGACGTCCAGCGGGCCGGAGAGGGAGTTGTTCCTCAGGTCGAGGTCCCTGAGCGCGGGGCAGAGGGAGAGGGATCTCGGGAGCCCGCCGGAGAAGGAATTGGAGTGGGCTGCGAGCTGCTCGAGGGAGGGCAGGCTGCCGAACACGTCGGGGAGGGGGCCGGAGAGGCGGTTGGCGGAGAGGACGAGGGTCTTGATGCGGGAGAGGAGGCGGAGGTCGTCGGGGAGGCGGCCGGAGAGGGCGTTGAAGGGGAGGGAGAGGCGCTCGAGGGAGGGGAGGGCGAAGAGGGAGGGCGGGAGGGGGCCGGAGAGGTTGTTCCAGCCGAGGTGGAGGTCGCGGAGGGAGGCGGCGCAGGCGGAGAAGGCGCGGTCGGGGAGGGGTCCGGAGAGGGAGTTGTTGGTGAGGTTGAGGAAGGAGAGGTTGGGGCCGAGGAGGAAGGAGGAGGCGTTGGTGAAGGAGTTGGAGGAGAGGTCGAGGAGGCGGAGGGAGGGGGGCATGGCGGTGGGGGCGGGGGTGGGGACGTCGGACATTGCGTTGTAGCTGAGGTTGAGGAGGTGGAGGCGGGCGAGGGCGGAGAGGTCGGGCGGGAGGGCGCCGGAGAGGGAGTTGCGGGAGAGGTCGAGCGAGCGGAGGCGGGAGAGGGAGGAGAGGGAGTTGGGGGGGATGGGGCCGGAGAGGCCGCGGTTTGGGAGGAGGAGCTCGGTCACGCGGGAGGAGGAGGAGGAGGAGGCATTGTCACAGCGAACGCCGTCCCAGCTGCAGCAGGAGGAGGAGGAGGAGGAGGAGGACCAGTTGGAGACGCCGTTGGTTAGGGCTGCGGCGAACGAGCGGAGGGCCTGGAGGTCGATCGGGTCGCACGCGAGAGCCTCGGCGGTCAGCGTCAGGGAGAGGAGGAGGCAGAATAGTAGGAATGCACATCTCAACAACAAGAAACAAGAATTACAGAATGCCATCATTGGAAAGAGAGCAAAACCCGAAGTAACTAATTAATAGAGAGAAATGGAAGAACATTCATTCCAATGGAAGTGAAGAAGAAGAAGAAGAAGAAGAAGAAGCCCTAGTAATAATGATAGGGCATTGGAAAGAAGGAGAAGAAGGGATTGAGAACTTTGAAATGAAAATGTAAGAAAGAGGAGAGGAGAGGAGAGGAGAGGCTTTGAGTGGTCCCAACAAAAACCAATAGGAGAGGAGGGGGAGCCCACCCAGTCACTGCCCCCCAAAAAGTGCAATTAATGAGGAGGGGTCTGAAGCTTCAAGCTCACACAAGGGAGTGGGGGGTTGAGTTCATGATGTTGGCTTGGGGTCCATGGTGGGGTTGAAGATGTTTCTGTCTTTTTGTGACACCCTTTCACTCACAAGCCTTTCCTCTTTTAAAAAAGGGTTTTCTTGCTCAGTTTGGGGTATCTCAGTCAGGCTGGCAGGCTCACTCACTTCACTAGTGAGAGAGATCCTTCAAATGGGCAATGAATGTGTGCAATGGAGTGGAGTGGAGGAGAATATAGGGATTGGGAATAGGAGGTCAACTTCTTGTTGTAGTGTCACTTGTTGACCTAACAAAGTACCAAGTCACATGGTGTACTAAAGATCAGCTGGATTAGGGTTTATAGATCACAGTTAACAAATTGTTAGGGTTTGGGTTAGTGGGAAATGACATGGAGAGCATGGATGATTAAGGAAACGACGGTCGTCGACGTCTTAGCAAGGAGCCGATATGTACACGCTTGTGCCTGTCGAAATGAATCGTTCAGTTCGCATGACATGCATTCAAATTTGTCTTAGACAATAACTGGTAATACATGATGCGATTTCTGCAAAATGTATTCCCTCTGAATATCAATTGCACAAGAGTTTAACAAGATCTTGTGAGATATGCTCTTACATATGAGGTGTGTGTCTTGGAATCATGAAAATTGATCGTTGAAATTTTAAATTGTTGATGGAACAATATATAAATAGAAACACTACCCATCAAATGTCTCCAAGTTAAATATAGATGCTGACAAGTTACAATTTGAGAGAGCACAATGTTGGTGCTAAAAAATGATAAAAATAACGATCCCACTATCTCCAAACCTTTCATGAGATATCATCGGACAGGTGACACAAAGCGCCTGAAGGATGGCACGAAATGCCCCCTCCTACGGGAATTCCGTATTCCGGTAAGTGGGCATGGGTCGAAGGGGCAGCGCCTATCGTGGGGGTGCGGGGCAAAGTCCATGTTAGAAAAACTTTCCTTGACAAGAAGGGTAAAAGACAATCTCCTGCTAAACTAACGCTACCAAAATAAGTTAAAATAGCGAGGCATTTAGCAACTCCAACATAATTGCACACCCTATTGAAGGTCCCGCAATACCCGTGCTAGTACGTCAGCACCGTATGTAGTGTCCCGTTCCTAATAGGTGGCGGACTATGTAATATGCTTGCGGCGAGTCAGATCGGTCGAAAACTTAGATGGCTATCTGACTCGGTCACTGAGCTTGGCTTACGATAACCCTTTGCGGCATTGAATAAATCGATTTGGATGAATGTTACGAGAATCGATCCAACTAATGGAACGGTTTTTGTTGGAATAAGTCCTAGATGCAGCAGGTTGAGTCTCTGCGAGTGAGCTCTATATAAGAGTCCCTTCGACGGACCGAACTGCTGTATGGTTTTCTTGAGTTTTCGCTGCTTGGTTTTGATGAATGTATTTTCGCGTCGATTTTTGAATGCATTCTATGAATTTCGAAACGAAGGATTAAAGAAGGAATTCTGACCAAGTGTTTGTGCCATTGCAGGAGCTCGCGTAACTGAAGCTTGAACGTTGCGAAGCGCTTCGACTTTCGGTACGATCAAATACTTAGTTGGTGGTTCGGCCCCTTCTTTTTTATTCCTTTCCGCAAACGAAATTCTTTTGTCTCGAATTTATTCAAATCGACGATGCCAAGTTAAATGCATGTCAATCCACTAAGATCAAGAACTCGGAAAAAATGTATCGATTTAGAGTAATTAACTCTGAAAATATAAGTTCACATCGAAAAAAGAAAAGTTAAGGTTCTAGAAAAGAGATAGACTATTCCATAAATAAAGTAGTTAATCTTCTTTTTAATAAAAATTGGACTTAGCAGTTAGGATTAGTTATGGATATTATTTATGCCTTTTGTCATATATGAATAGATAATTAATTATATTAAATATTATCCTATAGGTCCATTTGCCACTTTGGACTCTTCGGACGTAGACATTGGACCAGCTTTTACTACTTATCAGCACCCGGAGACAGGCAAGTGTACATTGTCATACTTGTACTTCAGTTATATTATTAAATTCTTAAAATTTTATCTATGTGTATTTTATTACAATACTTAGGGCCGTGTTCGGTACTTCGCGTCCGAATCACATTCGGGTGCCGTTGGACGTTAGTGCCAACGAATATCGAGGTTAGATACTTACATTCGTGTCACGACCCGCTCCCGAATAATCGGACACGAGTCGGACACGTCCAGCCTTCATCGTTGAACACGATGAAGTAAGATGTACCAATCTAGGAAAATCTAACCAGATAATCAAGACAAGTACAAATCACAGCATCTATAAACGTATCCCAGAATCAAAGTAAAGTACAAGTCTACAAGTTATTACGTTCATCCAGCTAGAATAAGTCTGATAGTCTCAATACAAGGAAAATATGGAAATACTAAGGTAAAGTTCTAGGCTTCTGCAGCCTTTAAGTCAAGAGCAACTCCAGCTGGCTCTCCTGCATCTATTGGCTCTCGGCCATAATATGTGTCGCACAGAGCCTCCAACTCACCTGCAACGTGTCACAATCCGTACCCTGATTAGGGGCACGAGCACGTGGTTACGTCCAGCCTACGCCGCAGAATCGGCGGTAGAACGCTGTATAGGTCGTCTACAAAAACTATACTAAACAGTATAAAGGTACCTGTACAGTATATACACTCCGAATGAAGGTTACATAGCAAATACAGTTTTAATCACAAGATAAAACTAAGGTAGATAGCACGGAAAGGAAATATGATAGATGAAAAAATAGGAAATAAGTTCAAGATCCAACATAAGCCCAGAGATATACACAACATGACATGGTCACAAAATATAATATAGAATACTACAGTCTAAAATTACTAGCTAGATCGCAGTCCAGGCAAACCTAACTAACCTATACTACTCTGGGAGTGCAAAGTCTAGTGGCTCAACTAACAGGCCACAATCCTGGCCTAAGTATCCATCTGTCTCGACCCCATAGAAGGTCGAGCAGTCTATCTCAGAAACATCTATAATATATCAACGATATCCTGTTAGGAAAATGAGCAAGTACAAACACTAACAGCAGTTCCATATGAATTGAAAAATTCTATAAGAGATAGTATAATGAAATACAAGACAAAGATATGGGATGACTTGGGAGCCATTCGAAGGCCGAGCTACAACCCGTAAACCAAACAAGGACCGGAGTTATAACCCTTCTTCCGAACAAAACCTAGCCTCCAATCAAGGTATAGCATAAGAGCATGTAGAACATGTGAAATATAAGACAAAATTAACAGGAAATATATAATAGGATGTGAGTACTGAATAGGACGACAATATATATATATATATATATATATATATATATATATATATAGGATGACTTGGGAACTATTCGGAAGTCGAGTTACAACCCTTAAACCAAACAAGGACCGGGGTTGTAACCCTTTCTCCCGAACAGAACCTAGCCTCCTATGATAAATAAATATAAAATATATCGTAAATTATTAGTGTGTTATGCTATCGACTTGGGAAACATGATCAGGCTTTCCATCTGACTGGCTATGAACAAGTGTACAACAGAGCAGGATAAGACCGGCCACCATGGAAAGCTATGAACAAGTAGGGTAAGGCTTTACCCGTCGTGAGGCGAGGGTATAGCTATGAACAAGTAACAAGTACAAGTGTGAAGATGTGAGGACCCTGATTTTTGGGAATTATTTTTTTATTTTATTTTATAGTATTTCTAATTATTAGGTTATATTGTATATTTAATTAGGATTTTATATGTATTTTTTGTGTCTTTGATTGTTGGAGCACAAGATATGCCCATCTCTCGAAACGTCCTTTATGAGTTTGGTAGTAGACATGATGACCTTCAATTTGATATATCATGTCCCATCCGAATTTGTCCCCTAGCATCCTTTTGACTTCGCGCAACTTCGAGTCAAATTTAGGCAATTAGATTATTTACCATAATTCCATACCTAACTTTCCATGTGAGTTCGGAACTCGATATAGATCAAAACCATTTGACCCAATATATGGTTTTGACCCATTTTGAGTCTACGACACACATGCTAAGGGTGTGCCACTCAATCGAGTTTCTATGTGCTATTTAATTTCGAATGGCACAAGAGACTCATTAGTTGACTTTTCGAGTTCAACTTGACTAGAAAATATATTTGGACCCTAACCTAGCCAACCCCACTTATAGAGCCATGATAGGTTGCCATGGCTTAGTATAATTATTTTAATATTTATTTTGGGATGTTATACATCCAAATAGATTTATATACAATTTTGCATATATATATGATTATATTTATAATAGCCTAATATTTTATATAGATATGGCCTTAGTCATGGTTAAGTTCTAAGATGCATAACGACTAGGAATTTTGGTACGGGTAGTGTAGTTGTGTACTTTGACTAGTATATTAGCCATGCTAGGGAAGGCCCGGCCATAGCTATGTCCCAAGTAAGAAAACCAGGTAAAATTGTGACTTAACCCCCACCGATGATTTATTATTAGATTATTGACTTTGTAGGAGACCCGGTTGTACCAATTTAGTCCCGACTTGACCCAAACTAAATCCAAATCTAAATAGACATGTAGTACTCTCAAATACCTTCATGTTGATATATATATATTTTGTATATATATATCTTATTAATATTAATATGTTTTCAATTTTGGAAAGTTTCTATTTATAGGAAGTGTTTACGTGTAATCCTAGTGTAATCCTTGTTGGTATTAGTTTATATTTGACCCATAGTCCAACCCAAACCTATGTAGGCATGTTGGACATTAATATATATTAATTACCATATGTATTTAATATTTATTGAGATTTAGATTGTATTTATATTTAGAAATCTAACTAGTTCCATATTAGGAAACCCTCAATGCAAATCTTCTTTGTATTTTAATTAAATCTAAATTTAATATTTAAAACTTATATGCTTCTTATCTAATAGCAGCACATAGATTTTAAATTAAGCCTCCTTCAATAATGACCATTGATTATAGTATTTAAACAAATTATATTCCAAATTTAGCCTTATTGGTAATCCTAATACTATCAAGATTATCTTATTCTAACATGTCCAATCTAATCATACTTAAATTAAATAATACATATCTATCTTAATTATATATATATGAATATATGAGTATCTCATAATTCTTATATTAAAATTATGCACACCTTCTCTTTTTCGTCCAAAAATATTCTCCAAATTCGCTAGAAAAGTCAGCCACGTTTTTTACCCGACAAAGCAACTTAGAAGGGCCATATCTCCTAGCTCGGGACTCGAAACGCGTCCCAGTTTTTTTTGTTGGAAGCATATCGAGGTAAGTTTTCAAAAACATATTTTAATAGACAAAATTCGTTTTGTAGATTTCTGTAAAAAATTTTGAGTATTATATTTCCGAAAAATAAACATGTTTCGATATTTTTGCGATTTCTGGAGATTACGGAAACGAAAATGCGATCCGTTTAGTTTTTCAGAAAGCTGATATGAAGATCTATACCATCTCCTAACTAAATATATCTAATAGGTACAATATTAATTATAATTAGATAATAGACTATTTTCAGCATGCGGAGACGTTTGTTTGGATCTTAGTTCCTCGGCAGCCGTTGTTCCACCTACTTTCCTGTCTGATCTTCGTCACCACAGTGCTCACGACCCAGACAAGTACACCTTGCCAAACTTTACAGTACTTATATGTTTTTCTATTTTTATTCTTTCTTGCTTGGTTACATATTCATCTTGTTTCATGTTATGGTTACTTTCTAGTTTCACGTGCACGTAGATTTTTACTTTTCTTTCTATACTACTTGTTCAATCTTTCCTATCTTGTTCATGTCTAGTGATAGTATCGATATTCCTGTGCCATGTTTTTCCTGACCTGATTGACATGTACTTGACTTGGACATGACTAGATAGGCTTGACTTCCTAGTACCTTAGGAGAGAATGTTTTATTAGCCGTGGCTATCCTCTATTGTTAGTGCCTCCCCGGGCTACGATAGAGAACCTATTATAGGACTGTTAGTGCCTCCTCGGGCTGCGATTTTAGCCACGATTAATATTATATTCTCATGACATGTTACCATCTATAGAGTTCCCTTACGTGTTATTTTTTTCTCTACTTGTTATTTCTATTTTTTCTTGCATGTTATTTACTGTACTGTAGGCATATATATTATGTGTCTTGCTAGTCCTCTGAGGACCTGGTGATCTCTCCAAGTTATAGCTAAGATGGTAAATTCGATGGATGGTTATGTTTTGCGTCTGCAGGATTCAGGTATCGTTGGTGCATGATTTCATTTTATTATTCTCTCGTGCTGCATATTCTTATCTTGATATATTCTGCTTATTAGCCTAGTTTATTAGACTCGTGTTTCCTTTCGAGTCTATTCAGACATGTATGCTAGTGGGCTGCAGACCACGAGCCATATTGTTTATTCTTGATATTTTATTATTTATTGTGGATTGAGATTAGTTAGTTGTGGTTTACTGTATTTTACAGCTTATGTATCCATACGAGGCCTATGTACTTTGTATGAATACAGCTGGCATGTCTACGTTCCTAGTCCTACGTATTTTGGGACTGGAGCGTTACATGTTTTTGTGGTGGCCCATGCAGGTGCAGTTAGCCGTTTCGGTTTCGTCACTGTACCGAGCGGGCCTGCGACCTGATTAAAATCTTAGGAATCTCAATACACAACTGCCTTGACAATTCTTTTGGAAATTTCTCTACCGCCCTTGAACTTCATATTTGCTCTCAATTACTCTTTCTTTGCTTTCTCGTATCATTGCTTCTTGTCTCTTCTAATTTCGGAGTGACGAATAATCGTGCTATATATGATTTATCAGAAATTCTTAAGTTATAGTGTAAGTTAGTCTGCTTATTGTATTGTGCTTGCTTGATAGATAATGGAGATTAGAGATGCCATATGCCATAGGGCATCATGTGTTTGATGAGATAGTTTAACCAAAGGTGGGTAGATGTCCTTAATATAGAAATAAATAGATGATCGTATTAGGTTACGTCCTTATGGTAGTCACTCGATAGAGAAAAGGGTGGTAGTTTTAGTATAATAATTGGCCCTCTACAAGAGTAAAGTAGACATAGTCTAACCTAACCCGTTTACTATTATACCGTGTTAGTTTAAAGTGAGGATTAGGCGGATTAGTAGGTACCACTTAGCTTGGTTAGGAAAAAAAGAGACTCATATAATTGTGATACTAGTATGGTTAGGAGGGACAAGCCTTCAACATGATTGTTGCAAGACCGCCAAAACCAATAAGAGCGAGTAAAGATAACCATCTATAGTTTTACGATATAGATATTGCAAAATCAAATTGTTTAGGCTTGATTATTACTTGACTTATTAGGAGACACTGTAGTGACCTAGCGTATCCCTTAAACTATTTCTAGTTACACTAGCGCGGTTTTTCGTTACTAAGGGTCCTTATTTTAATTTCGAGGACAAAATTCTTTTAAGGTGGGTAGATTGTGAGGACCCTGATTTTTGGAAATTATTTTTTTATTTTATTTTATAGTATTTCTAATTATTAGGTTATATTGTATATTTAATTAGGATTTTATATGTATTTTTTGTGTCTTTGATTGTTGGAGCACAAGATATGCTCATCTCTCGAAACGTCCTTTATGAGTTTGGTAGTAGACATGATGACCCTCAATTTGATATATCATGTCCCATTCAAATTTATTTCCTAGCATCCTTTTGACTTTGCGCAACTTCGAGTCAAATTTAGGCAATTAGATTATTTACCATAATTCCATACCTAACTTCCCATGTGAGTTCGGAACTCGATATAGATCAAAACCATTTGACCCAATATATGGTTTTGACCCATTTTGAGTCTACGACACACATGCTAAGGGTGTGCCACTCAATCGAGTTTCTATGTGCTATTTAATTTCGAATGGCACAAGAGACTCATTAGTTGACTTTTTGAGTTCGACTTGTATCATGCAAAACAAAAATTATTGATAATAACATGAGGAGATTCGAGAGGAGGAAGGAGAGAGCTTGCTTCTTAGTACTAACTATTATATCATTGATACAAATTTGTCCACATTAGTATCATACTAAGTCTAAGCTAGAACATTTTGGGTATATCCATATCTTATACTCAAGAACTTCATAATATATTTATCTACATATTTTTGAAAATCAAGTGATCTCCAATATTTAATATAATCTCATAGTCAGCATGCACCAAGTTGTCACAAAATAAATGAAAAATGCAACCAAAAGGAAATGTTTATACATCACAAATCAAACTACTACTTCTAGTACTACTATAGAACCAAAATTCTCAAAGGAGCAATTGAAACAAATAATAATTAAGATGTAAAAAGTGATGAGCCCAAACCAAGTAGCACAAAGCTTTTTTTTTGAATATTGCTTGGACTATATTTACCATTCAAAATAAAATTAATGCTAAATACTTGCCCAATGTGGCTAGATTACCAAGTAGGTGAAATAACAATCAAATGTAAGAGTATCCATTTTTCTAGAGGCACAAGTAGAAGTCCAAAAATTTGAAACAATCACTACTACAAAGTACAAACATATCCTTAAACTTATCAATAACTTGTGTAAGTCCCCAATTTTCTTATATTATCATGCTTGTGTAATAACCGAGTTATATTACCTATCTCTATTCATTAATGATAATATAAGTTGGTTAGAAGAGCAAGGACTCTTAATGACAATTTTTAGTATAAGAGAAAACTATAATGTGAATAACAACCTACTTTATAAATATTTGAATAGTTATCATCCTAATATAATAATTTATAAGATGGGCCAAAATAATTATTATGGAATCATCCCAACTATTGATACACAATGCTATGTATATAGAACAATCACATAATAAAATTTAATATCATAATTACATGTGTTGTGTCCTAGTATTTATACTCTCAATATGCAAATATATATACTATCCACAATTATTATTTTTTATAAATTCAGAATATTAAAAATAACCAATATTAATTTACTGCCAAGAGTATATCAATGTAGAAAATTCAATGAGGAAAGGGGGAGGACTTGCCTTGGAAAGATTTGGTTGAAATTTGGGGCTTAGATTTTGGACTCCTTGGAGTTGGGTGATTCCAAAACCATTCCTAAATTCCTAAATCAAACCCACAACAACCAATTTATCAACCATTCAAACAAACAAGTGGGAAAGAGATTTAACTTGGGGAAGAGATTATACCTAGGGTTCTTGAACTTTGGCAAGAGGTAAATTGGAGAGAGGGAAGAGGACCGGAGGGAAAGAGCTTGGGAGCAGCGGGCAGAGGTTGGCCGGCAGCCCGGCGGGGACGGACGGTAGTAGCCCGCGACAGCGGCGGCCCGCAGCAGCGACGACGGTGGCCCGCAGCGGCGGCGGCGGCTGGCCGCAGAAGCAACAGGAGCAGCTTGCAGCACTAGCAGCAACAACAATATTTCCAAGGGTAGGGGGTAGGGAAAGGTGGAGAAAGAAGATGGAGAGAGGAAGAGAATGAAAGAAGGAATAGGAAGTGAAGAGGGGAGGGTTCGGTGGAGAAGTTGGGAGTGAGGAAGAGAAATAAGAAGGAGAAATTCTTCTTCTATATAAAAAGTGGATGGTTTAGGTAAAATACCCGGAATGCCCACCAAGCCTAGTCATAGGGCATGTGGCTTACCCACAATCATGTCTTCATGCATTATGACATGTGGAGGGGGCTAGGTGGCAAGGGAAAGTTTACAATTTAAAATTTTGTAAGAGGATTAAAATAAAAAGTTATTTTGTTTTATTTGAAAATCTATTTATTAGGTTCATTTCATGATTAGAAAATTAATATAAGAAAAGTATATTTACACCAATAATTTGTTTAGAAAATAATAATAATGATAAATAAAATAATAAACAGGCTATGACAACTTGACTAGAAAATATATTTGGACCCTAACCTAGCCAACCCCACTTATAGAGCCATGATAGGTTGCCATGGCTTAGTATAATTATTTTGATATTTATTTTGGGATGTTATACATCCAAATAGATTTATATACAATTTTGCATATATATATGATTATATTTATAATAGCCTAATATTTTATATAGATATGGCCTTAGTCATGGTTAAGTTCTAAGATGCATAGCGACTAGAAATTTTGGTACGGTTAGTGTAGTTGTGTACTTTGACTAGTATATTAGCCATGCTAGGGAAGGCCCGGCCATAGCTATGTCCCAAGTAGGAAAACCAGGTAAAATTGTGACTTAACCCCCACCGATGATTTATTATTAGATTATTGACTTTGTAGGAGATCCGGTTATACCAATTTAGTCCCGACTTGACCCGAACCAAATCCAAATCTAAATAGACATGTAGTACTCTCAAATACCTTCATGTTGATATATATATTTTGTTTATATATCTTATTAATATTAATATGTTTTCAATTTTGGAAAGTTTCTATTTATAGGAAGTGTCTACGTGTAATCCTAGTGTAATCCTTGTTGGCATTAGTTTATATTTGACCCAAAGTCCAACCTAAACCTATGTAGGCATGTTGGACATTAATATATATTAATAACCAGATATATTTAATATTTATTGAGATTTAGATTGTATTTATATTTAGAAATCTAACTAGTTCCATATTAGGAAACCCTCAATGCATACAAATCTTCTATATATTTTAATTAAATCTAAATTTAATATTTAAAACTTAATGCTTCTTATCTAATAGCAGCACATAGATTTTAAATTAAGCCTCCTTCAATAATGACCATTGATTATAGTATTTAAACAAATTATATTCCAAATTTAGCCTTATTGGTAATCCTACTACTATCAAGATTATCTTATTCTAACATGTCCAATCTAATCATACTTAAATTAAATAATACATATCTATCTTAATTATATATATATGAATATATGAGTATCTCATAATTCTTATATTAAAAATCATGCACACCTTCTCTTTTTCGTCCAAAAATATTCTCCAAATTCGCTAGAAAAGTCAGCCACATTTTTTACCCGACAAAGCAACTTAGAAGGGCCATATCTCCTAGCTCGGGACTCGAAACGCGTCCCAGTTTTTTTTGTTGGAAGCGTATCGAGGTAAGGTTTTCAAAAACATATTTTAACAGACAAAATTCATTCTGTAGATTTCTGTAAAATTTTTTGAGTATTAGATTCCCGAAAAATAAACATGTTTCGATATTTTTGCGATTCCTGGAGATTACGGAAACGAAAATGCGATCCGTTTAGTTTTTCGAAAAGCTGATATGAAGATCTATACCATCTCCTAACTAAATATATCTAATAGGTACTATATTAATTATAATTAGATAATAGACTATTTTTAGCATGCGGAGATGTTTGTTTGGATCTTAGTTCCTCGGCAGCCGTTGTTCCACCTACTTTTCTGTCTGATCTTCGTCACCACAGTGCTCACGACCCAGGCAAGTACACCTTGCCAAACTTTACAGTACTTATATGTTTTTCTATTTTCATTCTTTCTTGCTTGGTTACATATTCCTCTTGTTTCATGTTATGGTTACTTTCTAGTTTTACGTGCACGTAGATTTTTACTTTTCTTTCTATACTACTTGTTCAATCTTTCCTATCTTGTTCATGTCTAGTGATAGTATCGATATGCCTGTGCCATGTTTTTCCTGACCTGATTGACCTGTACTTGACTTGGACATGACTAGATAGGCTTGACTTCCTAGTATCTTAGGAGAGAATGTTTTATTAGCCGTGGCTATCCTCTATTGTTAGTGCCTCCCCGGACTACGATAAAGAACCTATTATAGGACTGTTAGTGCCTCCCCGGGCTACGGTTTTAGCTATGATTAATATTATATTCTTATGACATGTCACCATCTGTAGAGTTCCCTTACGTGTCATCTTTTTCTCTACTTGTTATTCCTATTTTTTCTTGCATGTTATTTACTGTACTGTAGGCATGTATATATTATGTATCTTGCTAGTCCTCTGAGGACCTGATGATCTCTCTAGGTTATAGCCAAGCTGGTAAATTCGATGGATGGTTATGTTTTGCGTCTGCATGATTCAGGTATCGTTGGTGCATGATTTTATTTTATTATTCTCTCGTGCTGTATATTCTTATCTTGATATATTCTGCTTATTAGCCTAGTTTATTAGACTCGTGTTTCCTTTCGAGTCTATTCGGACATGTATGCTAGTGGGCTGCAGACCACGAACCATATTGTTCATTCTTGATATTTCAATATTTATTGTGGATTGAGATTAGTTTGTTGTGATTTACTGTATTTTACAGCTTATGTATCCATACGAGGCCTATGTACTTCGTATGAATACAGCTAGCATGTCTACGTTCCTAGTCCTACGTATTTTGGGACTGGGGCGTTACAGAAGAACAAGTAGGGATTTTGATCACACAACCACTAATAACTCCCCATCCTCGAATAGTATAATGGATCCGGACATGACACGTCATGACACGGGACTCAAGGGCAGGGGGCCAGCCCGCTCCCAAGTCCATGTCTATACAAGTACAAGTAACAAGTCGAGTCATGTACCAATATACCAAATAATCCAGGAATAACATCTCATGACAGGATTCGACATATAGTAGTCCGTGAACTATCTGTCTGGAAATCAAGTAAGACACTACAACTGAATCGGATATAGCAGATATTAAGACAATGAAAACTATCAGTGAATGTACTCGCCTGTGGTACTGAGCTGATAAGGTGAACAGGTGCTCAGAGATATCACAGACCTAAAGATGAGATACCATGAGTCCAAACAGGGTTTAATAATAAAAAGAAAGCTAATCTAGTCATGATATGCAAGTCTAAGTCAAAACTAGGTTAAACTAAGTCACACCAGGCTAAACTAGGTCAAACTGGGTCAAACCAGGTCATACTAGGACAACTAAGGTCAAACAAGGTCACAGGAAGTCAATCCAAGTCAAACTAGGTTAATCTGGGTCAAGGATTAACTTACAGTTGACTTTTGGTCAAAAAGTCAACTCTGGTCAACACTGAGTCAACCCTAGGTCAAGCTAGTCAAATGTTGACTAACAGTTGACTTTCAGTCAACTGGTCAACTCTGGTTTGGTTTCGGTCAATTCTAGTCACTTATAGGCTAAGTTTGACTCTCGGTTGACTTTTGTTGACTTTGGTCAAAATGGTCAACCGAAGTTAAAACTAGTCTAGGAGCACTATTTTTTACCATTACCAACCAAGGGAACCATATTCTAACCACTTCTAGAAATCAGAAACCTAATACCTTATATTACCCAAATCCTAACATTTACCCTTTACAAGGTATTTTCGATACCTTGCCCATTACAAAGGAGACCCCGCTAATCCTCAAGATACTAGCCTAGGCTCTTTAGGGCAGCTAGATACTATCCTATCTAGGGTTTACCAACCAAAAAATCTAGGGTCTTGGACATCTAGTCCATCTTATGTCCATGTTGGTCATCTCAACATTACCTTAGTGTATCGTCATGATACGCTATGGTATCTTGAGATACCACACCCTAATCTCTACCAACCTTCCTATTTCACTCTTCCACACTCTCCTAGTGTCTAGGTTAGCCCTCTCTACTAGTCCACTAAGATATTAACCTAGTTAGGATACTAACTTAACTAACTCACTACTAACACAACACTAGCACCAACACTATCTCAAAACTCTACTCCTAACCCACACTCTAGACACCACACTAAGGCACTAAACCAAGGGTTTATATAGGTCATCTAGGAGATCAATTTGTGGGGTATAATTGTGTGTAGGAGTTTAGGAATGATGGATGCATGAGGGGATGGATAAAATGTTTGGATGAATGAATGTATGTATGAATGCATAATAGTGAATTTATAGATGAGTGAACGAAGGGAATTATGGATAGATGGATGTGTGCATGAATGAATATGGAATGAATGAATGATGGATGTATGGAAGAATGAATATATATATGAATGTGTGAAGGGTGGAGGGATGAATGATGTATAAATGAATGGAAGAATGAAGGGAATTATGAATGAATGGATGAATTGATTGAATGAATGGAACGGGAAAAATATGGCTGAAATAGGGGCTGTCAAGAAGGTTTCATGGCTGTCAAATGGGGCTGATTTGGCCCCTTAAACACTGCTGCTATGTAGCAGTGTATACTGCTACTGATACTACATATAAGGGGCTGTCCATGGCTGCCGCCTCCCCCTTCTAGCTGCTGCTAAGCAGCAGCACCTTGCTGCTGATCTAAGGGGCTGATCCCCCTCCTCCTACACACTGCACAGCAGTGTTAAACACTGCTGCTGCTACTCGAATTCAGTCCCCTGTGGGGGAGGGGGGCTGATACTGCTCCTACTGCTGCTGTTTGCAGCAGTGCACCCCCTTCAAATCCTTCACTCCGTCCTCTCTCTATCACTCTAACACTCTCTCCACCACTCTCTAACACTCTCTCCACCACTCTCTCAATCTCACTCTCATAATCCCTCTATTACTCTCTCACTATCTCTTTCTCCTAATCTCTAATCTCTCACTCTCTCTACTCTCTAATATACTCGAAATCTCCACACACCCATATGAATATACATAAAGAGAGGTACAAACATATATATATATATATATATATATATATATATATATATATATAGAGAGAGAGAGAAAGAGAGAGAGAGAGACATATATATATAACAAATGATATATACATATATATAGATTATGAATTGATACAATATGATACCATGAACACACCACGAAGAACACATCCTAACAAATCTAAAAATCTGAGATTAATATAACTTAAATCATTCCTACAACACATCAAAATACAAGTGTCCAAAATTGGGGGTTTTCCCACTAGGACACAAACACAACACAAGGACACACCTAGAAGTCTCCAAATGGACACGAAACGGACACAAATGGAGATGCAACCATGGGGGTCATTTCTATGGGTTTAAAATAATCCTATATGCATGTAGGAATGAAGTAGAGAAGAGATTATACCTCCCGGTTGATCGAATCTAGGAAAACTCCTCCCGATACGACACCGACACGTAGAGACCTCCAAATGGACATGAACGAGTCCCGAAGCTCCTCGAATCTAGCTAGCTCCTCCTCTTGATGGAAATAGAGAAGAAAAGAAAGGAATTGAGTGGAGAAATGGATTGATTTGATGGAGGAATGAATGGATTGTTCTCTCTAATTTTTGGGGAAGAACAAAAGAGAGAAAATGGAGTGAATAATGACAAGTGGTTCATTCCTATCCCCTCCTAAGTGGCCGGCCACCTATAGGAATATGTGTCCCCCTATTGAAAGTCCAAAAAGCCCCCACTAATCCTATTTAATTAATATTATGAAAAGGGTTTAGGTTGAGGCTATTTTAGTCTAGTTTAAAGTCTCTAATTAAACCTAACCTATCCATGAATAATTAATCTAACCCACTAACTAAAAATAATGTCATGTGGGCCATGCCTAACTAATGAGTGGATCCCATTAGAGTCAAAACTATCCCGGGTCCCCGCTACAAGTCGGATTGAGTTGAAATTCGAATCTGAATCAAATAACCCCAAAACAAAATCATAAATAATAAATAAATTTCAAAAAAATATTAAAAAAATGAAAATGACCAAAATACCCCTGTTCTTGGAAACTGGGGGTGACAAATCTATCCACCTTAAAAAAAATTCGTCCTCGAAATTAAAATAAAACAATCACAGAAAATCATGCAGTTCGATAATCATATGCGTCTGTCCAAAATTATGATACTCATAATTTTCGTTATGCTAGTGAGCAAGGCTACGATAATCACAGAGTCCTCGACTAAGGTACATATCTCTAGAATCATGGTATTTAAAATTTTTGTATTGCCGCATGCTTGGCAGCGAAAACCTTAAATTCCCACACCCGAGAAATACGTCCATAATCCGACTATATGTCCTCACTATGCCTGCTAGCATGACCCTAGAGAATTCTAAAATCTCATAATCGAGGCGACTTAGCCCATACGACTTATCTCAGAAGAAAATCACATCACAAAAACAAAATTTCATCAAACGATCAAGGAACAGATGGAATCGAATTTCAAGACAGTTTATAAGGAGGCAAATACAGAAATAAGATCGAAATATTGGAACCTATAATCTACCCTGCTACTGCCTGAGTGGGCTCAACTTCCATGGCGAAAGCTCACCCCTGCTGGCCTTCTCTAGCCTGTTGTACTCTGTCCTGGGCTGTCTGTCTGGTTGCACGAGCAGAACAGTTATTCATCTGGTGATCTGAAGCTCCACAGAATAAATAAACTCCCAGACTCATCCGACAAACCTTCCGGGTGTACCCGGACTTCTTGTAAAAAGCATACTGCACAGCCTGCCTCTGGCCCTGACCCTGCTGCTGGTGGGCACGTGCTGGTGCCTGCTGAAACTGTAACTGGGGCTGCTGCTGAAACTGTCTCTGCTAGAAGTGAGGGCACTTCGCCGGCCCCGTACTGGAACTCGCTCCAAGAACGTCACTGCCCCTCTTCGGCTTGAGGCTGAAGTCCTCCTCAGCTATCTGTACCTCCATCAGTATCTGCTCGAAGGTCGCATCACGTCGCCCGGAAGTACGAGTGCGAACCGCATGAATAAGGCCTCTCCGGAACTTGCGGGCCTTATACCCCTCATCCTGGATCAGATCTGGTGCAAACCTACTCAGACGGAAGAACTACGCTGCATACTCGTCCCCCGACGAGTTCCCCTGCTCCAATCCGACGAACTGGGCCTCCAGAGCTGTCAGAGCCACATCGGAGTAGAACTTCTCCTTAAAGAGCCGCCTGAAGTTCTCCCATGTCAAACCCCTCACCGATGCACGAGGATCCGTACGAAACTACATCAAGGCGATGTCGAAAAACTGACTCGCCGCAGCTGTGACCCATAGTCCCCTCGGAACCTCTACTAACTCCAGGCTCCTCTGGACGTCCTCCAACCAGTCATCTGCATATAGGATACCCTCGGTACCCTTGAAGTCCCTCGGGTTCATCTTCCTAAAATCAAGGCATGTGCCAGGCCTCCCCTGACCCTGCTGCTGAACTGGGGCACCCTGAACTATACCCGGTACAACCCTCTCTATTGCTGCCATCGCCAGCTGGTGGGAGTTCTCCATGCTCTGCCGTAACACCTCTGTCTGGCGGTGTTGTGCCTCGGCATGGGCCTTCTGGGTCTGCAATATCTGCTATAGAAGGGCCATCATCTGTTGTGTATCAGTCGGTAGCGGAGACGGCGGTAGAATAGTCTCAGGAATGACTATAGACGGTCCTGCTGCTGGAGGTGGAAGACCTCCTGGAACTGCCGTTGCTACTCCCGCCTGAAGGACAGGAACTGAGACTGCTGCTCTCTCGACTGCTACTCCCGTAGCCGGAGGTGGAGGTCCTATTGGATCGAACCTCTCTGAAACTGCACTAGGCCCTGCTGCCTGAGAATAAGTCACTGTCATCCTAAAGACGAATTGAACCCAAGAGATCAATATGGCACAAGATAAGATATTATCAAAGGAGGACAATTGAATTCAAATGCAAGAAGAGTTGTCATGATAATCAAAAGATCAGAATTTTTTCCTAAAATATGATTGAGTAACTCCTATCATATCCTAGATCCTATGTCCTAATCGCAGGCTCGTAATTAGTACTCTAAGGCGAGCACCATTACGAGATCGTACTAATTGCGACATCGACCTACATAGGCCACCACAAAAATGTGTTACGACCCACACCCTGATTAGGGACACGAGTACATGGTTACATCCAGCCTACGTCGCAGAATCGACGGTAGAACACTGTATAGGTCGTCTAAAAAACTACACTAAATAGTATAAAGGTACTTATACAGTATATACACTCCGAATATAGATAACATAGCAAATACAGTCTCAATCACAAGATAAAACTAAGGTAGATAGCACGGAAAGGAAATATTATAGATGAAAAAATAGAAAATAAGTTCAAGATCCAACACAAGCCCAGAGATATACACAACATCACAGGGTCACAAAATATAATATAGAATACTACAGTCTAAAAGTACTAGCTGGATCGTAGTCCATGCAAACCTAACTAAGCTATACTACTCTGGGAGTGCAAAGTCTAGTGGCTCAACTAACAGGCCACAATCCTGGCCTAAGTCTCCATCTGTTTCGACCCCATAGAAGGTCGAGCAGTCTGCCTCAGAAATATCTGCAATATATTAATGGTATCCTGTTAGAGAAATGAGCAAGTACAAACACTAACAGCAGTTCCATATGAATTGACAAATTCTATAAGAGACAGTATAATAAAATACAAGACAAATATATGTGATGACTTGGGAGCCATTCGAAGGCCGAGCTACAACCCGTAAACCAAACAAGGACCGGGTTGTAACCCTTCTCCCGAACAGAATCTAGCCTCCAATCAAGGTATAGCATAAGAACATGTAGAACATGTGAAATATAAGACAAAATCAACAAAAGATATATAATAGGATGTGAGTACTGAATAGGACGACAATAAATATATATATATGATGACTTGGGAACTATTCGGAAGCCGAGTTACAACCCTTAAACCAAACAAGGACCGGGGTTGTTGTCACGCCCCGACCCGGAATCACCCGAATCATCGTCCTCGCAGGGGGCGTGATGCCGCACGAGCCTGGAGTTGCGCTCGTGCAAGGCAAGATGATAAGTTCTCAAATGGTTATCTTTTGATTCGATATTAATAACGATAGAAAAACAGAGTATACGAAACAATTTTCTTTATTGATATTCGAAACTGAGATTACAATGGCTTTCGATAGCCTAACAATATATATACCAGATTGGCTACAACACTCAGGTTCTCTCTTGCCCACAAAGGATTTCACCGTTCCATACATCATGCCTTTTATATCTCGGCCGCATCAATCCAGCTGCGTAGTCCGAGCGTCAATGCGATAGCACGCTTCAATGCGCTTCGGCATTCCAAGCCTCAACACGTTCAAGCAACGCTTTGCCGCGAGCAATCCATTCCCTGTACCCTGCATGAAGCTGGTGGAGGATCAGTACGTTCGTCCTCGCATGTACTGAAGCAAAGATTATCTTTCCAAACCGACATTTTAATATTTACGTTGAATCATGCAACTTAGCTTATGATCTTGCTATGTTCTCCTTAGGGTCAATTTTATGGCATCTTTAAAAGCGTAAAGCATGTTATCATAGCAGCATGTTATCGAATTGAATAGGCAAGCAAACAAGCAATCTCGTATTTGATTCGTGGCGCGACTTCTTACCAAGTCGATGCACTCGCCCTTGCACCGACGCAAGGTGAATACGCCGCATTTCTTCCCTGTCATGTTATATGTGCATCTCTAAGCAGGATCTCTATGCGGGACGCATACGCGCCTACACTTTCAATCCATCGTTCCTTAACTATATGAGGGCCGTTGGTGTATTCGCGCCGGAATGGACTAAAGGAGTTCCTTTCTTTTCTCTCATTCTTTTCTCTCTATTTGGTCGGGCTGCCCGGCGTTTCACGGGTTGGGTCACCTCCCAACAACCGAAACGTTTCCGTTGCATACCATCATTTGCGGCTTTTCCCATCTTATTTAAGGATGTGCGCCTACAAAGATTATTCGAATCCCTCCTAGGCCAAAGCGGTTCCGGGGCGCTCCGGCATTTAACCGTTTGGGGGAAACACCCGTGCACGGGCTATTATCACAATTTAATCTCGAGCCCATTCCAATCGACCATGCAACGCCCTATCATTCAAGTAATCAAATTCAAACAACCAAACATAGTCTTGAGTCCGAGACTCAGACTTATCATCTCGCATCTTTTTCGTTAGCTTTCTGTGTTCTTACATTTCATACTTCGTTTCAATGATTCAATGGCATCGTGCCTCAACTCAATGCTCGTCAACCGAACGACCCGAAGGTCTTGAACACCTTTCGAGGCACCATGTCATATCCGACAGTTCTGCCACATTCATGCCATAACTGTATTCTCTCACAACGAAGCCATCTTTTATTATCCCGTGCACGTAGGCACGTTTCGACCCTATCCCCATGTTCTATAACTTAGCAATCAATGTTCGGGGCTTGCGCGCTAGGGCGCTCGCCTATTGTCTTTCAATGTTCTAGCCGTCTAACTCGTGCAGCAAAGGCAAGGTATGGTTCGTGCACTAAGGCACTCGCCGATTACAGTTATCCCATGTTCTTACGGCTTGCGCACCGAGGCGCTCGCCTTAGCGATATCCAATATCCCATAGTGACTCGTGCATATTGATGCACGTTTCATTTCAATTGTTCTAACTTAGTGTTCGACTCACACTATGATTTTATCTCCGATCGGCCACGTCCGTGGCGTCGATAGGTTAACTTAGCATACAATGATATATTTGACTTATCGAATGAAGGAGTAAAAAGAAGTCAATCCTCCCACCTTGAGTCGATACGCCTTCGTCATTTCGCCGAGCCGATGCGGCTCGATTTCATAACTTGTTTGCACGGCCACTCTCCTGACTTAGCCATTCGAGCACTTCGTGCTTCATTGAGTTATACGTCCAATTTGCCTTAGCGTGCCCAATTCTTGGCCCGTCGCAAGGCGACAATTTGATTTCGCGGACCCCTTACTAAATATTGCAAAAGATCGACCTTTAATATTTTTCCGTCAACGTATAACCTGCACACGAAACCAACTAAAATCAATACTTGCAATGATTCGGACTTGCGCCTTGGTCGATTAGATTTCTTAGAATCTTCGAGCCGATTCAACGCGCTCATCCTTCGGGGCAACGCGGCACTTCGCATCGATTCAACTCGATGCATTCTTTCGAGGCAAGGCAACTCTTCGCATCGACAAAGTTGATGCGTTGCTCGGGACAACGTAACTCGCTTATCGATTTGCATCGATACATTTTATTCGGTCCACGCGACTCGTTGAGTCAACGCTTCAGCGTAATGTGTCGTGCGGAGCGGGGCATTACAGAATATACCACTCAAAACAAGGTTCGTCCTCGAACCAAAACCAACACTCTAACTAAGTGTTTTATAGACCGTATCACGATCTCGTCCCACCAACGTTATTCAGTTTCACACTATCTCGCAAGCTTTTCATTAACATTTCATAGTCGTCCCTGCAGCTCGATTTGAATTTTGTCTACAACTCGATTTGGATTCATACCTATATTCAAGGCGTCCCGAAGATATGTGTATTTCGACCAAGTCCAGTCGTAGCAAATTGGAACAAAGCTGACAGGTAAATTTCAATCCTATGCTTGCCATCTCGTACTCTCGATCGGACTTATCCTTAGCAACTGTTCTCAAAATTTCATCGCATATGCATACTCGATACATACGTGATTCATTCAATAAAGTCACTGCACGCGACACGATTCAAAATCGCCTTTCTTATTTCGTATGTTTCATCGGGACCATCAATTCTATGCGTCGCGTCAAGCCGTCGCGCATCCGATCGCAACGATACTTCGTAACGCCTTGCATTCGATGTCGCCACCCAACTATTCCCCAAGTCTCGCTTGCAACTTGTCTCGATATGATTTTCTTTGTTGACTTACAAATGCATCAACATTCAGGGCTACGCCCGCTAGGTTACTTACATAGTCCCCGTACTTAACTTCTCTTGACGAAACTATAAATTGACATTGCACAAAGGCCACAACCTATCCGACACGAAAGTTTACAGCAAGGCGACAGTGCTCAAGGCAACGATCGCCTTAGCACGAAGGTCTTTAAGATGCGTCTTACGTTCAATTTCCTAACGAGTAGAAATTTACTAGCCAAATTCCCAACTTATCCATCTCGCAACATCGAATATAAGTTCGATTCATGCAAGCTCAATTGCAAGGTGAATCCGAATCTAACGACATGACTCGTAAGTCATTCCCTTATCGTTCTCTCTCGTGCATAGCACGACTCTCACAATCGCCTATCCGAATCACCAAGTTCGTTGGTGAATTTCAAGTTCTATCGTCGACCAACATAACCATTTAAGCATTCATCCGACGAATACTCAAAATCTAACTATATCATTCTCAATCGAAAGTTGTTCCAACAATTCTCGATCGCCTAGACTTATCGTCAACATGCACCGTATTTTATTTGTTATCGGTGCAATCTCATATGCGATATCGCATGGGTCATCTTACGGTCTGCAGCATTCAATTTGATTTGGCGGTCAAGTCTTCTAGGGTCAGCTGCCCCGAAGCTACGCTCGATAATTATGGATCATCACCGACGGACAGTTTACTACGAACCATGCTATATCTTATTTCGGAGCCAAATCACGTTTCGACGATTCTATGCGACTACCCAATTTCGGACAAAATCCCTTCTATCAGCGCAACTGATGCGTAACTATCCTCCGAGTAAAGTCATGCACGGCCGTCGATGATTCTGCCATTTACGAAACATCTACTCGCATCGAGTTCGAGTCTATCTTATTTACGGGTCGACACACGAGATGCTATACGCATCGAGCAATCGTCGATGACTTATAGTCTCTCGTCTTGATCAATCACAAAATTTACGATCAACCAAGTTCGTTCATTCTCGTATCGTTACTTACAAAATTTTTGATAGCGCAAGGCGCATTCCATTTTGTATTCTCACATCGCGCTTACGTTTCCATACATATCGATCTTGATAGTTCATATCAATTTCGATAGCAAGAGGGTCGACTTCGAATCCGTTTCAACGTCAACTTAACTCGTATCGCATACATCCAAGTTCGCAACAAACTTTTCCATACGCATCAAATTATTTTCTGATTCACCGCATCCCGCTATACTTTGATCGCGTAACCGAGTTACCGATTATCCAATATCGTGCCCTCGAGTTATACGATCTCGCCCTCTAAGTTTCTCGTATTTTTCAGTCGTACTCAAATGAATGTCGCCGTAACGTAACCAACTATTTCTTAGGCACGATTACTCACATCAACCAACTCTTCACCGAAGTTGCACATCGTGCGATTCGATTACAATTTGTATCGCCTAATATTTCTATCGAAATTACAAGTCGTGCGATTCGATTCGTCTCGCCCAACATTTCTACCGAGATCGCAAGTCGTACGACTCATTTGCAAGCTCGAGTATTCCTTTCCCGTCGATCTGATTATTGCGTCAAGGCATAATCGTTTCGCTAGTCTCGGTCGTCCGACCAACTTATAACTTTCGTCCGATGTATCGTTCATTGATACGAGTCTCGCCTTATCGTCCCAACCGATTTTCGAAGAATACTTGCATCCACATACCGTTATACAAATTTCCAATCAAGTCTCGGTACTCTTCCGTCCGTTGCGGACAAACCTTCCACAATTCTCACAACGCGTCGATACAATTTATCGCACAAGTGATATACCATATACCACTCGAAATCGAGTCATTCATCGCCTACGTGGTATGGCATATACCACTCGGAATTCAAGCCATTTCCCTCGTGCTATACTTAGTGTAAACCAACGATCTCTTCCGACTCACGATTTCCGCAGTGATCGTGCTTGATCACAACCGTAACTTTGATTCTATCAAATCCGACGTAACTCGGTCAATGTTCTCGTTTGCCAACATAAGTTTGGTGTGCAACCGAACGATTCGTTCTATCGATTTATGATTTCAATTCTTTCCTTACGTTGCATCTCGTGCAATAATTTATTTGATATGCGTTGCACCCCGTGCAACAAATTTTACTTTCGATATGCGTTGCACATCGTGCTACGATTTATTTTCGACACTTTCATTTCACTTTGTACAACGATTCATTTCTAATTTTCTTTGCACTTCGTGCAACGATTAATTTGATATGCGTTGCACCACGTACAATAATTTTTACTTTCAATACGCGTTGCACATCGTGCTACGATTTATTTCCGACACTTTCATTTCACTTTGTACAACGATTTATTTCCAATTTCCTTTGCACTTCGTGCAACGATTAATTTGATATGCGTTGCACCACGTACAATAATTTTTACTTTCAATACGCGTTGCACATCGTGCAACGATCATTTTCGACATTTACCGTACCTCGTGCAACAAATTACTCTCGACTTTCCAAGTCAATGCACAATCCGTTTAACACATTCGGTATTGGCTTATCACTTCTCACTTTTATTTTAATGCATATTCACCATTACTCGTTGCACTTCGTGCATCATTTTATTTCTCATTCAACATGTTACATTACGACAACATCTCAAATCGTATTTCACAATTTGTTGCGCTTGCAGCAACTAACATTTTTACGGCTCGTTTGCATTCAATGCAATATACCCTTCGCGACTTTCTTAGCAAACATCATGTAATTTCCAAAACACATGCGACAAAATTATACGATTGTATTAGACTTATTGTATGGAACATCCAGTGCGGCATCGAGTAGAGTCAAGAGTGGTATCAAGTGGTGGTGGGCAACTTTTCGAATTGTAATGAAGCGAGCATCCAGAGGAAATTGAGCCTAGAGCTCTGATACCAATTTGTCATGCCCCGACCCAGAATCACCCGAATCATCGTCCTCGTAGGGGGCGTGATGCCGCACGAGCCTAGAGTTGCGCTCGTGCAAGACAAGATGACAAGTTCTCAAATGGTTATCTTTTGATTCGATATTAATAACGATAGGAAAACAGAGTATACGAAACAATTCTCTTTATTGATATTCGAAACTGAGATTACAATGGCTTTCGATAGCCTAACAATATATATGCCAGATTGACTACAACACTCAGGTTCTCTCTTGCCCACAAAGGATTTCACCGTTCCATACATCATGCCTTCTATATCTCGGCCGCATCAATCCAGCTGCGTAGTCCGAGCGTCAATGCGATAGCACGCTTCAATGCGCTTCGGCATTCCAAGCCTCAACACGTTCAAGTAACGCTTCGCCGCGAGCAATCCATTCCCTGCATCCTGCATGAAGCTGGTGGGGGATCAGTACGTTCGTCCTCGCATGTACTGAAGCAAAGATCATCTTTCCAAACCGACATTTTAATATTTACGTTGAATCATGTAACTTGGCTTATGATCTTGCTATGTTCTCCTTAGGGTCAATTTTATGGCATCTTTGAAAGCGTAAAGCATGTTATCATAGCAGCATGTTATCGAATTGAATAGGCAAGCAAACAAGCAATCTCGTGTTTGATTCGTGGTGCAACTTCTTACCAAGTCGACGCACTCGCCCTTGCACCGACGCAAGGTAAATACGCCGCATTTCTTCCCTGTCATGTTATATGTGCATCTCTAAGCAGGATCTCTATGCGGGACGCATACGCGCCTACACTTTTAATCCATCGTTCCTTAACTATATGAGGGCCGTTGGCGTATCCGCGCCGAAATGGACTAAAGGAGTTCCTTTCTTTTCTCTCCTTCTTTTCTCTCTATTTGGTCGGGCTGCCCGGCGTTTCACGGGTTGGGTCACCTCCCAACAACCGAAACATTCCCGCTGCATACCATCATTTGCGGCTTTTTCCATCTTGTTTAAGGATGTGCGCCTACAAAGATTATTCGAATCCCTCCTAGGCCAAAGCGGTTCCGGGGCGCTCCGGCATTTAACTGTTTGGGGGAAACATCCGTGCACGGGCTATTATCACAATTTAATCTCGAGCCCATTCCAATCGACCATGCAACGCCCTATCATTAAAGTAATCAAATTCAAACAACCAAACATAGTCTTGAGTCCGAGACTCAGACTTATCATCTCGTATCTCTTTCGTTAGCTTTCTGTGTTCTTACATTTCATACTTCGTTTCAATGATTCAATGGCACCGTGCCTCAACTCAATGCTCATCAACCGAACGACCCGAAGGTTTTGAACACCTTTTGAGGCACCATGTCATATCCGATAGTTCTGCCACATTCATGCCACAACTATATTCTCTCGCAACGAAGCCATCTTTTATTATTCCGTGCACATAGGCACGTTTCGACCCTATCCCCATGTTCTATAACTTAGTAATCAATGTTCGGGGCTTGCGCACTAGGTGCTCGCCTATTGTCTTTCAATGTTCTAGCCGTCTAACTCGTGCAGCAAAGGTACAGTATGGTTCGTGCACTAAGGCACTCGTCGATTACAGTTATCCCATGTTCTTACGGCTTGCGTACTGAGGCGCTCGCCTTAGCGATATCCAATGTCCCATAGTGACTCGTGCATATTGATGCACATTTTATTTCAATTGTTCTAACTTAGTGTTCGACTCACACTACGATTTTATCTCCGATCGGCCACGCCCGTGGCATCGATAGGTTAACTTAGCATACAATGATATATTTGACTTATCGAATGAAGGAGTAAAAAGAAGTCAATCCTCCCACCTTGAGTCGATACGCCTTCGTCATTTCGCCGAGCCGATGCGGCTCGATTTCATAACTTGTTTGCACGGCCACTCTCCTGACTTAGCCATTCGAGCACTTCGTGCTTCATTGAGTTATACGTCCAATTTGCCTTAGCGTGCCCAATTCTCGGCCCGTCGCAAGGCGACGATTTGATTTTGCGGACCCCTTACTAAATATTCAAAAGATCGACCTCTAATATTTTCCCGTTAACGTATAACCTGCACACGAAACCAACTAAAATCAATACTTGCAATGATTCGGACTTGCGCCTTGGTCTATTCGATTTCTTAGAATCTTCGAGCCGATTCAACGCGCTCATCCTTCGGGGCAACGCGGTACTTCGTATCGATTCAACTCGATGCATTCTTTCGGGGCAAGGCAACTCTTCGCATCGATAAAGTTGATGCATTGCTCGGGACAACGTAACTCGCTTATCGATTTGCATCGATACATTTTATTCGGTCCACGCGACTCGTTGAGTCAACGCTTCAGCGTAATGCGCTGTGCGGAGCGGGGCATTACAGTTGTAACCCTTCTTCCGAACAGAACCTAGCCTCCTATGATAATAACGCCCCAGTCTCAAAATACTTAGGACTAGGTACGTATCCATGCCAGCTGCATACATACGAAGTATAGTCTAATATATGGAAACCTCGTATGAATACATAAGCTGTAAAGTGCAGTAAACCAAGAGTAATCTAATCTCATCTACAAATGAAGAATAAAGGATATCATATAATCAACTTGTAATAAGTCTTTGTACAATACGTTGGACGGAGATAAATCTACTACCAACTATGAAAAGAAGTACACAAAAAGAGAAAGAGTTTGGCGAGTGAAGCGAAGACAATCAAAGTGTAATTATCCTCGAAGAAATAGTGACGATCATGGCCACAGCTAGAACACCTGCAATATCACAGAAGCACACACCTGGAGAGATAACCAGGTCCTCAGAGGGACGTAACAAGATACATAAAGAATATGCCACATAACTGAATATATATACCATGTCATAAATTACAAGTAAAGTAAATAGTCTCACTCGTAACAAGATCCAATACCTCATTATCGATACAGTGGACTACCCCTACAACCAAACAAGGACAAGGGGTAGTACACTATACCGCGATGCGATATTGTCCCAAGCTACAAATGGAACGGGGTGATATGACATTGACGAGGGTTACCTAACCATCTAATGTGTTTATGCAGTAAGAACAAACCTTCAACGCATGGGCACTCTGGCTCAGGAGCAGTAATCTCAGGTATGGCCCCATCAGGGTACGAGGGACCTCAAAGCATAACATTCATCGAATGTCAGAGGCCAGCAGTAAATCAGGTATCAGGATCCAGGACCGTATCTTCGGCAGAGATAATCGGTAATAGGGATGCTTATACTTAGCCCATACGTTAAGGAACTATTCTTTCCACCCAATGCTTAACAGAGTCACATCCATGACTCATATACCTCTACTAACTGCTAAGTCTCCTAACATGCCTCTATTAGCAGTTAGCCCTAACGTATGCGCATGGGGGATCAGCCTACACGCAAGAACCTCTACATGCTTCTCATCTTACACATCCTTGTGGTACAACTGTGTTAAGGTGTATGCGATACACTACAGAAGGTGGTCCCTTAACTCTAGGTCCATATGCAATCAAAGGATAATAACAAAGTACATCTAATATCACTGAGCAGACAGTAAATCAAGAACTGTAAGAACTGGAAATAAATGAACAGTGATATATAATAAAATGCAACTGAATATAAACAGTATAATGGCAAGGTATCTTACCTGATGGTGCAAAAGGGCAAGTACAGGAAATCACAATATCAGCCAAGAAACGTCACAATCTCCAAACAACTCTGGACGCTAAAACAAACATCAAAAATGCACTCGGTGTAAAAGATATACCTAGGAAATGCCTGTCCAAAAGTCAAATTTTGGAACAGGGGCAAAATTATAATTTTGGATCAAAACGATATCCGCCGTTGGACCCGCTTGTACCGAAACGCATGCCAGAACCTACGATCTGTAAAGTCGTCAAACTACATGTCTACGGGTCTGGTTTGAGGAGACGAACCTAACCGTATGTCCAAAGTTGGATTTCGGTGGGCTGTGCACAATTTCGCCCGTTGGATCGGACCGTGGGGCCCGCAAAACGGCATTCCGATTCAACTGTCTCAGAATCAGACCAAACTTGGTATACAGGACCAGAAAAATGATACGGTCCTGCTGGTGCAAGTTTCGTCTCGATCTGACAAACGTGCATAAAGTAATTAGAAAACTTGTACAGAGGCCGATACGATGAATTTCGACGGATACGCATCAAACTCGTCGCGCACACGCGACCAATTTGAATTTCGTCAAAGCCCACACATCCGCGAAGCCATTACGCACCTTTCGATGCTTTCGGTTCGCGACCACGTCGTCCGGTTTGGCGGAACGCACGTCGTATCGAAGGATTTTCTAATTTTCTACAGTTTTAAAAACAGGTTTTTTATGATTTTTGATGTTGAATAACTTTCTGTAAACTAAATGAAAAATCAATCTATCAGAAGGGTTGCGATCCCTAATATGTTGTCTATAAATGTCTTCAAGTGGAATTTCTAGACGGTTACTGGATCGATCGGAATCGATCTTCCAATGTGGGTTCATGGACTGTTTCATACTCTGTTTTGAAACAAGATTTTCTGCGAGGTTTGCGTTGATTTTTTGTCGCATACAAATAAGTTCAATAAGGACTAATTCACAGGGATCCGAGATGGTTATGTTGGGGTCATACCTGAGAAATCGGTTCGACAAACGGTCGACCGATCGGGGAGAAAACTCCGCGTGAAGTTAGCCCTCCCAACCGCCAAACTGCTATGCCGCACTCTGTCTTCTCCGCGCCGTGGTCGGCTCAGATGACCTGCGCGGCCGCGCGCGGTCGTCCCAGGGTGCGTGCCGGCGCCTAGGGGCTGGTGATGGTGGCGGTGAACATGGGTGTTAGGGTTCGGGTGTCTACTCTCTCAATCGCGGCTCTTACACATATATATCCGCGGTTGCGTTCACAGGGGGTCGGGTTGGGGGATTGGGCCGGGGATGGCTGAGCCTGGGGGAATCTTGTATGGGCTTTGATACTGCTGTGGTTTGGCTAATTCTCTCTCTCGGGTTGAATGTGAAGTATTTTGCAATTCATGTGGGCTGTGGGTCCAATGATTTGGTTAGTTGATACTGCAGCTACTTTTCTTCTTTTATAATTATCTAAGTACATTTATATATATATACCTTTGCATATATATATTTATTTATATACATACATATATATATACATACATACATATATTTATATATGTATACACATATACACCCATATAATATATATATATATATATATATATTTTTTCCATATAATATATATATATATATATATATATATATATATATATATATATATATATATATATAATATAATATAATATATATACACGTATACACTCATATAATATATATATATATATATATATATATATATATATATATATATATATATATATATATATATATATATATATATATATATATATATTTTATATATATATATATATATATATATATATATATATATATATATATATATATATATATATATATATATATATATATAACTAAATATCCCAATAAAATCCTAAATTTCTAAATACTCCTTTTTCAAGTGCAGGACCTATTTATATAAATATGAATATACATTATAACATTTATTTGACAACTATAATATAACCACTAATAATAAAATAATATTATATACGAATACCCTCAATAATAATAATAATAATAATAATAATAATAATAATAATAATAATAATAATAATAATAATAATAATAAAATTCCATAAATCAATAATGGTATATATAAACCATTATGTTCAGTCTAAAAATCCCATAATGTACGAGGACCTATTTATATATAAAAGTCACTGAATATCACTAATAATAATATTTAAATACGAATACATAGAAATATTCATCAGTTTATTAAAATAGAATACAACAAAATCTTATAAAAATACGTCAACACAAATGTCATTGGATGTCTCGCATGACTACATGGGCTTGAGCTCAGTTCGAGTCCAGTCCGGACTAAAATGGTATAACCGGTTTCCCTAAAACATAATAATATAAATAATAAATAAATAAACTTTAGTAAGGGTTAAGTCGCAACTTGGCCTGGTTTTCCTAGTTAGGACATCACAATAGATCGGTCTTCCCTATCAGGGCTAATACACCAGTCGAAGCACGCCATTGCACGGTCCGTGCCACGATTTCTAGTCACCATGCACTCCAAAACTCTGCCATGGCTAAAGTCATCTACCATAATAATAAACTAAATAATTTATTTATAAAATATAAAAATCACCATTTAAATAGAATAAATAATAATAAAATATTTAAAAATTTCTGGGAAGGGGAGCTGCAGATATATAAATATAAAATGTGTCTTAAAATATTAGTGCGTTATGCGATCGACTTGGGAAATATGATCAGGCTTTCCATCTGATCGGCTATGAACAAGTGTACAACAGAGCAGGATAAGGCCGGCCACCATGGAAAGCTATGAACAAGTAGGGTAAGGCTTTACCCGTCGTGAGACGAGGGTATAGCTATAAACAAGTAACAAGTACAAGTGTGAAGAACAAGTAGGGATTTTGATCACACAACCACTAATAACTCTCCATCCCCGAATAGTATAATGGATCCGGACATGACACATCATGACACGGGACTCAAAGGCAGGGGGGCAGCCCGCTCCCAAGTCTATGTCTATACAAGTACAAGTAACAAGTCGAGTGATGTACCAATATACCAAGTAATCCAGGAACAACATCTCATGACAGGATCCGACATATAGTAGTCCGTGAACTATCGTGTCTGGAAATCAAGTAAGACACTACAACTGAATCGGATATAGCAGATATCAAGACAATAAAAACTATTAGTAAATTTACTCGCCTGTGGTCCTGAGCTGATAAGGTGAACAGGTGCTCAGAGATATCACAGACCTAAAGATGAGATACCATGAGTCCAAATTAACAGGGTTTAATAATAAAAGGAAAGCTAATCTAGTCATGATATGCAAGTCTAAGTCAAAACTAGGTCAAACTAAGTCACACCAAGCTAAACTAGGTCAAACTGGGTCAAACCAGGTCATACCAGGACAACCAAGGTCAAACTAGGTCACATGAAGTCAATCCAAGTCAAACTAGGTTAATCTGGGTCAAGGGTTGACTTACAGTTGACTTTTGGTCAAAAAGTCAACTCTGGTCAACACTGAGTCAATCCTATATCAAACAAGTCAAATGTTGACTAACAGTTGACTTTCAGTCAACTGGTCAACTCTGGTTTGGTTTCGGTTAATTCTAGTCACTTATAGGCTAAGTTTGACTCTCGGTTGACTTTTGTTGACTTTTGGTCAAAATGGTCAACCGAAGTTAAAACTAGTCTAGGAGCACTATTTTTTACCATTACCAACCAAGGGAACCATATTCTAACCACTTCTAGAAATCAGAAACCTAATACCTTATATTACCCAAATCCTAACATTTACCCTTTACAAGGTATTTTCGATACCTTGCCCATTACAAAGGAGACCCCGCTAATCCTCAAGATACTAGCCTAGGCTCCTTAGGGTAGCTAGATACTATCCTATTTAGGGTTTACCAACCAAAAAATCTAGGGTCTTGGACATCTAGTCCATCTTATGTCCATGTTGGTCATCTCAACATTACCTTAGTGTATCGTCATGATACGCGATGGTATCTTGAGATACCACACCCTAATCTCTACCAACCTTCCTATTTCACTCTTCCACACTCTCCTAGTGTCTAGGTTAGCCCTCTCTACTAGTCCACTAGGATATTGTGAGACTCGTCTCACAGTATCGGTATTTATATACAGATACGTATTTTGTAGTGTATTTCGTATTTTCTTGGTTTTCGTAATGCTTTTTAAAAAAAAATTCCTAACTTATAGATTTTCTTCTTGGCCGGCATACCGCCAGTATACCAGAGTATACCGACAGCATACCGTCTAGACAGATTTTTTACATTTTAGATATTTTCGATTTCAGATATTTTCATGAATAGTGTTTCCGATATTTTTGTGAATAGTATTTTGGATATTTGATGAATAGTATTTAAATATTTTTGTGAATAGTGTAGATGTACCCTATTATCCATTGGATATTTGGTTTTGTTTCGATGGTTAGGATTGACTTAGATCTTCACATGGATCACCATCCGACGGCTAAGATTAATTCCCCCTTCTATATATACCATCTCACTTTCTCTCTCCTCTCTTTTTTCATTCTCTTCACTCTCTTTTCATTTTTTCTTCCCTTCTCTCCCCCTTGGAGCTTGCCAAGAGCTTGGCCTTGAGGCCTTGGGTGTGGTGTCTAACCCCCTAGGAAGATGAGTAGAAGATTAGGCTTGGAGCTTAACCTAGGCAAGTACATCTTGCCAAATCCATGAACCATATTGTTTTGTTGTCATTTTTGTTTTTCTTGGTATTAAATGCTCAGAATTTTCCTAAACTCATTTTGTTAAATATGTTTTTCTTATGATTCTTGTATATATGCATGTTTCCAAAATTTGTTTAAGCAAGGTTTTGATTTTCTATTAAAATCCAATATGGACTTAGTAGAAAACTTGGTATCAAGAGTGATACTAGTGTTACCATCATGGATCTTGGTCACATATACATATATGAGGCCCTCACCTAGTTTGTATATAATGGATTTTGAGTTTGGTTGCAATCGGAACTCGTTTCGGTATCCCAAGAACCTCTATTTTGGAGTATTTTGAGATATTAATTTATCAAATCTTTGAATTTATGAAATCTAGTAGTTCCATGTTGTAAAAAATTCAATTCTATGCAATTTTGACTTTTAAAAATCCGAATTTCGATTTAAAACGAAGTTTTTATGGCCGAAATAAGTTTTGGCAAAAATCTGGATTTTCTTGCTGTTTGGAGAAACGGTATACCGCCGGTATGCCGTAGTATACCGCCGGTATGCCATTTTTTGTACCAGAAACTTTCTGTCTTTAGGCCGGTATACCGCCGGTATGCCGCAGTATACCGCCGGTATGTCGTTTTATGCTGTTTTAGTCTATTTTTGCCCGTTTCTGCCCGTTTTTGTCCGTTTTTGATATTTTCTTCGATTGTAATGATTTCTTAACATGATAAGATGATCTTGCTCAGTTAGATAATGACTGTACACCCTATATAGACTTGATACTAGCACATGTTCAACCATTTTTTATGAAATGTACTTAGCCTTGATTATTCTTCTCCACATGCCATGATATGTCTTTTAATAGATTCTTTCTTACAAGCTATGATAATTGTTGCCATGCCTTCTTGCCTACTTGATAGTGACCCGTCGTGGTGCACTCTTGAACATGTCTTTTCTTGCTTACATGATAGTGGCCTGTCATGGCGCACTCTTGATTCCAGTACATGTCTTGCTCCTTGATAGTGGCTCGTCGTTGCGCACTCTTGTCTTGATATTGTCATGTCTTATTGTGGCTTGTTGTAGTGCACAATCTTGCTTGTCTTGTCCAGTCTTGCATGTCTTATGTCTAGGATGGATTCTGCGGAATGCCACACCCGGAATCCAACAAGAAAATGTTAAGGACTAAACAACTAGCTTGATTACTTAGATCATTGAGAATTTTTCAGTTACCTGTTACCCCTTTGGTCTTGGCATTATATATATATATATATATACATGGGATTTGGAGCTATCTGTCATGATGAGCACTCTTCCAGCACACCGTCGAGTGGGGCACCTCTTTAGGACACATGTATCTTACTGCAGTATGTCTGCTATACTTATTTTCTTTTTGGCTTGGACCATTCAGGTAGTAGCAGGCAGGTGCTGGACTTGGAATTCTCAGACTTGCATTTGTTAGTAATTAGGATTGTGACAACCCTAGTTAGCTAAAGTATCAAGCCTTAATCATTGCTTGGCCGTGATTGATGGATGGAGTCCATTCTTGTCTAGTCTAGTCTTGCTCCAGTTTATCTTATTGTAGTACTTAGCTTCCTGTCATTCCTTACATGCTATTCTTCCTACTACATGCTCGGCTTTACCATATGCTCACATGTCCCAGTATCTAACATGCTCACATGCTCCAGTTACCTAACATGCTCACATGTCTCGGCTACTTAACATGCTCATATGTCTAGTTTATCTTTCATGTTCACATGCTTCCTTTTCCTTACATGTACACAGTTTATATTACGTCACATGTCCTTTACTTTATGCTACATGTTGCTTTACTTATTGTCCTTCTATTCTCGGGATAAGTGCATTGGTAGTGCACGAGTCTCGATTAGTACTTACTTATCTCTCTCTCTATCCATTGCTATGATTTGCATGCTGGTTTTAGTTCATAGTTTGGCTTCCTTTGTGGTACTTGCTATTGGGAGTCTGACCCCACTGGTTTTGTTTGGCCAGATCTGATAGAGGAGCCCGGAGGATCTTCCGTACCTTTCACTCGTTGGTGATTACCCAGAGCACCAGAGTACCTAGTGGGTTTTCTATTTCATTCTCCCACTAGTTATGTATATTATTCTTTTGTGGCGTTTAGCCTCCGAGCACGTGTTTAGCTCGTGTTTTGGACTTGACATTTAGCCTACGTGCCAGAACATGATTTGCGTATTCTAGACTATAGCTAGAGCTTATCATGTATGACTATTACTCTTGCTAGTCTTTACTCTGTATTTCTAGCTTCATGATCATTGATATATGATAGTTTGGGATGCTTTACTATTTTATATTCCAGTTGATCTTACTTCTTGTACATTGTTTACTGCCTGTTATTGAGATACCTAGGATTGCTTGACCTAGGATCGACTGTTGGCTTGTAGTAGTAACCCCCATCTATACAGCTTATACGTTATTTCGGAGTACTGGAGTACTTTGGTATATGTAGCTGGCCTGGTCAGTCCCTACTTGCCAGTATTCTGGTTCTGGGGCGTGACATAGGTTTTAGTGGTGGCTCATGCAGGTCTGATTTATCAGATATGTGGGGGTTACTGATGTTTAGATATCTCAGTCATAATTCTCCTTTATTGATATCCTTCGTGTTATTCTATATCTCTGATCCTTTGACCTGATATCTGCCTTAATCGTTGATCCTTCATGTTCTCTCGATTTAATCCTTGTGTCCTTTAACTTTCAAGGGCACTGTTCTTAATCCTTCAGACCATCTTGTTTGGGTTCTGCCGATGGCAGGTCAGTAATCTTCTGTTAGGCCAGTTATGGAGGATCAGTCTCAGCATTCAGGGGCAGAGTTCAGAGTTGATCCGAGGGCGGAGGTGTCAGTTCAGCCTGATCAGCCAGCAGGGTCAGTCCTGCTAGAGTCCAGCTTCACCGGCTACCCCGACAGTCCAGCAGTATATTGTTCATGTTCCGGTTCAGCACCAGCAGGTTAGAGCAGCAGTTCTGAGACGTGGGCAGGCAGAGTCTGGTATGTTAGAGCAAGTTTTGGTTGAGGGTGGTCATGTTGCAGGTATTGTCCTATTCTGCTTCCACTCTTATTTATCTTTTGGGTTACGCATATTTGGCGAGTTTCTAGTCTCACTCTTTTGTCTTCGTATCTTGAGATACATGATATTTATCACATGTCTCGACTACGAAGATACGTCCTAGGTAGAGTCATGTCTTGGATTAAGTCATTGGTACCGGCTTATTTTAAGAATTGACTTTTATCTAAGTTGTGGAGTCAGCGTATGCCTGCTCCTACTCAACTGACTCAGGAGACATATTTATTCATATGCCTCCAACCCTTCTTGATTATGGTTGTGTTACTGCTTACGCATTTACTTATATTACTGTTGTCTTTATCTTACCAACATGCCATGCTTTGTTTTGATTGATATGATTTTTTAGCTCTTTGGTTTGGTTTTCATGCTTGACTAGATTTAGAAAATTTTGAGGACGGAATTTATTTTTAAGTTGTGGAGAGTTGTGAGACTCGTCTCACAGTATCGGTATTTATATACGGATACGTATTTTTTAGTGTATTTCGTATTTTCTTGGTTTTCGTAATGCTTTAAAAAAAATTTCCTAACTTATAGATTTTTTCTTGGCCGGCATACCGCCAGTATACCGGAGTATACCGATAGCATACCGTCTAGACAGATTTTTCACATTTTAGATATTTTCGATTTCAGATATTTTCATGAATAGTATTTCTGATATTTTTGTGAATAGTGTTTTAGATATTTTGATGAATAGTGTTTAGATATTTTCGTGAATAGTGTAGATGCACCCTATTACCCATTGGATATTTGGTTTTGTTTCGATGGTTAGGATTGACTTAGATCTTCACATGGATCACCATCCGACGGCTAAGATTAATTCCTCCTTCTATATATACCATCTCACTTTCTCTCTCCTCGCTTTTTTCATTCTTTTCACTCTCTTTTCATTTCTTCTTCCCTTCTCTCCCTCTTGGAGCTTGCCAAGAGCTTGGCCTTGAGGCCTTGGGTGTGGTGTCTAACCCCCTAGGAGGAGGAGTAGAAGATTAGGCTTGGAGCTTAACCTAGGCAAGTACATCTTGCCAAATCCATGAACCATATTGTTTTGTTGTCATTTTTGTTTTCCTTGGTATTAAATGCTCAGAATTTTCCTAAACTCATTTTGTTAAATATATTTTCCTTATGATTCTTGTATATATGCATGTTTCCAAAATTTGTTTAAGCAAGGTTTTGATTTTCTGTTAAAATCCAATATGGACTTAGTAGAAAACTTGGTATCAAGAGTGATACTAGTGTTACCATCATGGATCTTGGTCATATATACATATATGAGTCCCTCACCTAGTTTGTATATAATGGATTTTGAGTTTGGTGGCAATCGGAACTCGTTTCGGTGTCCCGAGAACCTCTATTTTAGAGTATTTTGAGATATTGATTTATCAAATCTTTGAATTTGTGAAATCTAATAGTTCCATGTTGTAGGAAATTCAATTCTATGCAATTTTGACTTTTGAAAATCCGAATTTTGATTTAAAACGAAGTTTTTATGGCCGAAACAAGTTTTGGCAAAAATCTGGATTTTCTTGCTGTTTGGAAAAACGGTATACCGCCGGTATGCCGCAGTATACCGCCGGTATGCCGCAGTATACCGCCGGTATGCCGCAGTATACCGCCGGTATGCCATTTTTTGCACCAAAAACTTTCTGTCATTAGGCCGGTATACCGCCGGTATGCCGCAGTATACCGCCGGTATGCCGTTTTATGCTGTTTTAGTCTATTTTTGTCCGTTTCTGTCCGTTTTTGTCCGTTTTTGATATTTTCTTCGAATGTAATAATTTCTTAACACGATAAGATGATCTTGTTCAGTTAGATAATGACTGTACACCCTATATAGACTTGATACTAGCACATGTTCAACCATTTTTATGAAATGTACTTAGCCTTGATTATTCTTCTCCACATGCCATGATATGTCTTTTGATAGATTCTTTCTTACAAGCTATGATAATTATTGCCATGCCTTCTTGCCTACTTAATAGTGACCCGTCGTAGTGCACTCTTGAACTTGTCTTTTCTTGCTTACATGATAGTGGCCTGTCATGGCGCACTCTTGATTCCAGTACATGTCTTGCTCCTTGATAGTGGCTCGTCGTAGCGCACTCTTGTCTTGATATTGTCATGTCTTGTTGTGGCTTGTTGTAGTGCACAATCTTGCTTGTCTTGTCCAGTCTTGCATGTCTCATGTCTAGGATGGATTCTGCGGAATGCCACACCCGGAATCCAACAAGAAAATGTTAAGGACTAAACAACTAGCTTGGTTACTTAGATCATTGAGAATTTCCCAGTTACCTGTTGCCCCTTTGGTCTTGGCATTATATATATATATATATATGCATGGGATTTGGAGCTATCTGTCATGATGAGCACTCTTCCAGCACACCGTCGAGTGGGGCACCTCTTTAGGACACATGTATCTTACTGCAGTGTGTCTGCTATACTTATTTTCTTTTTGGCTTGAACCATTCAGGTAGTAGCAGGCAGGTGCTGGACTTGGAATTCTCAGACTTGCATTTGTTAGTAATTAGGATTGTGACAACCCTAGTTAGCTAAAGTATTAAGCCGTAATCATTGCTTGGCCGTGATTGATGGATGGAGTCCATTCTTGTCTAGTCTAGTCTTGCTCCACTTTATCTTATTGTAGTACTTAGCTTCATGTCATTCCTTACATGCTATTCTTCCTACTACATGCTCTTCTTCACCATATGCTTACATGTCCCAGTATCTAACATGCTAACATGCTCCAGTTACCTAACATGCTCACATGTCCCGGCTACTTAACATGCTCACATGTCTAGTTTATCTTTCATGTTCACATGCTTCATTTTTCTTACATGTACACAGTTTACATTACGTCACATGTCCTTTACTTTATGCTACATGTTGCTTTACTTATTGTCCTTCTATTCTCGGGATAAGTGCATTGGTAGTGCACGAGTCTCGATTAGTACTTATCTCTCTCTATCCATTGCTATGATTTGCATGCTGGTTTTAATTCATAGTTTGGCTTCCTTTGTGGTACTTGCTATTGGGGGTCTGACCCCACTGGTTTTGTTTGGCCAGATCTAATAGAGGAGCCCAGAGGATCTTCCGTACCTTCCACTCGTTGGAGATTACCCAGAGCACCAGAGTACCTTAGTGGGTTTTCTATTTCATTCTCCCACTAGTTATGTATATTATTCTTTTGTGGCGTTTAGCCTCCGAGCACGTGTTTAGCTCGTGTTTTGGACTTGACATTTAGCCTACGGGCCAGAACATGATTTGCGAATTCTAGACTATAGCTAGAGATTATCATGTATGACTATTACTCTTGCTAGTCTTTACTCTGTATTACTAGCTTCATGATCATTGATATATGATAGTTTGGGACACTTTACTATTTTATATTCCAGTTGATCTTACTTCTTGTACATTGTTTACTGCCTGTGATTGAGATACCTAGGATTGCTTGACCTAGGATCGACTGTTGGCTTGTAGTAGTAATCCCCATTTATACAGCTTATACGTTATTTCGGAGTACTAGAGTACTTTGGTATACGTAGCTGGCCTGGTCCGTCCCTACTTGCCAGTATTCTGGTTCTGGGGCATGACAGATATTAACCTAGTTAGGACACTAACTTAACTAACTCACTACTAACACAACACTAGCACCAACACTATCTCAAAACTCTACTCCTAACCCACACTCTAGACACCACACTAAGGCACTAAACCAAGGGTTTATATAGGTCATCTAGAAGATCAATTTGTGGGGTATAATTGTGTGTAGGAGTTTAGGAATGATGGATGCATGAGGGGATGGATGAAATGTTTGGATGAATGAATGTATGTATGAATGCATATTAGTGAATTTATAGATGAGTGAACGAAGGGAATTATGGATAGATGGATGTGTGGATGAATAAATATGGGATGAATGAATGATGGATATATGGAAGAATAAATATATGTATGAATGTGTGAAGGGTGGAGGGATGAATGATGTATAAATGAATGGAAGAATGAAGGGAATTATGAATGAATTGATGAATTGATTGAATGAATGGAAGGGGAAAAATATGGCTGAAATGGGGGCTGTCAAGGGGGTTTCATGGCTGTCAAATGGGGCTGATTTGGCCCCTTAAACACTGCTGCTATGTAGCAGTGTATACTGCTACTGATACTACATATAAGGGGCTGTCCATGGCTGCCCCCTCCCTCTTCTAACTGTTGCTAAGCAGCAGCACCTTGCTGCTGATCTAAGGGGCTGATCCCCCTCCTCCTACACACTGCACATCAGTTTTAAACACTGTTGCCACTCGAATTCAGTCCCCTGTGGGGGGGGGGACTGATACTGCTCCTACTGCTGTTGTTTGCAGCAGTGTACCCCCTTCAAATCCTTCACTCCCTCCTCTCTCTATCACTCTAACACTCTCTCCACCACTCTCTCAATCTCACTCTTATAATCCCTCTATTACTCTCTCACTAACTCATTCTCCTAATCTCTAATCTCTCACTCTCTCTACTCTCTAATATACTCGAAATCTCCACACACCCATATATATATATATATATATATATATATATATATATATATATATATATATATATATATATATATATATATATATATATATGTGTGTGTATATATATATATATATATATATATATATATATATATATATATATATATATATATATATATATATATATATATATATATATATATATATATAACAAATGATATATACATATATATAGATTATGAATTGATACAATATGATACCATGAACACACCACGAAGAACACATCCTAACAAATCTAAAAATCTGAGATTAAATGTAACTTAAATCATTCCTACAACACATCAAAATATAAGTGTCCAAAATATGGGGTTTTCCCACTAGGACACAAACACAACACAAGGACACACCTAAAAGTCTCCAAATGGATACGAAACGGACACAAATGGAGATACAACCATGGGGGTCATTCCTATGGGTTCAAAATAATCCTATATGCATGTAGGAACGAAGTAGAGAAGAGATTATACCTCTCGGTTGATCGAATTTAGAAAAACTCCTCCCGATACGACACCGACACGTAGAGACCTCCAAATGGACACGAACGAGTCCCGAAGCTCCCCGAATCTAGCTAGCTCCTCCTCTTGATGGAAATACAGAAAAAAAGAAAGGGATTGAGTGGTGAAATTGATTGATTTGATGGAGGAATGAATGGATTGTTCTCTCTAATTTTTGGGGAAGAACAAGAGAGAAAATGGAGTGGATAATGACAAGTTGTCACGACCCGCACCCGTTTTTTTTTTTTTAAACGGATACGAGACGTGTCCAAGCCAGCCTACGCCGCAGAGTCGGCGGTAGAACGTTGTCACAGCCATGTAGATCAAAATCGCAAATAATGCTCATTTACAAACTAATTTAATTTACAATATTTACAAGATTTATATTTTGCAGAAAAATATAAACTTGTACAATGACTACAACTCATCTATCTAACTAGTCTCTAGGCTTTTCGTCTGCAATTACACCCGTCACTCCCAAGCTAAGTGAATCATCGGCTAACCTGAAAAATATGGTTTCCAGTCAGGAATGGAACGAGCACAATTCACTGAATGCAATTTCAAATAAAGAAAATGACTATAAGACATGGGTTAGGCATCAATCATGAGTTTTGAAAATATCAGTAAAGCCGTAAGAAAAATCAATAGTAATAAATAGACCAATATACTTTCCACCGTTTGAAGTACCTTTGATATGTGATCGGTCTGGGGTACTACACCGCACGGTCTACAATGTCTACTCACTGTCTACAATGTCTACTTGCAGAAAAATAAGCACTGTCTACGATGTCTACTTGCAGAAAAATAAGCACTGTCTACGATGTCTACTGCAGAAAAGTAAGCACTGTCTACGATGTCTACTGCAGGAAATAAGCACTGTCTACAATGTCTACTTGCAGGAAAATAAGCACTGTCTACAATGTCTACTTGCAGGAAAATAAGCACTGTCTACAATGTCTACTTGCAGGAAAATAAGCACTGTCTACAATGTCTACTTGCAGGAAAATAAGCACTGTCTACAATGTCTACTTGCAGGAAAATAAGCACTGTCTACAATGTCTAAGCACTGTCTATGGTCGGATCACACATCCTTGGTACTTCTCATTCCCGACTCAACAATTTATAATAGAGTATAAAAATATCACATAACTAATGACCAATCAATGAAATATAGTAAAGATCAATATCGAAATGCAAACAATAAACTGTACTCGCCTGTGGTCCTGTGCTGGTGAAACCGATGATCCAAATCACTCAATATGCCACAATAGTCAAAACCCGTACAACAGTCCTCGGAAGCTGAAATAGACAATACCAATGATCTCAGAATAGTCCAATTAGCTAGGATTGCATGTCCTTAAGTCCAATTCTGGATACAGGGGCAAAACGGTAATTCCGGGCAAAAGCGATGTCCGCCGTTGGACTCGCTTTGCACCGAAAAGCGTGCCAGAGTCAACAGTCTCTAAAGTCGTCAAACTACATGTCTACATATCCAATTTTTTGATACGAACCCATCCGTATGTCCAGAGTTGGATTTCGGCGGGCCGTGCACAAAATCGCCCGTTGAGTGGGACCGTAGGGCCCGCAAAACGACGTACGATTCAACTGTCTCAGAATTGGACAAAACTTGGCATACAGGACCAGAAAAATGATATGGTTCTGTTGGCGTAAGTTTTGTCTCGATCCGATGAGCGTGCACAAAGTAATTGAGAAATTTGAAAAGTGCACGATACGGTGAATTTCGACGGATACGCATCAAATTCGTCGCGCACACTCGACCAATTTGAATTCCGTCAAAGCCCACACGACCACGAAGCTGTTACGCAGCTTTCGATACCTTCGATGCGCGACCACGTCGTCCAGATTGGCGTGACGCACGTCATGTGGAACAATTTTAATGTTTTTAAAACAGATTTTTGGGAAACTTTAGAATCGAATATCTTTTTATCTACTTGCTGAAATCCGAATCTACGAGAAGGGTTATGATCTCCTATAAGTCGTCTATAAGTCCCTTCAAACACAAATTCAAAACTGTTGATGATTTGGCGGGAAATTCGCCGCCAAGTTGGGTATTTGGAACGGTTTTCTGTCCTGTTTTGGACAGATTTTTCCGTCGACTTCTCTTCGATTTATCGGTCAATCTGGTTCGTGCAACCTAAAACTAATTAGAGGGAGTTGAAGGTGGTTATATCAGGATTATACCTGAAGAATCGGAACTCGAATCGGTGGAGGGACGAGGGAGAACGCTGGCCACGAAGTTGGCTCGCTGGCTGTACTGCTGTTCTTTCTACCCGTGCACGTGCGCGCGCCTGCGCGCGCGCGCCTCCTGCCGCACGGCCGGCGGTGGCTCGGCGCCGTACGGCCGCCTGGACGGCGCACCGGGCCTGGGGTCGCGTGGGGAGGGTGACGGCGTGCTAGGGTTTGGTAGTTTCTTTCGATCTCTCCTCATCTATATATACGAAGTCCGCTCGGTTGGTATATTAGAGGGGGTCGGTTTTGAAGGTTTGAACAGGAAGTGCTCGGGTTGGGGGCTTTAGCAGGGGTCCGCTCGGGTTTGTGGGCCGATAGCCAATGGGGTTGCTACTGTTGCAAATCCTAATTCTTTTTTTTCTTTATATATATATATATATATATATATATATATATATATATATATATATATATATATATATATATATATATATATACCATTATACATGAATATATATACACACATACACTCGCGTATATATTTATATTTACGTATATGTACACACGTATATCATATGTAAACACTTATATTTACATATATCTATATATACATATATATATAATATATTCGTCTATACACACGTACGTATATATATATACTCATATACAAGTATATATATATATATATATATATATATATATATATATATATATATATATATATATATATATATATATATATATATATATACGTCTATAAAAAAATATATATATATATATATACGTCTATATACATTTTATATATTCCTATATATATTTTATATTTATATATATATACACACTTACGTATATATACAATATATATTTATATATATACACATACATATATATATCAATATATATATATATATAATCTCTTACGTATATATATATATGCATATATACACGTATAATATTTATATATATACACACACAAAAATATATAATAATAACAATAAAATAAGAATAATATGATAATAACAATAATGATCATAATAATAATAATAATAATAAGAATAATAATAATAATAATAAAATTCAATAATCCAATAACGGTGTATATACCATTATACACCGTCCATTAATCCCAAAAATGTACAGGGACCTATCTTCTGCAAATATCATTGAATAACAAATAATAATGATATTTATAATATTATAGACATGAATACTAAAAAATATTCATTAAAATAATTAAAACGGAAACCCACACACTCATATCAAAATACGTCGATACGAATGTCATTGAACGTACCGTATGACTACATGGGCTTGGGCTCAGTCTGGGTCCAGTTTGACTAGTTTGGTGCGACCGGGTCACCTAGACGTCAAATAATATTAATAATACATAATTAAACTATTTATAATGGTCATGTCACAACTTAGCATGGTTTTCCTAGTTATGACATCACTATGGCTCGACCTTCTCTACCAGGGCTAATACACTAGTCAAAGCATGCCACTGCACTACCCGTGCCATCATTCCTAGTCACCTTGTACTCCAAATCTCAACCATGGCTAAAATCATCTACCGTAATAATTAAGTAAATAATTATTTATAAAATTCTAAATATCATCATTAAATCAAATAAAGGAATAAAACATTTTAAAAAATATATATATTTTCGGGAAGGGGAGCTACACAAGTGGTTCATTCCTATCCCCTCATAAGTGGCCGGCCACCTATAGGCATAGGTGTCCCCTATTGAAAGTCCAAAAAGCCCCCACTAATCCTATTTAATTAATATTAGGAAAAGGGTTTAGGTTGAGGCTATTTTAGTCTAGTTTAAAGTCTCTAATTAAACCTAACCTATCCATGAATAATTAGTCTAACCCACTAACTAAAAATAATATCATGTGGGCCATGCCTAACTAATGAGTGGGTCCCACTAGAGTCAAAACTACTCCGGGTCTCCGTTACAAGTCGGATTGAGTTGAAATTCGAACCCGACTCAAATAACCCCAAAACAAAATCATAAATAATAAAATAAATTTCAAAAAATATTGAAAAATGAAAATGACCAAAATACCCCTGTTCCTAAAAACTGGGGGTGACACAACATAGCCTAGTCAGGAGCAGAGCAAAGTACAGTTCTAGGTAATGAACAAGGACATGATATGAAACTGAGTACAGGAGTACATGAAAATGAAATACCAAAAATGAACAGGAAAGTACAGGAATCTAGTACAGGAAATAAAGTACAGAAGCTACAATACAGGAATATAAAGTACAAAAAATGTAAAGTACAGGAAATATAAAGTACAGGAATAAAACTATAATCCTGAAGTACAAGACATGATAAGTGTACCATGTTTGAAATACAACTAGTCCATGTGATCGGCTGGGATGAGTACAGGAGCATGTACAGGAGTACATAAATATGGTACGACTTAGGGCCCGCATGCACGATGCGAGGCCTAACCTATCTACATGAATATAGTAACCGAGGTTTGGTCACATGGCTAGTGTATTTCCCCATCCGACACAAGTAAGTACAAGAACAAGATAGTACATGAGTACAGGGGTATAGGATATCGTGTCATGACGTGTCACAAGAAGAATACAAGATATATAAATGCACAAGACCATAGAAAAGTACTTGCCTTGCTCCGAAAAAGTACTGAGCTAGATGTCCTCCTGGTTATTAAATACAAGTTGGTTAAGCTATGAATAAGTAATCACTAGTTATCTATATATTAATTTCAAATAATAATAGAGTATTTATTTGTATTATACTAACTAGTAAATATGTTTCTCTAAATTCACCACTCTTACTTCATGGACATAAAACAGGTTCATCAATGTAAGATTAGTGATAATTCGTAACCTGTAGGTTTATTCCTAGATAATCAACTACCAGTAACATATCCAAATTAAACTATTAGTGTCACGCCCCGCTCCCGTAGGAGCGATCGTCCTCACTAAGGCGTGATGCCGTACGAGCCTAGATTGCGCTCGTGCAAGGCGGATTCCATAAGGTCGATTTCAGCGGCGGCGACGGGGTCGTCGCACAGAAGTCCCAAGCAGAAACATTGAACATGCAGCAAAAATTAAAGGCAAAACACAAGTTATTCAAAAGAGATCTTTATTGATATTGCACAATAAAATTATAATAGGCACAAGGCCATGATTACAAGTCTCTCGTGCTCACTTTTTTCTCAATATTACAAGTCTCTCTCTGCTCTTTCTCATCTCTCGATTACAATATTTGAGCCGGCAGAAGCTTCGGAAGGCGATGTCCATACATTATGTCCCATATAAGTCTTGACTCCATGCGGCCGCACGCTTTAAATCGTCAAGAAACTCCGTACCTCGACGCATCCAAGCAAGCTCCGCGCCATGAGCTTCTACATGTGCCTGCATATGAAAACTATATGGATGTCAGTACTCAACTGTACTGGTGGAGTGAGCTCCTCGTCCACCCATACAAAACCAACACGTTTGATTTACTTTGTGCAACATAGTCCATTCTTATCAATTGTCTTTCTAGTCTTATCTTAGGATCAGTTTTATGATGGACGCCTTGGCATACTTGTGTCTGAGAACCATCCCATGCTTGCACAACGACGTTAACTCATACTTTGCCTTAGACCTTTCTCGTGCCAATAACGTTAACCTATCAAGTCGTGTTTTGCCTTACGGCCATAATCAGAGACGTAACTACATGATAGACTCTATTTTCTTGCCTCTAGACCTTTCTCGTGCTTGTATTGACGACGCACCGACTCATACTTGTCTTTCGTGCCATACTCTGTGACGTAACGACTCGGTCGTGCTATGAACTCGATTCGTGCTTCAATATCTCTGAGGTAGCGCCTCCTCGCTTAGTCTTGCCTATACTTGTGTTGTGACAACGCGGTCGTGCCTCATATTTCGAGGTCGTTCCCAGCAACTCAACGGAACTACACCCAACTTGCCCTACGGCCCTTCTCTACTTAACTCGTAACAGTCCAAGCCTAACTCATGCAACTCTATGCCAACGACTTAACACTCGATGCCACATCTCGTGTCGAAGTACGCCGCCTTCGTTGTAGCCAAATCTTAGGCCCAGACATTGTGTTCTCTAACTGCATACACATTCAACTCAACTCAGTCCAAAGACACACACGCGGATTGTCGCCCGTGCCGACACATCTATATGAAAGGTCACGGGCATTAACTAGCCATCGTGGACATAGCCTGGCATTCGGGACCCTTGCACCGCAGGTGACGATCCCCGATGCAAGTCCCCGACCTACCAATTGCCTATTACCCAGCTCGGCTATAATCTGTTCTTCCTAGGCCGGATCGGTCCCTGGCCCAAGGTTGCCGATCCGAAGAACCATCGCCCTTGTCGACAAGTTGTCCATGACCACGCGCCTACGCTAACTTCTAGACTTAACGTAATTACTTGGTCTCATTATCATCACTTAGTTCCTTTGCTTTGCTTCTCCACTTTTCACACTTCTTCGCAGAGTCCAAACCAGGGTTGCCTCGGCGACTGAACTACAATCCCGACATATTTCCTCTCGGCGACTAACCATCGCTTAGACTTAATATTCTTTTTTGAACTCAGGGAACGGCTACTGCATAGCCTTCCAACTTATCTTGAACATAACGTATTTTTTTAAGTATCGACAGACCGTGGCTAACTTTTCACTGAACCAACCGTGGCTCATGCCTTAAACCGACTCGTATTCTACGCAACGCTATCGCCCAAGTCATACCTCATATGACGGGCCTTGGGATCGTGGGACTATTTAACTTAACAACCGTAGAATGAACGGGACAACACTTGGAATGACTTAGGTCGACCGGCATAACTTTGCCTAACTTACTCCAGCCTACAACTTAATCCGAGGGACGAGTAAAGGCTATGCCAAGCCTTGTGCAGTGGAAGCGTGCATGCTTTATCGAGCATTTACGCGGGCGACACCTATGACTTAGGCAAGTTCATAGTTTTGTGTCGAAAACCAACTTTCCTTCTCCCAAACTACGGGACGAAGGACCGAGTGTCATTTTCAAAGCATGTCGTGCACCAACTCTAAGCCTACCGTTGGACCTTTCCATGTTCTAACTCAATTCGATCCGTCAGAATTATTCCCTTTTGCTATGTGGATTCGTCTCTTTTATTATTAAGCCTACTTGTGCAAGTTAAAAACATATAATTTATTATGCGAAGGCAAAAATGAGGCAAGTTCACCGAAACTACCCCACCTGAGCGATGTCTTCGAGTCGCCGTTGCCTGGCTAAGTCCGAACGCCGTCGGCGTTTTGATTCCTCCGATTGATTGAGCGGGACGGGGCACTACATCATACACCACTCAGAAAAAGTTTTGTCCTCGAAACTAACTGAGTACTTACTCATTGACTTATCTCTCGACATTCAACGACTCTCGCGCACACTTCTCCTATGTGTTCCCTCAAATCTGAGCCACGCTCGTGCTACCCACAATCTTTTCTTCAAAACTTACAATCTCAAAATCTTCGACACTTTCCCGTTTCTCAAATCTCACTTGAATTCAACGTATCACTTAGTTGGATCGTGCACATATTCCAGGCGTCCCTAAAATACATGTACATTTCAGCCAAGTCTCATGATAGAGAATCCGCCATCACCACTCGAGTCAGATCGTGGACATATTTAAGCGTCCTTGATATACATGCATGTCAACCGAGCCTCGTGAGCGGTACCTCCACAATCCTACCACTTTGTACTTGGATGTCTGCCTAACCGCTAGGCTATGTCTTTTCGACAGTACTGGAATTATAGTTCCCAAACAACGATATCAACACTGACCACATCCTAAGGTCAAACCAAATTGATAGTACGGGGTTTTCTATCCAAGCTCGTATCACTCTGATTTCTAAACATTGAGCATCGATTCCCTACGCACATCCAAATATTCGTCGCACGGGGTCCGAGTCATTCAGCAAAGCCATCCTACGATAACTCATGTTTCAACCAATCCTCGATAAGAACATATCGCTCGTTCATCAAGCCATTTCGCATCATCTATCTCTTCGAACACATTCGACATTAGTTCGCCTATCAATCCTTCTCAATTCAAGCACGCTATGACGCAATTCGTCGCTAACCAAAATTTTACATTCCACATTTCCTAAGTCATATATTCCAATTCACGTAATCGATCATAAGGTCGTCTAGCTTAACAATATGTTGTGCCCCGATCTCACGCTAGTCAGATTATCAACGGTGGACACGAATCACCATGCACGCTCCCGCGAGATGATCATTCTCATCGGGATATAACTCTTGTTTTGTGTCTAGACTAATTTATTCTCGATGCGCAGATTGGACCTACTCAATCCCCAAGTTTCATTCATTCATCAATCATAAGTCCTACAAATCCTTGAGTTCACCTTCGCATCAAGCCAACAAGTCGAGACAATCAAAGTTACCGTGTCCTGATTTTTCTAGTTCGATCATTCCCGCGACATGAATCACCATGTCAGCGCTCATGCGGAACGATAGTCCCAAATCCGATGTGACGCATGTGCGAGGCTAGAGTTGCGCTCGTACAAGACAAGAATTTTGATGCTGTGGTTATCCGCGTAACCCTCAAGACACTTCTGTTTTTATCCAACATTCATCTCCATCAAAATCCTAAGTATAACATCCAACCGAACAATAACACTTGCACGATCGTCATTCGCCAAGTCAGAGTACCCCCGAGTTATCACATATCGATCTTTGATACGCCTCAATACCATCGATGACATGCGTAACCTGACAATCTTCTTTTGCAACCAATTTCGAGTCGTACGAATGATGCCATCGTTCGACTGGATAATCTTCTCGACATTCAAATTCAAGTTCGATCATTATCCCTTTATCTTAAGTCATCGACCAACATATTTTCTCAATTCGCATCATTCTTGCTAACTCAAATCATCGAGCAACATTCATTCCAATCCTCTGAGTCATTGCGTAACTTTAAAACTCCAACTTTTCATGCACGCTATCTTCCGATCGTGCTAATTTTTCGTATACGATCCGCATCAATTTCTTCGATCAAGTCAACCATTCGTACACCCTAACTTTTTCCTTGATTCGATTTCACCTACTCAATCATTTTCGCGTTTCATACTCCCGCAAATTCTCGATCCCGTGCACGTTCTGTGCGCGTTATTTCTAATTTGTTCGAATCCACATATCAAACTTCAAAACAACGACTCACTCTCGATCTAAGTCTTTGCATATGTGCGACGCTTGCTGATAGACTCACCGACACCCCGCATCCTTAATTTATCGATCGACATCCCTGAGGCTATCGCATACACCACTCAGGGATGAAGTCATTTATCAATTTCTCAACTATCATTCGAATCAAAATCCACTTCTTCAAATTTTTTCGTTCGAACCATTCCTCAATTTCCAAGCACGCTCACCTATATCGCACCGACGTTGTCGTCGCTCGATAGAACCCCCATCGATAGTCATCTTATTTACTCAATTGAGTCCAACACATTCTTGCTCAACACTATTTAATTCCCGCACTCGACTTTTCTAAGGTCGACACAATTTTGGTGTATATTCCCAGCCCGACTTAGCCAACCGTGCTTACGCAAACCATCTTTTTGTTTTTTTTTAAAAACTGTTCTCCTACATTTTGTAAAATAGTTAGACTTATTGTATGGACATCCGTAGGACATTTGAGAGAGAGCGCACCAACGATATCAACATACGGAAGCAACATTTCAGAGTTTGCGAAAACAACAGAGTTAAAGAATTCAATCGATAGTCCAAGGACGTAAAGCCGTGCTCTGATACCATTAAGTCACGCCCCGCTCCCGTAGGAGCGATCGTCCTCGCTAAGGCGTGATGCCGCACGAGCCTAGATTACGCTCGTACAAGGCGGGTTCCATAAAGGCCAATTTTAGCGACGGCGATGGGGTCGTCGCACAGAAGTCCCAAGCAGAAATATTAAACATGTAGCAAAAATTAAAGGCAAAATACAAGTTATTCAAAAGAGATCTATATTGATATTGAACAATAAAATTACAATAGGCACAAGGCCATGATTACAAGTCTCTCGTGCTCACTTTTCTCTCAATATTACAAGTCTCTCTCTGCTCTCTCTCATCTCTCAATACATGTCTTAAGCCGACGGATGCTTTGGAAGGCGACGTCCATACATTATGTCCCGTATAAGTCTTGACTCCATGCGGCCGTACGCTTCGAATCGCCAAGGAACTCCGTACCTCGACGCATCCAAGCGAGCTCCGTACCACGAGCTTCTACCAGTGCCTGCATATGAAAACTATGTGGATGTCAGTACTCAACTGTACTGGTGGAGTAAGCTTCTCGCCCACCCATACAAAACCAATACGTTTGATTTACTTTGTGCAACATAGTCCATTCTTATCAATTATCTTTCTAGTCTTGTCTTAGGATCAGTTTTATGACGGACGCCTTGGCATACTTGTGTCTGAGAACCTTCCCATGCTTGTACAACAACGTTAACTCATACTTTGCCTTAGACCTTTCTCGTGCCAATAACGTTAACCTATCAAGTCGTGTTTTGCCTTACGGACATAATCAGAGACGCAACTACACGATAGACTCCATTTCCTTGCCTCTAGACCTTTCTCGTGCTTGCATTGACGATGCACTGACTCATACTTGTCTTTCGTGCCATACTCTGTGACGTAACGACTCAGTCGTGCCATGAACTCGATTCGTACTTCAATATCTCTGAGGTAGTGCCTCCTTGCTTAGTCTTGCCTATACTTGTGTTGTGACAACGCGGCCGTGCCTCATATTTCGAGGTCGTGTCCAACAACTCAACGGAACTACACCCAACTTGCCCTACGGCCCTTCTCGACTTAACTCGCAACAGCCCAAGTCTAACTCATGCAACTCTATGCCAACGACTTAACACTCGACGCTACATCTCGTACCGAAGTACGCCGCCTTCGTTGTAGCCAAATCTTAGGCCCAGACATTTACTACACCATATTGGCCAATTTCTAATGGACCTTGTTTGCAGGTTCTAACAGCCTTAACCTGTTACAAAATACTAACTAGATGCACCCGTTAGTATATACCTATAGTCTGTTAGAAATAATAATATATATTTTTCCTAAATTATTAACATCACTCCTGAAAATTTCAGACAGGAGAAAAATGGGGTAGAGCTCTAATTTCCCCCAATTCCCCCTCATTTCACTATATACATACTCCATTCTCAATTGTTTCCAACATTTCTTCTATACACACACACTCTCTCTCTCCCTCATTCACCAATTTTAGTATATGCATACTCCATCGTCGACCTACGGCGAGTCCCGCAAGACCATCATTCATCGGCTGCGGTGAGTCCTGCATGTCCGGCGCGTCGTCGACCTCCGTCGTCGGATACGGCGAGGCCAACTCTCTTTCGGCGTCCACCTGTGGCGGGTCGTCTGCCCAATAACCCCTATTTGAGGTAAGAAAATCCCCCCTTTTGTGGTGAGAAAAAACCCTAGTCTTCATTAAGAGTTGTTTTCTTCTTTTCTTTGCGATGAGTTCACAATTTGGATTTCATTAGTTTCTTTTTTTGGTCTCAACATGAGTTCGCAAGTTATTTTGTAAAAAAATTGTTCGAGAGAAGTCAAACATCTTAAACGAAGGTTCACATCTTGTGTTTGCACAAAAAAATAATTCTAATAAATGAACACACTGGTAGGAAATGCTTTAATTTTTGGAGTATGTATAAGCAGATTTATAGAAAATGGTCGACTGTGAAGATATCCAACATCTTGGTTGCGGCAATGGACTGGAATTGTCAAGGTTTGTGCTTTTCTTCTTCTCTAGGTAATAGTCATGTTGTAGTTCTATGTAAACTTACATTTTCTATGAATATAATTGGTTTGGACTATTCTTTTTACTCAAAGAATGGCATAATTGGATTACTCATGTGAGCACTGATGTACCTAAGAAAACGGTTACTGATGGAGGGATGAACCAGTTGTGGGCAATTTTATATACTTGACTTAAATTATGTGATGAATTTATTGGTTGGTCCCACGACAAAGCATACTAATTACTATAACAATCGAGAATTTAATTTAGTTGATAGGTAACAGCTTGTCTTAAAGTTGTATGCTTCAAGCTTCAACATTTGTGTGGACATGAGTAACATACGACAGGATACTGATAAATGTGCCATTTGGGGTGGGGGTGGTCGTGTCGCATCAGATCCTCGTCTGTCACGGCATGGGGATGGCATAGGATAAAGTTGCTATCTTTGTTATCGTAGGACAAAGCACGACACGGGTACACACCAAGATATAATTGGACAAGCCAAAATTGGTGTCTGCCATCATAGTTTGTATCTGTGCAATATAGCTTTTTTTTCTTTTCAAGTACAGTACTTGGGAGTTTTCGGTACTGGCCTTTTATTCTCAATTATGATAGCACATGTACACAATGGCAACTGTTTATCGTTTTATGTATGGATGCTTTTATGAGTGTTGTGCTAGAAAAGCATATTATTGAGAATTTAATATAAGATAGTAAAAATATGAGCTTAGGAGATGGAAGAGAATGGATATGTACCCTTTCACAAAGGAAGAGAAGAGGAGGAATATATTGATGTGGCTCTTTTTTATCCCCCCTCTGCTTGTAGGTGGACCATAGTTGTTTATAAAGAGTCCACTAAAATAAAAAACTATAAAAAAACTTAATTAACATAAATAAAATTCAAGCAAGAAAGTTATTTGAATCCTTAGACTGACTAATAGTTCAGGCAAAGAAATTTGTTAAATTTATATATTCATAGTTCTTGAATGATCTTTGCAGCAAAGAAATGGCTCACAGGATCAAGGGCTTAGGATAGCTTCAGAATGTCTGCTTTATACGGGAGATGCCTCAAGTTAGACTACTATATAGGGAAGTTTAGAAGTGTAAAGGTGTAAAACATGAGTGCCTACATAGCCAATATAAAAATAAAAAGAAAAGAAAGACAGAGAAGAGAAGAGAGAAGAAGATGAGACAGAACTAAATAGTGTTTTTACAATTTATGGCCAAAGCATAGATGTGGCTGGGGATAAGTAATCTCTTTAAGTCAATAGTGGAATAAAATGACCTAGCTAGCAGATATCGTCTCCAACTTACTTGACATGAAACAATCTCAATACACATTCTTCAGTTAATGTTTGCTCATAATGGAAAAAAATGAAACCAACTCTTCTTTCTTTTTTTGTAGTTGTCGCAGCTAAATCATTAATTTCATTATCTGCATGCGATACTCTTTGATCAAATATTCATTATTTAAGTTATTTTAACTAGTTCAATTGTAGAGACCATCGGGATCTTTTGTGATGCTAACTATAAATTTTTTGAAGTATTCATCTCTTTTTTGAAGGTGAATTTCAAAGTATAATATGCATACGGACTCGTAATTTGCTTGTCTGGTAATATACCATTAGACTGCTCTCTGGTAATATACTAACAAATCTATTCATCAATGTCTGGACCAGAATATGCAGGCAGACTCATAATTTGCTCGTCTAGCACTCGACTGCTCTTTGGTAATATACCAACAAAACTATGCATCAATGTCTGGACATAGATACTGGCAGTTGACAACAATTTTGTTTTAAATTACCTCTGTTTTTGAACATGAGACAAGGAAGCCATGAATTTTCATTTTTCTAGGTCATTTTAATATGGATTCAAAGACTTATATTAGTATCGATGGAATTTGAGGGAGTCCATGATAACAACCAATACCCATATGATCTATTTTTATTGATAGGAACTGCAGGTGTTTGAAGAATATGTCGTCAATGATGCAAGAGGTTGGAATGAACGAACAATTGTAGACGATATGGATTTAGCTGTCTGTTCAAATCAATGAGGTTGGAAGTTCATATATACAAGACATGTCAAGGTAATTTACTTGCCCTGTAGCATGAATATAGACAAACTCTTTTAGAGGTTAAGTTCTGAATGGTGCAGATACAATTAATCCACTATTAAGAGGTTGGAAGACAGAGCCATTGCTCTCTTCACCATGGGTTTAGGTTTTCTAGGCTACTTTGGTTGGAATACAAAGATATAGTAATCCCACTTGTCAATCATTCAGTGAGGTCGATTAACCCTACTTGCCCTAGTGTGTGTCTGCCCTTGCGTAGATATGCAGGCAGACTCATAATTTTCTTGTCTAGCACTGGACTAGATATCATAAAATGATAGAGGCTCTGGAATTCAGAACCTTTTTGGCCAAAAATCTCATGAACTGCAAAACAAAAATGTCTATATTAAACCTTACATTTTCCTGAGACAATATTAACATTACATTCACAATTGTTATGTTTTGAAAACTCATAATAGAAGACATTTAAGGACAAAGGAAAGGAGAATGAGCCAGTAGATATTGTAGCTCCCACATATTGAGAAAAAGAAAGATGACTAAACATCTTTTATCTGGAAAAAAACCCAAACAACTTTGTTCAATCTAGACATGCATGATAATTGAAAGTTCCAAATCAAAATTTACCTGGATTTGAACACATCACAGTTGATGCAAATCAAAACATCTTTGTTAAATCTAGTTCCATATCATGAATAATTAGGTTAAGGCCTTGTTCTTGATACTATTTTGTTATTTATGTATAAGTGTACACGGTTATGACACGTGATATGGATATGGAGGCACAATCACAGCCTTCTTTCGAAAAAACTATAGATCTTGTTTATGTTTTATGACATCTTACATAAATCTATCTTGTGGTTTAATATATTATATTATTAGCATGACATTCAATAAAAAAAATTTAAAACTGAAATAACAATAGACACTAATCGGCGAGTCATTTTGGAAGGATGCTTTGAGAACAATTTCTGCACTTAGAATTGGTTATTCAAAGATTGTGGAAGAGGTCATTTTGTTAAGTTCTGGCATGATATTTGGATAGGTAAGACTAATTAATCTTCATACTTTCTTTCCTAATTTATACATGATAGCTATAAATCAAGATGATATGGTTTTTAGTCATATTATAAAAACTTAAATGGATACATAAGTATGAAGAATCTAGTTCTGAATAATGTTATATGCAATTGTAACCCCCCATTTGTTATGGAACATAGTTGCTCGCTCATTTCACTTCTTTTGCCTATTTCAGTTTATGGATTAAGGGGAGAATATTAAACTTCTTGTTGATCCTGGATATTTCTGATCCCAGGTGACTGTTGTCGACTTTCATTAATTTTAATCAGATATACAATTGCTAAACGTGTTATTATGCCTTATGTTTTGTAGGCTTAAAATTTTATGCATCAAAACATGCCATAAGACCTTGAAGTTGCTGTGACATAGAAAATGGCTTTACGGAGGAAGATAACTAGACATGGAGATTAATTTCAGAACAAAAGCTACTTCTGGATCGATAGGGAGAGGTACCACTCTGCATCAGTCATCTGCTGCAAAGATAGGCTATATTGTATATGCAATTGATACTACTATCATCACTTTGAATACTGTATGTTTTCATGATATGTTTTCTTCTCTTTGTTTCCCCTGTTCATGAAGGAAAGAGTGTAGGTGGTTTGGCAACAACATGCCGTAATCAACATGGTGCTTTTTGCAGGCAATTCTGCTTTATCAACTCCATGAGTACAGACATGCATTATCCATTCTAGAACCCTGTATCGGAACATAGATCCAATTTATGAGGTATCGCACACGATAACCTTTTTTTTTATTCAGGCTCTTTTTTATTTTCTCCTTATATGTATCTGTTCGTGTACAGCCAACTGTCCTTTATGTTTGCCTTCTCATACTGGATATTGCTCTAGCTTCCAATGATGCATCAACAGCAGCAGTAAGCTCTATCTTCGATTTCTTATGTGTCCTTTTCTTGCTAGAATAAATATGTTGCACTTTATAATCTTCCATCAAAAGCAGCCAACTGCCCTTTATGTTTTGGTGTAGTGACTCCTAGTGTTGCATCCAACATAAACACAAGCAAGCATTTTGGAATTTTATGCCTCCAAGTTAACAGTGGCAACATACCTTTTGTGCCGACTTGCAAGTTCATGAATGGCTCTCGGTGATATATACTCCTTTCTTTCTTGTTGAAATATGTTTTGACCGATGTGGAAGCTGATGATTATCCTGCAACTGATCTCCTTTTCTTTCTATTAATCGTCTCAAACATCTTAAATGCTGTGGCTTTCCCTAGTTCCCTGCTGTAAATGCTTTCAAGCATGTAAATGCCTGGCCTACAGTGCTGTAAAATAGTGTTCATTAGCTCAGGTGCTAATTTTATTTTGATTTTTGCTTTCAAATTATTTGCTAACCTGTTTGAGTGTAAACCTTAAGGTCAAGTCTCTTATATGGTTTTTCTTGCGCAGATTTGACACTATGTCATCAAGTGTAGGTAATTCTACCCCAAATTCATCACAACATACATCAAATTTGCCATCAATGTTTGTTATTTGCTAATCTGGACTTCTAATTATTTGCATAGTTATTTGCATAGTGCTTACTGTTCAGAGGCTTTGTCAACTAATTATTTGCATAGTGCATATGCAATCTTTAAGTTTATTAGACTCCACTGCTGGCAGAAGTTTCAACCTCTGACCTCTTGTTCTCTCTCTTTCTATGCTTTTTTTTACTATGTCAAGTTTCCCTGGGTTGTCATATTATTTCAGGAGTTACTTGCATTGGGTGATATAGTCAGGACTGATAGCATAGGCTTTTCTCCTGATACAATTGCCTTTTTACCAGAGAGGATGGTAGGAAAATCCCAAATTTCCTCTTTACAATAGTCCCAGAGGTAACATAGGAATAAGGCCATATTTTTTGTTGGTGAACTCTTCCCTACTTCACATTTGTCGAACAAGTAACCACACTAATTTTCTATTTCATTTTTGTTGTTTCAGATGTGCAATTTGCCCTTGATTATGCAGCCTTAAGGTCGAACAAGTAACCACACCATTTCATCATGTTAGGTTCTTCGTTTGTTGGATGGAAGAGGCGGTCGAGAGCGGGCTTCACTTGTGTGATGAGTAGTTAGTAGGCTTCTATATGTGGATACTTTTGACTAAAATGCGTTTTGTAGACAACTTTCTATGTTTGTGCTTATGTTTACAGTAGTTTGGGGTAGCTATGCACTGAAATAATTGATCGAGCTTTATTTTTTTTGATTGTACAAAGGATACATGTATTCAATCATTATCTATGTGAGAAATGTATCAATGTATTTTTTGTTATCACAGGTAAAGTCCATAATTGTCTCATATCAGGATGCAATTCATCCTTTTTGGTCTACCACAAAACTTCTTGTGTATTGTACAATTGTCTTTGACATGTTCTATACATCTCTATCAGTGATCTATTAATTAGTATTCTAAAATTAATTTTTTTCTCCATTTTTAGGTATTACTAACGTCCCATTTCCGTTAGTATTGAATCCTAAATTTATTTATTTTTTCACTTTTTTAAAATATACTAACGGTCACAACCCGTTAGTATTCAATTCTATATACTGCTATAAGCCTGTTAGAAAAATAATTACTAACACCCTATAGCCGTTAGAATAGTTGACATACTAACGGACCGGATCCGTTAGAAAGGCAGTTAGTATTATTACCCACGCCTATATACTCACGAAATTTATCCGTTAGAATTAATTTTTGTAACACGTTTAAACCGTTACAATACATGCATTTTGGTGTAGTGATTGTGTTCTCTAACTGCATACACATTCAACCCAACTCAGTCCAAAGACACACACGCGGATTGCCGCCCGTGCCGACACATCTATATGAAAGGTCACTGGTATTAACTAGCCATCGTGGACATAGCCTGACATTCGGGACCCTTGCACCGTAGGTGGCGATCCCCGATGCAAGTCCTCGACCTACCAATTGCCTATTACCCAGCTCGGCTATAATCTGTTCTTCCTAGGCCGGATCGGTCCTTGGCCCAAGGTTGCCGATCCGAAGAACCATCGCCCTTATCGACAAGTTGTCCATGACTACACGCCTACGCTAACTTCTAGACTTAACGTAATTGCATGGTCTCATCATCATCACTTAGTTCCTTTGATTTGCTTCTTCTACTTTTTACACTTCTTCGTAGAGCTAAACCAGGGTTGCCTCGGCGACTGAACTACAGTCCCGACATATTTTCTCTCGGCGACTAACCATCGCTTAGACTTAACATTCTTTTTTGAACTCAGGGAACGGCTACTGCATAGCCTTCCAACTTAACTTGAACATAACGTGTTTTCTTAAGTATCGACAGACCGTGGCTAACTTTCTACTGAACCAACCGTGGCTCGTGCCTTAAACCGACTCGTGTTCTACGCAACGCTATCGCCCAAGTCATACCTCATATAACAGGCCTTGGGATCGTGGGACTATTTAACTTAACAACCGCAGAATGAGCGGGACAGCACTTGGAATGACTTAGGTCGACCGGCATAACTTTGCCTAACTCACTCCAGCCTACAACTTAACCCGAGGGACGAGCAAAGGCTATGCCAAGCCTTGTGCAGTGGAAGCGTGCATGCTTTATCGAGCATTTACGCGGGCGACGCCTATGACTTAGGCAAGTTCATAGTTTTGTGTCGAAGACCAACTTTCCTTCTCCCAAGCCACGGGACGAAGGACCGAGTGTCATTTTCAAAGCACGCCGTGCACCAACTCTAAGCCTACCGTTGGACCTTTTCATGTTCTAACTCAATTCGACCCGTCGGAATTATTCCCTTTTGCTATGTGGATTCGTCTCTTTTATTATTAAGCCTACTTGTGCAAGTTGAAAATATAAAATTTATTATGTGAAGGCAAAGATGAGGTAAGTTCACCGAAACTACCCCACCTGAGCGATGTCTTCGAGTCACCGTTGCCTGGCTAAGTCCGAACGCCGTCGGCATTTCGATTCCTTCGATTGACTGAGCGGGACAGGGCACTACAATTAGTAATCTAACTCCACTTAGGAACTTAATGAACATTAACCAATATGCTGTTGTGGATACTCACAAGAATCCAGTTATAAACATAAATTGACAGTGAGATTAAACTAACTTCTAATGTAACTCATAGCACCAGAGGTATGTACAAAATAGGCAGTTTGACTCCACAGTCGAAATAGTCCCCTGGCTTGACTTAATCAGTCACAACTACACTACTTAATATATCATTGCTACACCCCTTTGTTCCAACCCTCAACCTGTCATATATAACCATATATAGCCTATAATAAGAACACAAGGTTCACTGAAATTCCAACTGCTATTTCTTAATTTGAAAGAAGAAAGAAAGGAGCATCAATCCAACAATTTAGGAAGTCATTACAACCCAAAAACTGAATAAATTATACATTATAAAACTATACCATATTCTAAACTTCCTGCCAACTAACAACATATTAGAGAAAAAATAAAGTGATCTCAAACCAACTGCCCTAAATTTGAATTTAAGGCTCCTAATGGCTACTAGGCTTACTGCCACCAACTGATCAAGCCTGAACAACAAGACTTCCACCCTGGAATCTGACCCCACCCCGGACACTCCTCTTTGGACACGATCCGCAACTTGGACACTTGAAGCTCTCCCTTCAACCCCGACACGATCAACTGTTCTACTGCCAAGAAATACTCCGCACTAAGCAAGGTTCGACAGAGTCTTGCAATGCACTGCAACAGTTCTAGAACTCCCAGGATCACCCGCAGAGGTACGATCTCGACTCTAGCTCACGAACTTGCAACCCATACTAGTTATACCAAGACGACACCAAACAACACCAACACCATAGCTACTGCTACAAGATTCAGACACGGAATTGCAACCAAGAACAACATCTAAGTTCCTACACACAATAAAACTTTCTGAACAAAAGTGTAGAGAAATAAACCTGAAGTAAATGAATCGAAAGGAAATCCCCAAATGCTGGACACAACTCCTTCGTATCCGATTCCTGGAGTAAGCATTAGACCAAATAGTTGGCGATCAGACACATTAAAACTGAATTCGTAGATTCCTCTGTTCTAACGAACCAAAATTTATAGAAAAAGTTCCTAGATCTTCACAGATCATCATAGCAATCCAGAATTTTTGGATGAAATTGAATAAATTCGAGAAACAGAACTCTCGATCCAAAACTCAGTAATAAACCGAAAATTTAAGAACATTTAAACCGAAATCAAATCGACTCACCTCAATCGAGTTCGTCGAGCAAATGATCAAAATCTGAGCGATCCATCCGGTTGATCTGGATCTGGAGTTCAAACAAAATTTCAGGAACAGAGGAGATCATAGATCACAAATCAACCTCATTGTACCCACAACTCATCGAGTGATGGTTCTGGATTTACTCGAACCGGTTCCAGAGATTCGACAGAGTTCATAGACGAGACTAGAATCGTCAACGATCCAATCAGTCCCCTAGATCGAGCCGATCAATCAAAATTTAGATCAATGCGAATAATTGATTCACAAATTGAACAATGGAAGAAGGAAGTGGTCAAAGAACTCACCAATCGTCTTCGTCGTGGTCGTCGTCGTCACCGTCGTCGTCATCGCCGTCGTGGCCGTCGTGGTCGAGACTCAGAAGAAGGAGATCGAGCTCAGGAAAGAGATCGAGCTCTCGAGCTCAGGGGAAGAGATCGAGCTCTCGAGCTCAGGAAAAGAGGAAAGAAAATTAAACTCTAAAAAAATAAAAGAAAATGAGAACTCTCTGTTCTCACATTCCCTTATATTAATAAAAATACAATTTTGCACTTTGCCCCCTCCGTCCAAAATTATTTTGTATGGGTCCCTCCGGCCTAGAAATTTTATATAAATCCCCTCTTCCTTTTCACTATTGCAGAATTTGGTAAAAATCAGTTAGGAAGAGTGGGCCCAAGTTTGTTATAACAAACTTTCAAATTTTAAAAAAATATTTCCTGCTCTAACTAATTTCCCTCCAAAAGTATAATTCAAAAATATTTATTATTTAAAACTAGTCTTATTATTATTAGAAAATTATTTTAATTCTCTAAAATAAGGAAGTTGAGTTACAATTCGCGTTACCGCGATAATCCGTTGCGTAGTACATTCAGACCTTAGGACATGTTCGTGCTTACTATATAATGTCAGATTCCCGTGCATGATTTATATCTTGCGATACAAAAATCCATTAAATTTATTCTAGAATAATGACTTGTGATCTCTACACTGTATTTATTAGTATGACTCGATGTCCTAGTTAGAGGATCTGGACGAGTGTCTCGTGGATACTATTCGTGAAGCCACATGGGAGGGAAGAACATACACCGTATGCTTGGGCTACTTTTCCACAGAGTATGTCGTTGCCTCATTACCAGAGCCTCGGGATTTTATAGATTGTCACAGCTTTCTTACCGGACTGTGGGGCTTTTCATAGTTTGCTGGAGTGCTTATCAGGTCTCCGGGGTACACCATGATAGCCCGCGTGTTCGAGTGATGTTCTCAAATTACATTTACATTCTAGTTTGGTTATGTTTGATTCATCCCACTTATCAGTCTTACTTTTATTTAACTATTCATTCTTTACTGTTGTACTTTGGCATGTATATTATGTACCTTGTTGCGTCCCGCTGAGGACCTGATTTTCTCTCTAGATTTAGACGAGGATTATCCGGAGCTCTACGGATCCGGAGTTGACGCAAGAGTAGGACCATTTGTAGAAGAAGAGGTTGATCTAGCTGAGTAGCTTGTTCCCTTGGTTAGAGCTCATCTTGATTTGGCTTCATTATCTAGCTTAGCTTGTTGTCAGATCTAGTTAGTTTTACTTTCATTCAGTATTTGTATTGTGTTTTATTTGTAGACTCTTACTATCTCTTTTCAGCCTACTTGACAAATGTGATTATTGGGCTGCAGACTAGTTTCATATTTCTTTATGTTTTTGTACTTGGATTGAGATATAGTGTTGTCGTAGTGATTAGTTACACCATTTTGACAGCTTATATGTATTCTAGTCGGACTAGAGTCTGGTTGAGTACGTAGCTGGCCATTATCACGTGACTCAGTCCCGCGTATTTGGGACTGGGGCGTGACAATTCCATGATCGGCAAAATGAAATGATGAAACGTTGGTTGCGGCATACAGTGCCTCGAGAAAATTTGGTGCCTACGACACGCTAAATCAAAAGTACAGCTTTGGGGAAAATAATTTGTTGCATGAGTTAGAAAAATGATAATACTGCTCAATACTATCCATGCTATGTAATATGTTTCATATATTAAATTGTTCATGCATTGGCATGGTCATGGACAACTTGTGCACAAGTTTAACTTTCCTCAAAACTGTATCCGGGGCATCGGAACCGAATCAACCTAGGGGGAATGAATAAATTTATGCTTCGGCGCGAGGCATTGCGGGACCTCCAGTAGGACTTGCAACCCAAGCTGATAGGCACATCGCAATGCCATATAAAAGTCCCTCGTGGTGTATAGCATCAATGACCACACATATAAGATAGTAGCATCCTCACCTATTATCTTATGCAGGTAAAAGTATTATCTCTGTTTTATGTAGGGACGAGCACGATCGTGTTAAGAATGATATAAACTGCTATGATTTTTGTCTGCTTTACTGTTTCAAATGGAAGGATATCAATATGAACTGAATTTATTTAGTTCTAAATAGAAAAAAAAAACTCCAATGCATGCCTACCTTAACAATCAGAGTCGGTTTAGACGAGTGGGTTCATCCGGCTTACTAGTGCATTTCCAAGTATACTAATCCCCAATCCCATAGGTGACGAGGACTCTGGGAGTGCACGTCGCTAAGCCAAAGCTGAAGTTCGGAGAGGCATTTTGAAGCTCTTCCTATTCTGAAGTATTTTGAAGCCAATTCATAGAAGGCTTTCAATGTATAAAAAGGTGAATATGTATGGAACGACAACTATTAGTTTTGGTATCTTGTCGAGTATGTTTATTTTGTTTTAATCAATGTAGCCGCAACGACATATCAAATGTAATATGACTTGCACTTCGTTGCAAGCAATAAATGAAAAGCATATTTCTATCTTCCTATACTGTGTGTTCAATTACTCTGCGATTTGTGAAATTTTAACTTGATATTTCAAATAAAATGATCAAATGTAATGTTCTTGCCATGTACGAGTGCAATTTCAGACTCGTACGACATCACGCCTTAGCGAGGACGATCGATTCGGCATAATGGGAATAGGGACGAACGGTTTGTCGAATCGGGACGTGACAGTTCCCCTAGGCCGAAATAGTTCGAGGAATAAAACTTTGTGTACAAGTTGTTCATGACCATGCCAATGCGTGGACAGTTAAACTATAAGCAAATGCATGGTACAAATGCTGATATATTATACAAACGCATATCCTCTTCTACTATCATACTTCCTTGAGCCATTGCTCGACTCAAACTTTCCAGTCCAGGGATTATCATATTTGCACAGTTCTTAGTACAGGGATACTGCCTTGGCGACCCAACGGTCCCAAACCATTTTATGTATACACTAATTTAAGCTACAATACTATACTCCACCATATACATCTTCGCAATATTATATTCCATAAGTAAAACATAGCCATATAACTATACTTCAAATGATAACATACTACGGAGGTACATAATCTGCATATATACAGCAAGTTACATAATTCATGTGATATGATAAGAGAATCTCTAAATTACCAAGTATATATCAACAGTTTAAAATTCCATGTTCTATAGCAACAAGTTACACAAATGAGATTACTCTCTTTATCTATCTTTGTCACGCCCCAGAACCAGAATACTGAAGAACGGGGACGTGCACAGCCAGCTACGTATAACGGAACGGCAACCATCCCGCTATAGGGTCACGGCTGTCTAGCTATGTGAGGGTATGCTACAAACCATCAGTCTCTTAGGGTCAAATCAAGCTATTGTCTCAATCTCAACAAGTAATGATAGTAGCAAGATATCAGACCACCAAATATACAATTGTAAGGCGTCCCAAACATTACATATCCAGATGATCATGAAGCTAGTCGTACAAAATGTAAGGACTAGCAAGAGTTAAGTCGTACATGATCAACCTCGAGTTGCCAATCATGATTACAGCCCGTAGGCAGATAGAAGGTAAAGTGCATCGAGCTAACAAGTGCTCGTCGGCTAAACGCCTCAAAAGAATATCAGTTAACAATACAGTGGGAGAAACAAAAAGAGAAAACCCACTCGTTGCCCGGGTTCCGTCTAGTGTTCACCATCGGGCTGGAAAGCAGGTAGATCCTTTGCTGCTGCTCCGGTATCTGGCCATACAAAACCAGCTGGGTCAGACCCCAGAAAGAGCAAGTGCCACAAAGGAGGCCACGAAATAAGAACAAAACCAGCAATCAGCACAATAATATAATTACATAATAAGAGACAGTAATTTAAGAAAAGGCATGATAGTTAGATATAAAAGACAAATCTTGTACAGAATCGATAAAAGACAGAACATATGGAAAGGCATGACAGGATGATATACGATGAGATGACCATGGGACTATTCAAATAGCCAGGTTACAACCCGTAAACCAAACAAGGACCGGGGTTGTAACCCTTCGTCTGAACGGAACTTGGTTTCTCCCACCATTTATCGGCAAGATAAAATACGCGAATTCAAGACTTGCAATTAAACATGATTAAGGTAAAGCACGAGTAATCATGTCATGTCATGACCTTGCACAGGATCAGGACAGGACAAGAGGGACTAGACTCCATCCAATCAATCACGGCCAAGCAAATACTACGGCTTACTACTTTAACTAACTAGGGTTATCACAGACCTGATTACTAACAAGATGCAATGAGAATTCCAAGTCCGGTTACCTGTTTGTTACTACCTGAATGCTCCCAGCAAGAAAAGGAAAAGATAGCATGATATAGCAGACGCACTGTAGTAAGATACATGTGTCCTAAGGTACCACACTCGACGGCGGGCTGGAAGTGCGCTCATCTCGACGGATAGCAACAAATCCCAGGTATATATATATAAGGCCGGGACCAAAGGGGCAACAGGTAACTGGGAAATTCTCCATGAACTAATTGATCAATCTAGTCATTAACCTAGCCAGATTCAGTATGAATCCCTGACCGTGGGAACCAGGGAGTCACGTCCTAGACATGATGCAAGACAATACGAGTGGATTGCACAAGCAAGCAGGAACACCCACGGTGTCAAGACAAGTCAAGCTAAGTTATCAAGTCATGTCAAGTCAGGAGTGCGCCGCCACGGGCCACTATCAAGTTATCAAGATAATTCATGTCAGGGTACTTGTCAGGGGTGCGCCACGACGGGCCACTATCAAGTCAGGTTGGTCGTGTCAGGAGTGCACCACTACGGGTCACTGTCATGTTATACTAGTTCCTTGTCATACCAAGCCAAGTACAATAGTCATTCTAAACATATTAAGCAAAATCAAGTTCATTGCCAAAAGGCGTAAGGATATAAAATGGGCGTAAAATACCTAATAAAATACTAATATAAAATAGGACTAAAGAAGAGCCAAGATCATGAAATATCAAATTCATCATAGACAAGTAGGTTGCGCAGGGTATGCACTGCGCAGGGTGCCAAGTGCGCAGGGTGAGCTGCGCAGAGTACCAACTGCGCAGGGTGCCAAGTGCGCAGGGGCAGATGGCGCACAGATGGATTGCGCAGAAGGTAGACTGCGCAGGAGTTGGTTGCGCAGAGATGGATTGCGCAATGGTCGATTGCACAGGGGTTACTTTGCGCATGGCTGGCTTGCGCATGGCTGGCCTGCGCCAGCGCAATCCAGCGCAGCGCAAAGCACTGGCCAAGGATCTTGCGCAAATGGCCATGCGCTAAAGAGCACAGGCCAGGGAATAGTGCGCAATCGGCCAGATGCTAAAAAGCAGTGGCCGAGAGCTCCACCATGGCTGAACTCTCAAGAACACTAAGAACACCAAGTTCAAATCTTCACAACTTAGCCAAATCAAAACCAAATTTAGATTTTTAAAGTTCTAACTTGAGTAAAATTGAATTCTCTTCCACATGGAAGCTTCAAAACAAGCTAAAATCAAAGTTTAATAGATCAAAACCAAGGAATTCCGAAAATAACTAAAATTTAGATCTAGAACAATGGAGACTCCAAATCACAAAATTCCAAGTTCTAATGTTGATCTCCATGGCCTAATCTAGCTAATGGACAAATAAAAAGTGGTTCTCATGTGATGGCAAGGTGCACTTGCCTAATGGGTTGGAGAGTTGTGTGGAGGAAGAAGAAGAATTAATGGAGGAAAATAATGAGGAGAGAGAGTGTTAGGTGGGGATTTTTAATGGGGGAGGATAAGTTGTGTTGAGGGTGGAGGTTAGCTAGGATGGTCCATTGCATAATAAACCAAACCAATTCCTTCTCCTATCCAAATAAAACCAAGCTCCATTAATCAGAATTAATCCAGGAATGATAAATAACAATTAAACTACAATGCTAAGTATGAAATATACCACAACTTAACTGGTCAAAAAAAATAAAAAATACTGGTCAGAAATACGATCACGTATAAAATACGTATCACGAATTTCGGGACACTACATCCTACCCACCTTAAAATAATTCCGTCCTCGGAATTTAATCAAGAGGCTAGAGATGTCGGGACAGCTATACTATCGCAAGCAATCTATGCTACCAATCAATCATACAATCATACATACAAGCAAGGAATTCGAAGTGCAAGGTATAAGGAAGACATTACACCTCACGAGCCAAACCGATTGGGATAACGTGATCGGATATCATCCTCACACTCCCACGTTTGACTCTCCAAGGAGCGACGAACTCAAGCAACATGGACTTAACTGATAGTCTTGCGCTTGAGGTCTCTCTCTTTGGTCAAACAGGGACACGGGCCTCTCCTCATACGAAAAAGGTTCGTACCAATAACCGTTTTTGAATGATCTAGGACATGGCTCGGGTCCGGGATATACCGTTGTAGTTAGGACACATGGAACATGACATGTGCCCTCATAACGACGGTAGAAAAGCAAGATGAGAGGACACATATACCTCTCGGTCGATTCTGGATCTGGGCCTGGGCCAGGGCGAACTGCTGAGGCCTCTGCTGCTGGAAGGCCTGGGCCTGAGTCGGCAATGGACTCGGGAACGGGAGCTGCTGTGGTTGGTGAACTGGAGCTGGTTCTGGTGCTGGTGCTGGTGCTGGTCCCATAACCGAGGGACTAGTTACTGTCGACGATGATCTGTTTCTGAACGGGCAAGATCCTATCATGTGGTCCGGTGCTCCACAAGCCAAGCACAACCCCTGTGCTCTACGGCATTCAGAAACAACGTGCCCTGGCTTCCCGCAATGAGTGCAGCCCATTGCGGAAGACTGCTTCTGCTTCCGTTGCTGGGGATAGATCGGAGCAGAATGCTGTAAGGAGGTGACCGAATCTATCCTCGTAGCTCCAATGGTCAAGGCCCTAGCTGCTGGGGCCGGTGCTGACGATTGGTTCATCTGGTCGTGAGACCGCTTCCGATCTCCGGTCCGGTCCGTTATCCTTCGGGAAGTGTACTCATGCCTCCTCGCTGCTCGCAAGACGGCATCAAAAGTTGTGTGCTCGAACTGCTCGACTGCCAATATGATTTCCAAATGGAGCCCCTGCTAGAATCGCTGTGCTCTGTCTAGCTCGGTTGCCACCAAGGTGGGAGCAAACCGACTCAACCTTGAAAACTCGGCCGCATATCCGTCGACCGTCCTGCTCATCTGCCTGAGATTACTAAACCTGGTCTGCAGGTCATATCTAGCCACTGCGTCAAAGTACTTGGTCTGGAACATATCACTGAATACCGCCCACATGACAGGCGTACCCAAACTCGCTGCTTGCATAGCCCACCAGCTGCGGGCTAGATCCAGTAACTGCAGGCGCACCACCGCCACCTTCTCTGCCTCAGGGGTCCTGGCTGCCTCTAAGATCACTTCAATGTCCTGCAGCCAGGCATCTGCAGCAATAGCATCCTCGCTGCCGTCGAAGAAGGGAGGGTTCAGGCGCTTGAAATTGTTGACCGCACTGTTCCCTCGAGGACCACTTCTGTTCAGAGCTTCTTGTACTGCTTGCTGCAAGGCTTCACCTCGACGATCCTGAGACGCAATCAACTCACGGATGAGCCCTATCAAGGCCCCATCCTCTGATCCTGCTGGCTGAACTGGCTGGACTGGGGACACTGGTTCTCCAGGAGGTATGGCTCGGGAGGCGGCTGCTGAGGACTGATCTTGATCTTCTTGCTGTTGCTGGGCTGCTGGCTGAGCTCCTTCTGGCTGATCAACAGGAATGATGCCACTGAAGCAAATGACATCAGGGATATTAAGGAAGGACCAGGATGGAACAATGATGCAAGCATGTTATCAAGTCAGGAATCCAAGGAGATAAGAATTACGAGTGGAGATCAAAGGCGAGTACAGATTGAGACATCTATCCGGTAAACCCTCACATTTCTTGATTGACAAGACCTGCATGGGCCACCACTTAAACTGTCACGCCCCAGAACCAGAATACTGAAGAACGGGGATGTGCACAGCCAGCTACGTATAACGGAACGGCAACCATCCCGCTAAAGGGTCACGGCTGTCTAGCTATGTGAGGGTATGCTACAAACCATCAGTCTCTTAGGGTCAAATCAAGCTATTGTCTCAATCTCAACAAGTAATGATAGTAACAAGATATCAGACCACCAAATATACAATTGTAAGGCGTCCCAAACATTACATATCCAGATGATCATGAAGCTAGTCGTACAAAATGTAAGGACTAGCAAGAGTTAAGTCATACATGATCAACCTCGAGTTGCCAATCATGATTACAGCCCGTAGGCAGATAGAAGGTAAAGTGCATCGAGCTAACAAGTGCTCGTCGGCTAAACGCCTCAAAAGAATATCAGTTAACAATACAGTGGGAGAAACAAAAAGAGAAAACCCACTCGTTGCCCGGGTTCCGTCTAGTGTTCACCATCGGGCTGGAAAGCAGGTAGATCCTTTGCTGCTGCTCCGGTATCTGGCCATACAAAACCAGCTGGGTCAGACCCCAGAAAGAGCAAGTGCCACAAAGGAGGCCACGAAATAAGAACAAAACCAGCAATCAGCACAATAATATAATTACATAATAAGAGACAGTAATTTAAGAAAAGGCATGATAGTTAGATATAAAAGACAAATCTTGTACAGAATCGATAAAAGACAGAACATATGGAAAGGCATGACAGGATGATATACGATGAGATGACCATGGGACTATTCAAATAGCCAGGTTACAACCCGTAAACCAAACAAGGACCGGGGTTGTAACCCTTCGTCTGAACGGAACTTGGTTTCTCCCACCATTTATCGGCAAGATAAAATACGCGAATTCAAGACTTGCAATTAAACATGATTAAGGTAAAGCACGAGTAATCATGTCATGTCATGACCTTGCACAGGATCAGGACAGGACAAGAGGGACTAGACTCCATCCAATCAATCACGGCCAAGCAAATACTACGGCTTACTACTTTAACTAACTAGGGTTATCACAGACCTGATTACTAACAAGATGCAATGAGAATTCCAAGTCCGGTTACCTGTTTGTTACTACCTGAATGCTCCCAGCAAGAAAAGGAAAAGATAGCATGATATAGCAGACGCACTGTAGTAAGATACATGTGTCCTAAGGTACCACACTCGACGGCGGGCTGGAAGTGCGCTCATCTCGACGGATAGCAACAAATCCCAGGTATATATATATAAGGCCGGGACCAAAGGGGCAACAGGTAACTGGGAAATTCTCCATGAACTAATTGATCAATCTAGTCATTAACCTAGCCAGATTCAGTATGAATCCCTGACCGTGGGAACCAGGGAGTCACGTCCTAGACATGATGCAAGACAATACGAGTGGATTGCACAAGCAAGCAGGAACACCCACGGTGTCAAGACAAGTCAAGCTAAGTTATCAAGTCATGTCAAGTCAGGAGTGCGCCGCCACGGGCCACTATCAAGTTATCAAGATAATTCATGTCAGGGTACTTGTCAGGGGTGCGCCACGACGGGCCACTATCAAGTCAGGTTGGTCGTGTCAGGAGTGCACCACTACGGGTCACTGTCATGTTATACTAGTTCCTTGTCATACCAAGCCAAGTACAATAGTCATTCTAAACATATTAAGCAAAATCAAGTTCATTGCCAAAAGGCGTAAGGATATAAAATGGGCGTAAAATACCTAATAAAATACTAATATAAAATAGGACTAAAGAAGAGCCAAGATCATGAAATATCAAATTCATCATAGACAAGTAGGTTGCGCAGGGTATGCACTGCGCAGGGTGCCAAGTGCGCAGGGTGAGCTGCGCAGAGTACCAACTGCGCAGGGTGCCAAGTGCGCAGGGGCAGATGGCGCACAGATGGATTGCGCAGAAGGTAGACTGCGCAGGAGTTGGTTGCGCAGAGATGGATTGCGCAATGGTCGATTGCACAGGGCTTACTTTGCGCATGGCTGGCTTGCGCATGGCTGGCCTGCGCCAGCGCAATCCAGCGCAGCGCAAAGCACTGGCCAAGGATCTTGCGCAAATGGCCATGCGCTAAAGAGCACAGGCCAGGGAATAGTGCGCAATCGGCCAGATGCTAAAAAGCAGTGGCCGAGAGCTCCACCATGGCTGAACTCTCAAGAACACTAAGAACACCAAGTTCAAATCTTCACAACTTAGCCAAATCAAAACCAAATTTAGATTTTTAAAGTTCTAACTTGAGTAAAATTGAATTCTCTTCCACATGGAAGCTTCAAAACAAGCTAAAATCAAAGTTTAATAGATCAAAACCAAGGAATTCCGAAAATAACTAAAATTTAGATCTAGAACAATGGAGACTCCAAATCACAAAATTCCAAGTTCTAATGTTGATCTCCATGGCCTAATCTAGCTAATGGACAAATAAAAAGTGGTTCTCATGTGATGGCAAGGTGCACTTGCCTAATGGGTTGGAGAGTTGTGTGGAGGAAGAAGAAGAATTAATGGAGGAAAATAATGAAGAGAGAGAGTGTTAGGTGGGGATTTTTAATGGGGGAGGATAAGTTGTGTTGAGGGTGGAGGTTAGCTAGGATGGTCCATTGCATAATAAACCAAACCAATTCCTTCTCCTATCCAAATAAAACCAAGCTCCATTAATCAGAATTAATCCAGGAATGATAAATAACAATTAAACTACAATGCTAAGTATGAAATATACCACAACTTAACTGGTCAAAAAAAAAATGAAAAATACTGGTCAGAAATACGATCACGTATAAAATACGTATCACGAATTTCGGGGCACTACATCCTACCCACCTTAAAATAATTCCGTCCTCGGAATTTAATCAAGAGGCTAGAGATGTCGGGACAGCTATACTATCGCAAGCAATCTATGCTACCAATCAATCATACAATCATACATGCAAGCAAGGAATTCGAAGTGCAAGGCATAAGGAAGACATTACACCTCACGAGCCAAACCGATTGGGATAACGTGATCGGATATCATCCTCACACTCCCACGTTTGACTCTCCAAGGAGCGACGAACTCAAGCAACATGGACTTAACTGATAGTCTTGCGCTTGAGGTCTCTCTCTTTGGTCAAACAGGGACACGGGCCTCTCCTCATACGAAAAAGGTTCGTACCAATAACCGTTTTTGAATGATCTAGGACATGGCTCGGGTCCGGGATATACCGTTGTAGTTAGGACACATGGAACATGACATGTGCCCTCATAACGACGGTAGAAAAGCAAGATGAGAGGACACATATACCTCTCGGCCGATTCTGGATCTGGGCCTGGGCCAGGGCGAACTGCTGAGGCCTCTGCTGCTGGAAGGCCTGGGCCTGAGTCGGCAATGGACTCGGGAACGGGAGCTGCTGTGGTTGGTGAACTGGAGCTGGTTCTGGTGCTGGTGCTGGTGCTGGTCCCATAACCGAGGGACTAGTTACTGTCGACGATGATCTGTTTCTGAACGGGCAAGATCCTATCATGTGGTCCGGTGCTCCACAAGCCAAGCACAACCCCTGTGCTCTACGGCATTCAGAAACAACGTGCCCTGGCTTCCCGCAATGAGTGCAGCCCATTGCGGAAGACTGCTTCTGCTTCCGTTGCTGGGGATAGATCGGAGCAGAATGCTGTAAGGAGGTGACCGAATCTATCCTCGTAGCTCCAATGGTCAAGGCCCTAGCTGCTGGGGCCGGTGCTGACGATTGGTTCATCTGGTCGTGAGACCGCTTCCGATCTCCGGTCCGGTCCGTTATCCTTCGGGAAGTGTACTCATGCCTCCTCGCTGCTCGCAAGACGGCATCAAAAGTTGTGTGCTCGAACTGCTCGACTGCCAATATGATTTCCAAATGGAGCCCCTGCTGGAATCGCTGTGCTCTGTCTAGCTCGGTTGCCACCAAGGTGGGAGCAAACCGACTCAACCTTGAAAACTCGGCCGCATATCCGTCGACCGTCCTGCTCATCTGCCTGAGATTACTAAACCTGGTCTGCAGGTCATATCTAGCCACTGCGTCAAAGTACTTGGTCTGGAACATATCACTGAATACCGCCCACATGACAGGCGTACCCAAACTCGCTGCTTGCATAGCCCACCAGCTGCGGGCTAGATCCAGTAACTGCAGGCGCACCACCGCCACCTTCTCTGCCTCAGGGGTCCTGGCTGCCTCTAAGATCACTTCAATGTCCTGCAGCCAGGCATCTGCAGCAATAGCATCCTCGCTGCCGTCGAAGAAGGGAGGGTTCAGGCGCTTGAAATTGTTGACCGCACTGTTCCCTCGAGGACCACTTCTGTTCAGAGCTTCTTGTACTGCTTGCTGCAAGGCTTCACCTCGACGATCCTGAGACGCAATCAACTCACGGATGAGCCCTATCAAGGCCCCATCCTCTGATCCTGCTGGCTGAACTGGCTGGACTGGGGACACTGGTTCTCCAGGAGGTATGGCTCGGGAGGCGGCTGCTGAGGACTGATCTTGATCTTCTTGCTGTTGCTGGGCTGCTGGCTGAGCTCCTTCTGGCTGATCAACAGGAATGATGCCACTGAAGCAAATGACATCAGGGATATTAAGGAAGGACCAGGATGGAACAATGATGCAAGCATGTTATCAAGTCAGGAATCCAAGGAGATAAGAATTACGAGTGGAGATCAAAGGCGAGTACAGATTGAGACATCTATCCGGTAAACCCTCACATTTCTTGATTGACAAGACCTGCATGGGCCACCACTTAAACTGTCACGCCCCAGAACCAGAATACTGAAGAACGGGGATGTGCACAGCCAGCTACGTATAACGGAACGGCAACCATCCCGCTATAGGGTCACGGCTGTCTAGCTATGTGAGGGTATGCTACAAACCATCAGTCTCTTAGGGTCAAATCAAGCTATTGTCTCAATCTCAACAAGTAATGATAGTAACAAGATATCAGACCACCAAATATACAATTGTAAGGCGTCCCAAACATTACATATCCAGATGATCATGAAGCTAGTCGTACAAAATGTAAGGACTAGCAAGAGTTAAGTCATACATGATCAACCTCGAGTTGCCAATCATGATTACAGCCCGTAGGCAGATAGAAGGTAAAGTGCATCGAGCTAACAAGTGCTCGTCGGCTAAACGCCTCAAAAGAATATCAGTTAACAATACAGTGGGAGAAACAAAAAGAGAAAACCCACTCGTTGCCCGGGTTCCGTCTAGTGTTCACCATCGGGCTGGAAAGCAGGTAGATCCTTTGCTGCTGCTCCGGTATCTGGCCATACAAAACCAGCTGGGTCAGACCCCAGAAAGAGCAAGTGCCACAAAGGAGGCCACGAAATAAGAACAAAACCAGCAATCAGCACAATAATATAATTACATAATAAGAGACAGTAATTTAAGAAAAGGCATGATAGTTAGATATAAAAGACAAATCTTGTACAGAATCGATAAAAGACAGAACATATGGAAAGGCATGACAGGATGATATACGATGAGATGACCATGGGACTATTCAAATAGCCAGGTTACAACCCGTAAACCAAACAAGGACCGGGGTTGTAACCCTTCGTCTGAACGGAACTTGGTTTCTCCCACCATTTATCGGCAAGATAAAATACGCGAATTCAAGACTTGCAATTAAACATGATTAAGGTAAAGCACGAGTAATCATGTCATGTCATGACCTTGCACAGGATCAGGACAGGACAAGAGGGACTAGACTCCATCCAATCAATCACGGCCAAGCAAATACTACGGCTTACTACTTTAACTAACTAGGGTTATCACAGACCTGATTACTAACAAGATGCAATGAGAATTCCAAGTCCGGTTACCTGTTTGTTACTACCTGAATGCTCCCAGCAAGAAAAGGAAAAGATAGCATGATATAGCAGACGCACTGTAGTAAGATACATGTGTCCTAAGGTACCACACTCGACGGCGGGCTGGAAGTGCGCTCATCTCGACGGATAGCAACAAATCCCAGGTATATATATATAAGGCCGGGACCAAAGGGGCAACAGGTAACTGGGAAATTCTCCATGAACTAATTGATCAATCTAGTCATTAACCTAGCCAGATTCAGTATGAATCCCTGACCGTGGGAACCAGGGAGTCACGTCCTAGACATGATGCAAGACAATACGAGTGGATTGCACAAGCAAGCAGGAACACCCACGGTGTCAAGACAAGTCAAGCTAAGTTATCAAGTCATGTCAAGTCAGGAGTGCGCCGCCACGGGCCACTATCAAGTTATCAAGATAATTCATGTCAGGGTACTTGTCAGGGGTGCGCCACGACGGGCCACTATCAAGTCAGGTTGGTCGTGTCAGGAGTGCACCACTACGGGTCACTGTCATGTTATACTAGTTCCTTGTCATACCAAGCCAAGTACAATAGTCATTCTAAACATATTAAGCAAAATCAAGTTCATTGCCAAAAGGCGTAAGGATATAAAATGGGCGTAAAATACCTAATAAAATACTAATATAAAATAGGACTAAAGAAGAGCCAAGATCATGAAATATCAAATTCATCATAGACAAGTAGGTTGCGCAGGGTATGCACTGCGCAGGGTGCCAAGTGCGCAGGGTGAGCTGCGCAGAGTACCAACTGCGCAGGGTGCCAAGTGCGCAGGGGCAGATGGCGCACAGATGGATTGCGCAGAAGGTAGACTGCGCAGGAGTTGGTTGCGCAGAGATGGATTGCGCAATGGTCGATTGCACAGGGCTTACTTTGCGCATGGCTGGCTTGCGCATGGCTGGCCTGCGCCAGCGCAATCCAGCGCAGCGCAAAGCACTGGCCAAGGATCTTGCGCAAATGGCCATGCGCTAAAGAGCACAGGCCAGGGAATAGTGCGCAATCGGCCAGATGCTAAAAAGCAGTGGCCGAGAGCTCCACCATGGCTGAACTCTCAAGAACACTAAGAACACCAAGTTCAAATCTTCACAACTTAGCCAAATCAAAACCAAATTTAGATTTTTAAAGTTCTAACTTGAGTAAAATTGAATTCTCTTCCACATGGAAGCTTCAAAACAAGCTAAAATCAAAGTTTAATAGATCAAAACCAAGGAATTCCGAAAATAACTAAAATTTAGATCTAGAACAATGGAGACTCCAAATCACAAAATTCCAAGTTCTAATGTTGATCTCCATGGCCTAATCTAGCTAATGGACAAATAAAAAGTGGTTCTCATGTGATGGCAAGGTGCACTTGCCTAATGGGTTGGAGAGTTGTGTGGAGGAAGAAGAAGAATTAATGGAGGAAAATAATGAAGAGAGAGAGTGTTAGGTGGGGATTTTTAATGGGGGAGGATAAGTTGTGTTGAGGGTGGAGGTTAGCTAGGATGGTCCATTGCATAATAAACCAAACCAATTCCTTCTCCTATCCAAATAAAACCAAGCTCCATTAATCAGAATTAATCCAGGAATGATAAATAACAATTAAACTACAATGCTAAGTATGAAATATACCACAACTTAACTGGTCAAAAAAAAAATGAAAAATACTGGTCAGAAATACGATCACGTATAAAATACGTATCACGAATTTCGGGGCACTACATCCTACCCACCTTAAAATAATTCCGTCCTCGGAATTTAATCAAGAGGCTAGAGATGTCGGGACAGCTATACTATCGCAAGCAATCTATGCTACCAATCAATCATACAATCATACATGCAAGCAAGGAATTCGAAGTGCAAGGCATAAGGAAGACATTACACCTCACGAGCCAAACCGATTGGGATAACGTGATCGGATATCATCCTCACACTCCCACGTTTGACTCTCCAAGGAGCGACGAACTCAAGCAACATGGACTTAACTGATAGTCTTGCGCTTGAGGTCTCTCTCTTTGGTCAAACAGGGACACGGGCCTCTCCTCATACGAAAAAGGTTCGTACCAATAACCGTTTTTGAATGATCTAGGACATGGCTCGGGTCCGGGATATACCGTTGTAGTTAGGACACATGGAACATGACATGTGCCCTCATAACGACGGTAGAAAAGCAAGATGAGAGGACACATATACCTCTCGGCCGATTCTGGATCTGGGCCTGGGCCAGGGCGAACTGCTGAGGCCTCTGCTGCTGGAAGGCCTGGGCCTGAGTCGGCAATGGACTCGGGAACGGGAGCTGCTGTGGTTGGTGAACTGGAGCTGGTTCAGGTGCTGGTGCTGGTGCTGGTCCCATAACCGAGGGACTAGTTACTGTCGACGATGATCTGTTTCTGAACGGGCAAGATCCTATCATGTGGTCCGGTGCTCCACAAGCCAAGCACAACCCCTGTGCTCTACGGCATTCAGAAACAACGTGCCCTGGCTTCCCGCAATGAGTGCAGCCCATTGCGGAAGACTGCTTCTGCTTCCGTTGCTGGGGATAGATCGGAGCAGAATGCTGTAAGGAGGTGACCGAATCTATCCTCGTAGCTCCAATGGTCAAGGCCCTAGCTGCTGGGGCCGGTGCTGACGATTGGTTCATCTGGTCGTGAGACCGCTTCCGATCTCCGGTCCGGTCCGTTATCCTTCGGGAAGTGTACTCATGCCTCCTCGCTGCTCGCAAGACGGCATCAAAAGTTGTGTGCTCGAACTGCTCGACTGCCAATATGATTTCCAAATGGAGCCCCTGCTGGAATCGCTGTGCTCTGTCTAGCTCGGTTGCCACCAAGGTGGGAGCAAACCGACTCAACCTTGAAAACTCGGCCGCATATCCGTCGACCGTCCTGCTCATCTGCCTGAGATTACTAAACCTGGTCTGCAGGTCATATCTAGCCACTGCGTCAAAGTACTTGGTCTGGAACATATCACTGAATACCGCCCACATGACAGGCGTACCCAAACTCGCTGCTTGCATAGCCCACCAGCTGCGGGCTAGATCCAGTAACTGCAGGCGCACCACCGCCACCTTCTCTGCCTCAGGGGTCCTGGCTGCCTCTAAGATCACTTCAATGTCCTGCAGCCAGGCATCTGCAGCAATAGCATCCTCGCTGCCGTCGAAGAAGGGAGGGTTCAGGCGCTTGAAATTGTTGACCGCACTGTTCCCTCGAGGACCACTTCTGTTCAGAGCTTCTTGTACTGCTTGCTGCAAGGCATCACCTCGACGATCCTGAGACGCAATCAACTCACGGATGAGCCCTATCAAGGCCCCATCCTCTGATCCTGCTGGCTGAACTGGCTGGACTGGGGACACTGGTTCTCCAGTAGGTATGGCTCGGGAGGCGGCTGCTGAGGACTGATCTTGATCTTCTTGCTGTTGCTGGGCTGCTGGCTGAGCTCCTTCTGGCTGATCAACAGGAATGATGCCACTGAAGCAAATGACATCAGGGATATTAAGGAAGGACCAGGATGGAACAATGATGCAAGCATGTTATCAAGTCAGGAATCCAAGGAGATAAGAATTACGAGTGGAGATCAAAGGCGAGTACAGATTGAGACATCTATCCGGTAAACCCTCACATTTCTTGATTGACAAGACCTGCATGGGCCACCACTTAAACTGTCACGCCCCAGAACCAGAATACTGAAGAACGGGGATGTGCACAGCCAGCTACGTATAACGGAACGGCAACCATCCCGCTATAGGGTCACGGCTGTCTAGCTATGTGAGGGTATGCTACAAACCATCAGTCTCTTAGGGTCAAATCAAGCTATTGTCTCAATCTCAACAAGTAATGATAGTAACAAGATATCAGACCACCAAATATACAATTGTAAGGCGTCCCAAACATTACATATCCAGATGATCATGAAGCTAGTCGTACAAAATGTAAGGACTAGCAAGAGTTAAGTCATACATGATCAACCTCGAGTTGCCAATCATGATTACAGCCCGTAGGCAGATAGAAGGTAAAGTGCATCGAGCTAACAAGTGCTCGTCGGCTAAACGCCTCAAAAGAATATCAGTTAACAATACAGTGGGAGAAACAAAAAGAGAAAACCCACTCGTTGCCCGGGTTCCGTCTAGTGTTCACCATCGGGCTGGAAAGCAGGTAGATCCTTTGCTGCTGCTCCGGTATCTGGCCATACAAAACCAGCTGGGTCAGACCCCAGAAAGAGCAAGTGCCACAAAGGAGGCCACGAAATAAGAACAAAACCAGCAATCAGCACAATAATATAATTACATAATAAGAGACAGTAATTTAAGAAAAGGCATGATAGTTAGATATAAAAGACAAATCTTGTACAGAATCGATAAAAGACAGAACATATGGAAAGGCATGACAGGATGATATACGATGAGATGACCATGGGACTATTCAAATAGCCAGGTTACAACCCGTAAACCAAACAAGGACCGGGGTTGTAACCCTTCGTCTGAACGGAACTTGGTTTCTCCCACCATTTATCGGCAAGATAAAATACGCGAATTCAAGACTTGCAATTAAACATGATTAAGGTAAAGCACGAGTAATCATGTCATGTCATGACCTTGCACAGGATCAGGACAGGACAAGAGGGACTAGACTCCATCCAATCAATCACGGCCAAGCAAATACTACGGCTTACTACTTTAACTAACTAGGGTTATCACAGACCTGATTACTAACAAGATGCAATGAGAATTCCAAGTCCGGTTACCTGTTTGTTACTACCTGAATGCTCCCAGCAAGAAAAGGAAAAGATAGCATGATATAGCAGACGCACTGTAGTAAGATACATGTGTCCTAAGGTACCACACTCGACGGCGGGCTGGAAGTGCGCTCATCTCGACGGATAGCAACAAATCCCAGGTATATATATATAAGGCCGGGACCAAAGGGGCAACAGGTAACTGGGAAATTCTCCATGAACTAATTGATCAATCTAGTCATTAACCTAGCCAGATTCAGTATGAATTCCTGACCGTGGGAACCAGGGAGTCACGTCCTAGACATGATGCAAGACAATACGAGTGGATTGCACAAGCAAGCAGGAACACCCACGGTGTCAAGACAAGTCAAGCTAAGTTATCAAGTCATGTCAAGTCAGGAGTGCGCCGCCACGGGCCACTATCAAGTTATCAAGATAATTCATGTCAGGGTACTTGTCAGGGGTGCGCCACGACGGGCCACTATCAAGTCAGGTTGGTCGTGTCAGGAGTGCACCACTACGGGTCACTGTCATGTTATACTAGTTCCTTGTCATACCAAGCCAAGTACAATAGTCATTCTAAACATATTAAGCAAAATCAAGTTCATTGCCAAAAGGCGTAAGGATATAAAATGGGCGTAAAATACCTAATAAAATACTAATATAAAATAGGACTAAAGAAGAGCCAAGATCATGAAATATCAAATTCATCATAGACAAGTAGGTTGCGCAGGGTATGCACTGCGCAGGGTGCCAAGTGCGCAGGGTGAGCTGCGCAGAGTACCAACTGCGCAGGGTGCCAAGTGCGCAGGGGCAGATGGCGCACAGATGGATTGCACAGAAGGTAGACTGCGCAGGAGTTGGTTGCGCAGAGATGGATTGCGCAATGGTCGATTGCACAGGGCTTACTTTGCGCATGGCTGGCTTGCGCATGGCTGGCCTGCGCCAGCGCAATCCAGCGCAGCGCAAAGCACTGGCCAAGGATCTTGCGCAAATGGCCATGCGCTAAAGAGCACAGGCCAGGGAATAGTGCGCAATCGGCCAGATGCTAAAAAGCAGTGGCCGAGAGCTCCACCATGGCTGAACTCTCAAGAACACTAAGAACACCAAGTTCAAATCTTCACAACTTAGCCAAATCAAAACCAAATTTAGATTTTTAAAGTTCTAACTTGAGTAAAATTGAATTCTCTTCCACATGGAAGCTTCAAAACAAGCTAAAATCAAAGTTTAATAGATCAAAACCAAGGAATTCCGAAAATAACTAAAATTTAGATCTAGAACAATGGAGACTCCAAATCACAAAATTCCAAGTTCTAATGTTGATCTCCATGGCCTAATCTAGCTAATGGACAAATAAAAAGTGGTTCTCATGTGATGGCAAGGTGCACTTGCCTAATGGGTTGGAGAGTTGTGTGGAGGAAGAAGAAGAATTAATGGAGGAAAATAATGAGGAGAGAGAGTGTTAGGTGGGGATTTTTAATGGGGGAGGATAAGTTGTGTTGAGGGTGGAGGTTAGCTAGGATGGTCCATTGCATAATAAACCAAACCAATTCCTTCTCCTATCCAAATAAAACCAAGCTCCATTAATCAGAATTAATCCAGGAATGATAAATAACAATTAAACTACAATGCTAAGTATGAAATATACCACAACTTAACTGGTCAAAAAAAAATGAAAAATACTGGTCAGAAATACGATCACGTATAAAATACGTATCACGAATTTCGGGGCACTACAATCTTGGTCCGTCTCTTTTATTAGCATGCATCAAACTCATAGTATATAAAATAAACATGCATCATTCCATTTCATTGTTGTGAGGGTAAAGGAACGAATGATCATCGAAACCACCCACTTGATTAAACGTCGATCTGCCTTGACCAATAACGAGATATGAGTCTCACATTAACACCCTTATTCTTGCTAAAGCATATGCGCAAACTGTTTTGTTGATATATTTGTTACCTTAATGAGTTTAAGTCCATTAGAGGCTGGTCGAGCTAATGAAAATCCTACAGACTAAATGTCAAATTTGGAGGGTTGAACTGTTTTGTCAGCAGAAAAGTTGGGGTTGGCGACTTTCTCACGTGAACCAAATGCTAAATTTGGATTTTAGAGACCCACATTTTTTTAAAATGAACCAAACATCATTTAGTAGTTACTTTGACTAGAAACTCAGTACCAACATAAAAGAAAAGATGTTTTGGTTGTCGAAAAAGAAATAAGAAGATGCAACGTTCTCATAGAAGATGATAGACTAGAAAGGAGATGAAATCAGAAGATGCAACATTATCATACACATCAACAGTCTCTTATACTACGTTTGGGAAGGAGGGGAAATAGAGGGAGGGAAATATTTGAGGAAAAAGTGAAGGAAAAATTAGAAACTAAGTTGTTTGGAAAGGGGGAAAAGAAATAGGAGGAGGGGAATCTGGAGGAAAAATTTTGGTAGGCCCCACCAAAAAATGTTCCTCCCAAAACCAGGAGAAAAATGTACGTGCTTGAGGGAATTAGATAATATTTACCCAATTACCCCTCAATCAATTCTCTTTCTTTTTCTAGGTTGTCCGTTCATATTCTTTTTTCTTATTTTAAAAATCATGAAAAAGTTAAGGACAAATCAGTAATTTTATCTATCTCCCACAAACAAACAAAAGTTAATTTTTTACTTTTCCTCTTCTCATTTTTCGGTCATCCAAATAAGAAAAGGTAAAGTTAACTTTTCTCTTCCTCAATTTTCCTTCCTCAAAAATTTTTCTCTCCCTCTCATCCTTATGTTCCCAAACATAGTGTTAATTGCTTGAAACATTTTGTTACATCATATAATGTTTTCATTTTCATTAATGAGAATTGATTGATCCAGTTGAGCGAGAAAAAGTTGATACTTGGATCACTTGCCACTTCCTTTTGATATTGGGATTTGCCAAACCATTAATTTTAGTTCATATAAAGATTGGGTGAGTGGTGGGGAAGATCTTTGACCCTTACCTTTTTCCTAAAAATATGTTGATTTGGTCACCAAACCACAAGCATTGCATGTGATGTGACCAGACTTTGAGAAATGCATACTAATTAAACACAATAATAATAATAATAAATATAGATCTTCTTTCTTCCTATGCCAAAAGAGGCAGCTGTCTTCTTCATCTTCATCTTTCTAGTTATTTGCAGATATCGATGATAACACGAAGAAGAAGAAGAAGAATGATTGAAGAATAATAATGAAGGTGGCGTGTGTTTGCATGCAAAAAAAGAAAGAGAGAGAGAAAAGGAAAAGAAATAAACTTAGCATTTTTCAAGAAATGAATGAATGAACGAGAATTAAGAAAGAAGCAACAAAGTTGACCCATGAAGTTAGGGGAGGGTAAAAGCAAGGTGACTTGACCCCCACTTCACTCCCAGTACCGGACCCCAAAGAAACTAATTAGTAGACCTTGTCCTCTAGCCAATACAATAAAACTCAGGGAGAAGGAAGCACTGATATTCCACAAAGATTTCAGCCCAAATATCTATAAAAAAAAAACTGCTATTTTGTCCGTCGATGGGTGCCCGTGTCGGTCCACGATCATGGTGCATTGTTATTGGCCTCCTGATCGGAATGGACATGTGTTAGCAGAAGGAACAATGATTGGCTGTCACATGAACAGGGACCAGCACGGTCACCCTCGAGGACGGAAAAAAAAATATAGTATTTTCGAATATCTAAATTAGGATGACAAAACCCTACTTTTATTAGCTATTTGTGTTAAGCAACGCATCAACAACAACAAACAATTCTTAAGGTCAGGTCGGCCTCACACAAGAACAACAAATAATTTAGTTATAAGACGTAGGGTGAGGTCAGGACTCGATTTCAATTGAATCGATACACTCAAAATCGAATAAATCGAAATTCTAAAAAACTAAAATCAAAACCGAAATCAAAATTAGCCAAAATCGAACCGAACCGAATAATCAATTCGGTTTGTACGATTAGAATAATTCTACAGTTTAATGGGTCAGATCCAGTTGAAAATATGGTTAAATTATATTAAAAATTATAATTTTTATACACACATTTGTTGTATTTTAAAATTATTTTCAAAGTTGGACCAGTTGTTAAATTATCGAAGTTGGACTTCAAACCATATACATAGAATTATTGTTTTTAAAATATACACATTTTTAATCACAAAATATGCATAAAACTGAAAGTATTTACGTTATTGCATTAGTTTTATTTGGTTTTGGACCGAAACCGTAATCTAAAACCGAAATCCGATAATTTTTTTTAGTATTTTCAAAACCGAAACCGAACTGAATCACTTATTCGGTTCGGTTAGTTTCGGTTTTCGGTCCAAAATCGAATAATGCTCATCCCTAATTAGACGAAAGATATTTCAAAAGTGTAATTTATGAAGTTTGAATATTAAAATTGAGCATTGAAAAATTAGTGTCAAAAATGTCCAAGCACTATAGTTGAGATGCCAATAGGAGAATTTAGCATCAATAATATATTGATCTTTGTTTCAGTGAATTTCAGTAGAAGGAAATTATGTTCTTCTTTCTTTACATCATTTAATGTGTTCTTCGATCTACTTAGCTCCCTTGGACTGCTGTTAAGTTTGATCACCATAGCAGCATTATAGTGTTTTTTTTTTTTTTTAATTCCACACACACACACACACACGCACACCACACACAATTGGGGAACTCGAACTTTGCCGACCCCTTCGGATGTCCGTTCTAATACCACTAGATTAGAGAACTCAGACATCAACATTATAGTAGTTCTGCTAATCATTTGGGGTGTATGTTAGGCTGGATAGATGATTCAAAACTTCTTGCTGTGTACCTCTTCTTGGATTTGTAAGTGGTATGTTTTATGAAGAAGATCTCATGCTTGCTGTTGCGATACATCCTCTTCATTCTCGCGTAAAGATGTAACATGCCATTTCAGTCTATTTACTGGATCTTACAGCTACTGTTCTGGTTTGCTTCTCCCCTTTATTAAAACAGGAATTTGCTTGTGCTAAAAGAGAGACATGTACACAAAATATCCCATAGGGAGCAGTAGCTAGGGACCACGGGTGAGCATTATTCGGTTTTGGACAGAAAATGGAATGAATAAGTCAGTTCGGTTTGGGAAAAAAAATTCACTTTGTTTCAATTTTAAAAATGCTAAAGTTTTTTATTCGGTTTTAAATTTCGATCCAAAATCGAACAAAATTTGTACAATTATATAAATACTCTCAATTCTATGTATATTTATGATTAAAAATGTATCTATTTTTGTATATATATTGAAAACAACAATTCTATGTATTTGTTTGAAGTCTAACATTGGTAATTTTACAACTAGTCCAACTTTTAACACAACTTTAAAATACAATTAACATATATATAAAAAATTTATTTCAAAATATAATTTAACCACGGTCCTAACTTTGAACTCTACCCATTAAACAATAGAAATAACACAACCGAACAAATCAAATCAATTATATCGATCTGGTTCGATCAATTTAATTTCTATTGGGGCTACTTTTGGTTTTGAATTTTTAGAATTTCGATTTATTCGTTTTTAGCTTCCTTCCCCGCCCCCACCCCCCCCCCCCCCCCCCCCCCCCCCCCCCCCCCCCACACACACACACACCCTCTCCCTAGCAGGAGCAGAGGGAGATTAGGCCTTGTAACATGTGGGGTTGGGGTTCACCCATCTTCATTTGCAGAGTTCCACGAAGAAGTTGGTGTGTGTTTGCACGCAAAGGAAAAAAGAAAAGAAAAGGTCCTCAGAACCCCGGGGAAAGAAAAATCTCATTTCACGCTCACTGTAATACAAATACACTTCAGAGAAAAATCTCATCTCACTGTAATAAATCTCATTTCACTCTCACTGTAATACAAATACACTTCAAAGAAGTAGTTGTCTCCAATCCTGCAGGATCGTTCGTCATCACTTTGATCTCTGCGGAACTGATCGTCCTCGTTGGACGTCATGACATGCAAGCCTAAGTTGCGTTTGCACAAGACCAACGCCTATACAATAACAAGATAAACAAATATCGACAACAGTGCAGCAGAACATAAGTGCAGAAAGTGAAACAATGGGCACATTACAGAATATAAACTGAACACAATAATAGTAGAAACAAACTCTCTTTATTGATATCTTTGAAACAGATTACAAGGCTCTCATTGTCTCTCTGATACATGTCATACTTGGCTTACAATCTCTCAGAAATTTTATAGATTACAATGATTCCGTTCCATACATTACATCCATTTATATAGAAAACCATCTCTTTTGCATATTCATCTTCTGATTTTCGGCGCCCAAGGATGAGGCTCTATCTATCGCTTTGGACCATCCATCTCGATGCATCTTGCACCTGCGTGCAAACTGGTGTGGGTCAATACATTAACGTACTAGTGATAGAACAAAGGCTTCATCGTCTGAAACGATCACTAAGTAATTTAGCGATAAAATATTTCTTATGAAATGATCTTGTTACCTTTACCTATGTTCATTTCATGCAGTACAGAGTCAGGTTATATCTTTAATTTGAAAACGATTTCGAAAAACCACATTTCATTTTCATATTTCTATCGAACAGGACTGTAGGGTCAATTCCATGAATGTTATCAATTCTTCTGTCGGATGTGCACAACGTGTCTCATGACATATTCAATTCTCATGGTCTTTAGCAATAGCATAACATATGATTCTTTAAACAGATAGCAACATTCTAAGTAACAAACTTCTTGTTCTATCGTTGGAACATTAGCACTTCATTTGCACAGATTATTCACATGAGCAATTCAGTCGAACCAAATTATTCATATGAGCGAATCAGATTGGAAAACATAGAATATAAAACGGACATCACCATTCGGTGATTCTTACCCAGATCCGACGATCCATCCCTGCACAAGACAAGGATTAGAATTTTAACTAAAATATATGAGTACAACATGTTCCCCGTTCATCTCTACAATATTAGCTCATAACCAAACTTTACATATGCATGCACCACCATATTAGCAACTGTGACTCAAGGCTGAGCTCTGCACTAATACATGTGCATACCAGCAGCTGTGACTCTCGGTTCAGCTCTTCACTGATACATACATGTAATAGCAGTTACGGCTCAGACTTCAGCTCTTCACTAACCAGCATCCTACCTATATGATGGTCCCTGAGTCTATTCCTATGATTAGCAATTGTGACTCTTTTGGTTCAGTTCTTCACTAATAGACACAACACCCCATGATAGCGAGGTCTCATTTACCTCAGGGTGCCTTAATCTCTCCTAGGCCGAGTGATACCTTGTGCCCTAGGATTCCACCCGAGAGACGATTACCTTGTGCACAAGTTGTCTGAGACCAATGCATGAATGTAACGTCTATTTCTATCAAATAACTCAAACTATTCACAGATGGATCAAATTTCACAGACAAACGACATGATCATTTCGTGCCTAAACAGATATACGTCACGTTCTTTTCATGCCTTCTCTCTTTTATTTATCTCAGAACCGTAGCTCCTACATAACACATTCACTTCTTTTCCATTACAACATGTACAAGTCTGTCTGTACATGTCTAACATTCAGAACATATTTTAAGGAACATGTAATCGTTCATCTTTTGTAACATGATAACAGTTCTTTACAGATTAAGTATATGAATCTACCTTTGATACTATACGAATTCAGAACATGAAAGCATTCACTGTCTCTTCCTATTAAGCACGACGAGGATCTTCGAATCAGGGCAACATTCAAACTATAGCATGCAATCATTTGTTTTCTTGTTTAGAATAGCATTGGTTCGTTCATTACACAACATGCAATTTCTCTATTAAAGCATACTGGATCATCTTACTAGCATTCTCATTGATTACGGACTTGTAATTAACAAAATAGCACTCATTCAAAAACACATTTTTTTTATTTAGGCGTGAAAAAAATCAAAAAAATGAAGTCCTTGTCCACTCACACAGATTAATCGTCTTCTGTTTCAGAGCTAGCAATCTGATTTCTCTGTTCATCCAGTGCCATTCGCAGAGCGAGAAACTACACTAGTGATATTCTACAGATTTCAACCAACCATGGTAGGCAAGTAACAACAATTCTAATAGTCATCTTACATCCAGCTCTCTATCAAGGGTCATCTTATATAACAATGCGTCTATCCTCGTGACATATGCAAGGATTCCTTTCACAGAGACGAAGTTGTGGTTTGAGTTTCCTGAGAAGGTTTGCACTATAAATCTCAACCCTATACTTGGTGGCAATGGCTGAGAAGCAGCTCACCTGTCACTGACGGCTACTACTGTAATCGGTCCTAACATTGCCTACTATCAGGAAGACTATGAATAAGCATTTCAACTTTTGCAAATCACAACAGTACACAGCTGGAGGTTATAGCCAAAAAAAAAAAAAAACGGAATTATAGCTATCTCAAATTCTGATAATTCATCAAATAATCAAATTCCAAAAAAAATCAAATAAAAGATCAGGGAAAAAAAGTCTACAATGTACTATGACAGTGGTAATGATCCGTTATGTGTCAGATTGTTGCGTCTAAAGAAGGTCATCGAGCTGAGCTTGCAGGTCCTGAATTGACACCATGCCTATGTTCTTCATTTCTTCCTCGGAATAATCAGATTTTATCAGTGACTGCAACTGACTATGAGCCTCCACAATATTTGTCCTGGAAAAATGGAAATTTCATTCCATGAGTTATGGAAGTCACTTTTTCAACAGAATTTTAACAAACCGCATGAGCAACAACAACGAAGTCGGATCAAAACAAATGAGTACAACAAAAATATGCAACCGTTCGAATATCAACAGATTTTAGCATATTTTGAGTGTCAAAAGTACTTGCATTCTTCTGATCATATCATAATACTTCAAACTCAGACTCAAATAAATGTATTGATAATCATAATTGACATTCATTTACAAGCAAGCATGAGCACTCACTTGATTGGCTTGAACAAAATCATCCTTGTAGATGGATTTTGTAGATATAGCTTCATTTTCTTCATCACTTTTGGCAAATCTTGCTGAATAGCAACACCAACCTGTTTGCACAGTACCTCCACTGGTTAACATAAACTGATTAAACCACCAAATTGGTCAGGTATGTTGCATACCTTCTCAATTAGCTCAGCCACTTTCTCTGGAGTAGCAAATGCTTGATTCTTGAGAGGCTTGGCCAGAACAGAGTCCACCTTTTGGTCTTGACGGCCTGATGACAATGCAACTCTCACAGCAGTCACCTGCAAAAGAATTTATAAACTGCTATAATGTCGTAGTAACCATAGTTCTAACTGAGAATAGCTGATCCTATATAAAGTCGTACCACATCTATTTAGTAGCTAGTTTATTTCAGACCTTAAATATACTTGTCTAGGATACTATGAAAATTGAAAGAGAGCCATCGGACGTTATCAAGTAACTTTTGTTATGTTATAAACTAGACAGATCTATAAGGATTGGCAAAAGCACAGAAGTAGTGAAAACTTCAAAAGATACAAGTCAGCAAATAAGGAAGCTAATAAAAACAGCAGATGAAGCTAAATCTAAGGTTAGAAACTGAGAGAGAGATTTATGGGCATGCTTAGAGTAGGATAAGGAGTAGAGAACTAGGTAATCTATCCATCAAGAGTGAACACCAAAAAGTACTAGCAAAACAAAATGACACTAAGGAGAGGTTGAGTTATTTTCAAAACTTATTTAACAGTAACCACCTAAAAAGTTTTAATATGGGAACAAATGTGTTTGTTAGGGATAAGACCATATGTTATAGTCGTAAAATTAGGACTTCCAAAATTAATGAAGCTTTTTAAGGGAATTGAAAAAGTTGTAGGCCCTGAGAATAATGCTGGGGACTGGAGTAGCATACAGCCAATATGTAAAAACAAGCAATAATAGATTATAGAGTTGCACTATTGAGGAATCATGCTATAAGCCAGACCATCATACCCTGGGAGAGAATAATTGAACAAAGACTAAGAAATGAAACAAAAATTTCATAGGATCAATTTAGATTTATGCCAAAGAGGTATACTATGGAATCCATTTACCTACTAATAATATTAATGAAAATAATGGTTTTTGCTGACTTAAAAAAATACTCATGATAGAGTACCTAGGGAGATAATGTGGTAGGCTTCGAGGAAGAAACAAAGTCTCTAGTAGCTTTAATGAGATTATAAAGGAATGTATTGATAGAGTTACGACTACCGTACAGACCATTAGGGAATATACTGCACCATTTTCAATCATCCTATGCTTATATCAAGGATCAACATCAAGTCCTTACCTATTTGCACTAGTTATGATTAAATTAGTAGGCAAATTCAGTACGAAGTTCAATGATGTATGTTGTTCTAGTTATGGATTAAATAGTAGGCGAATTCAGTATAAAGTTCCATGATGTTCGTTGATTATAATATAATGTATTAGTTGGTGAGACCAAAGGAGACTCAAATAGAATTGTGTGGAGAAAGTTTGGAATCTAAGGATTTTAAATTTAGTAGGATTCAGATCACATATAAAACTGCAATCTGATCAGAAGAACGTTGAAAGTAAATTTCTATAAGACAGCTACAGGACCAGTCATGTTTTATGGATTAGAGTATTGGCAGTAAAAAGATGCAATGTTCGGAAAATAAGAGTCGCTAAAATGAGAATGCTAATATGGATGTAAAGTAACAGATGCACCGATTAGGAATGACAAGATACTTGTCAAAGGAGCAGTTAGACTAGAACAAGACCTAAACAAAGGCCAATTACAAAGGCACATCATTATTTACTCAGGGCTAGTCCAGTTTAGAGAAAAAATTATTCAGGACAGTCCATTTTTTACTAAGGGCTGCCCACCCCAACCCCAATCCCCCCCCCAAAACCCTCTCAAACATAATCATTTATAATTTCCACTCTCTCTCTCTCTCTCTTCAGACCCTCTCAAACCTAAACTTCTTCCATTCCTCCTCCTCTTGCTACTGCCGACGAGCTCGGCCCGTTGCCGAAACTTTCATTTCTCAACATTGACAACACAAAAAACAAATAAAAATTAAAATGGTCATTGCCGAATTTTGATGTCATGGACATAGATTGGAATAGGGTTTGGATAAATGGGTCGGAAAGGATTTGGAAAATTTTGACGAATTTTTAAGTTTTGAACCCATTTTAGAATTTCGAAGTAAGGAATTCTGACACAGTCGTGGCTGAGAAGACTCGGGACTGTAGAAAACTTCCACAATCTTGTACGTTGTCAGGACTAGAGAAATTTTCTACAGTCCTGAATACTTCAAAAAAATTGATAATATTTAGGACTGTCAAAAAAATTTGATAGTCTCTCCAATTGGTAGGATTGTCAAAAAAATTGACAATCCAAAATAAAACATGATGTTCATTAACACGGTTCAACTGTGTCTCTAAAATAGATTTAAAATTGAGAGACTTATCTCTAAAATAGATTCAAAATTGATAGACTTATCTCTAAAATAGATTTATAGACCGTATATATGAAAGTTTATTTTGAAATGAACAAAATTGATACTTATCTTTAAAATAGATTTATAGAACGTATATAGATGAAGGTTTATTTTGAAATGAACAAAATTGAGAGACTTGTATCTAAAGATAGATTTAAAATTTTGAACTTATTTTTAAACCGAGTAGATAATTTATATATTTTTAAACCGAGTAGATAATTTATTTCTCTCTAAAATAGATTTAAAAATATTTATAAAGGTAACTTAATGATTATATAAAAAATATAAAATTCTTCTAATTGCATGAAAAAATATTTAAAAAGTTGAAAACTGTTAGCATTCTAATTCTGCATCCACGGTTATTAAAAACAAGTTTCTTTTAGAACTGTCAAATTTTTTGGCAATCCTTTCAATTGGTAAGACTGTCAAAAGAATTGACAGTCCGAAAAGGAACTTATTGTAACAGCAAGTTTCTTTTAGAACTGTCAAATTTTTTGACAGTCCTACCAATTGGAAGGACTATCAAAAAATAATAGTCCTAAAAAAATATGTTGTTCAATATTTTATGTAGGACTGTCAAAAAATTTGATAGTCCTACCAATTGGAAAGACTGTCAAAAATTTCGACAGTCCTAAAGAAAATATGTTCAATATTTTGTCGGACTGTCAAAATTTTTGGCAGTACTTCCAATTTGTAGGACTATCAACATTTTTGAAAGTCCATCATCGTCCCCGTCGCGACTGTGGACGAATTTTTAAAATTCATAACCCTAGAATGGGTTCGAAACTTCGAAAATCCGTCTAGAATGAATACTAAATCAAATTTTAGTTACTAGAAGATGAAATTTAGGTATGAACATGGATTGAGAACAATATTTAGAATTTCGGTGTCGAGATTTGGAAGAAAAAAGGTTTAGGATTTTGAGAGGGAGAAGTGAAGAAAAAAAAATTATTTATATACCAACATTTGGGCTAGCCCTAAGTAATTTTCCTAGTGACAAACTTGTAATCCAACCAAAAAACATTTGGGCAAGCCCTAAGTAAAGAATGATGTGTCTTTATAATTGGTCTAAACAAACTTGGACCAAGGGTGTAGCAAAGCATATACTTTTTTTTGTTCGTGTTACAGTCTTTTAGAGGACACAGGCCCTTAGACAGCTGAATAGAAAGAAAGGAATCAAATATCCGAACCCAAAATTTTGGGTCAAAGGCTCTGTTGCATAAAGTCAAAATTAGTCAAAAATACGTAAATACTTATTGGTCAATAAATAGTAAATACTCATTAGAAAGGGAATGAACTGAATGTATAACATACTTGAAAAAAGCAGAATCCCAAGATATTTGCCAGTCTACTAAAAAAATGTTTACCTTTGATGTTAGAAACTAAAAGATAGCTCCTGTTATTTCCCAAAGAAATATACTTGTATTACCTTGGTAACAAATGAAAGCATGGGGTCCACGACTTGTTTAGTGACTGACATTATAAATTCCTCACATGTGGCCTTTAGGTTTTTCTCCAATTCCTGCAGAAATAAAAAAACAATCTACAAATAACTTTTTGCATAATTAAGATATTGACGCTGAAAAACTTGTATGTAAAACCTGTCCCCACCAAGTACGGTTGGTTTAATTGCACCATAAGCACCAATCTAACATCATAAATAAACACATGAACTTGCCAGGTTATAACATTTTTAATAGGCTTAATTGCAACTTGATACCCTCAACTATCCCACTTTTTGAACTTGGTACCATAAACTTTGATATGCATCAACTTAATACGCTAAAAAAATTAAGACAAAACTACCCTTGCCACTCCCAACCCCCACCCCCTCGGCTGCCCCCTCCCTCCGGCTGCCTCCGTTTCCGGCCGCCCCTCCGGGTGCACCCCCCCCCCACCCCAAACCCCGCCCGCCCCGACTGCAACCCCCCTCCCCCCCCATCTCTCTTTGTCCATTTTTTATTTTATTTTTGGGTATCAAGTTAAAAATATTTAAATAGTTGATGGTATTAAGTTGATGCATGTCAAAGTTTAGGATATTAAGTTCAAAAAGTAGGATAGTTGAGGGTATCAAGTTGCAATTAAGCCTTTTTAATATGCTATCACACTTTTTATAGTGTTGATAAGCTTATTCTTATAACGGAATTTTGTAATTTTGAAATGCAACTCTGAAGTAGACAGAGTATACTAGTAGTTCAAAGGTTTTAGAATCCAGTTTTAGTCTCGGTTTTGCTCCACCTGCTTATGGTTTAAGTTTCAGCAATTTCAGATGGTTAAGTGATGGTTGTCATCTCGGGTTTCGGTACCTTTAACTTTATCCTTGTGTTTGAACCCGAAACTAACAAAACTGGTCCTAAACTAACAAAAACTGTGCAGTTTCAGACTAAGCTGGGTAAAACCGATTCAATGTGTATGGTTCTCGTGAAAACCAGTCCGAACAGGAGAAACTATTGTTTGGTTGAAGAATTAATTATACCCAGACTTAATTAGGTATGAAATACTTGGAACTAAACCAATACTACAGTCGGAACTAAAAATTAATTGTGTTAAACTCGGGCTAAAAAAGGAATATTCTTTACAATAGCCCTGAGATGATCACCTCCAGAAATAAAGCTAGATCTTTGATGATTCATGGCAGATATTAATGTAGGGCTCCTAGACTCTAGCTCTTATAAAACATGTTAGTTGCATAGTTTGCAGTATCGGCCGATACCGATCCGATACGGTTGATACCGATATGGTTTGACATGTCCCGATCCGATACCGACTGATATTGATATTGACCGATACCGACATCAGGGATCCCTTTTTCAGTCAATTCAACAAAGAAAATTGAACGAAAAAGACCAATCAACAAGGGTGTAAAAGCATAGTACGGTTGTAAAAGCATGTAAAAGAAGACAATTTATTTACCGCAGGTAAACCAATCAACAAGGATGACTATTATTTCATTTAATTCCATAATTACTAAAAAAACAACACAGGAAATACTTAAAATTATGCCTAAAACATAAAATATTTTTTCCTGAATTTTTAATAATTTATTAATAAGTATTTGTTTTCCAATACCAAAAAATCCAATACTTCAATCCGAAACTGCCGATCCTGATACTCATAGGAAGGATCTGATACCGATTTCGATGCTACGAACCTTGGTTTGTTGACATAGATGTCTAGAAACCACAAGGAGCAAACAAGAGGTATCATGCTAAGGGAATGTAAAAATCTGGACTATGGATCTTGTTATAATCTTCAGTACAATCTTCTTTATTATCCAAACCAACTACTGCAGAACTATCTGTAAGGACAAGATTAGTCCTATGAGAGCTACAAAGTAACTAAAATGCACAATGTATACAAATGAATAGAAGCTTAAGCGCAGAGGCTTAGCCATACCGACACGTACCATTTTCCCTTCGAATATTATCTATGTGGCCAAACTAGATCCCGATTCATAAACTGAAGAATCACAGATCTTCAGCAAGCTAAGTGATGACATCCAGAACCCTCGTAATAGCTTAGGTTTCTAAGCACTAATACAATCATGACGTAGAAGATAGCATTTGATATATATATATATATATATATATATATATATATATATATATAAAGGCTGAAAGTTTGGACCACCTCTTCTTCCTCTGTGTATACACTAGAAACATTTTGGTCTACAATCAGGAAGTGGCTTGGCCTCCCACCCAAACCAGACTGTATTCTGAGAGAGGAAGCAATGCAGATAATTGCTCAGAATGCAAAACCCAGCAAGGTGTATAATGTGGCCAGACTTATGCTTAATGCAGCAATTTGGCACATTTGGAATGAAAGAAATAGACGATTATATCAGGAGGAGAAGACTAGATAACCATGGATACTCAAGAACATTGTTGCAGACAGACAGAGACTTATGGATGATGGGAGATTGAAAGGAAAGCTCAATCAATATATATATATATATATATATATATATATATATATATATATGAAGGGGATTGCACGCAAAATGCAGCTTTGTTCATACAGACTCCTTCTCGGCAGGTTGATGACGCGGGACAGACTTATCAGGTTTGGGATGCAGATTCCAGATCCAAAGTGTCTTCTGTACGGGTGACGCGGAATCTATGGGCCACATATTCTTTGAGTGTCCGTGGACTTGGCACATCTGGACGGAGCAGTGCATGCGATCGATGGGTGGAGTTGGCAGTACCAGAGATATCCGGGGGATCCTCAGCTGGATCAGAGACCGCCGAGGCATGGTCCCTGGTTGGGCCAAGATGGCTAGAGTTAGACTTGCAGCATCAGTTTGGCATGTCTGGAGGGAGCGCAACAGGCGTATCTTTGAGGGACTGACTACTCCGCCAGTAGGAATTCTACATAATATAGAATTCGATGTATCTGTAATGGCCCCTTAACTGGGGAGGGAGATGTGAGAATAGTGTATTGTAATACCTTTACTGCGATTTGCGTGGAATAAAATTTACCCTTATATATATATATATATATATATATATATATATATATATATATATATATATATATATATATATATATATATATATATCGCAATCAGATTATCCAGATGCCTATGCCGGATGGAATGCTGTGAGCAGTTTCAGTTCTTATATATCTATAGTTGGAATTCGCCATTTCTTTGCTTTTTATTCCTTGCCTGCTACTTATTTCTCCGAATGGGAGTGGAGTTGATTATTCCTTCGCTCATGGGATTGACTCCTCATGTACCCTTATATGAGATACGTCAGAGCTAGGTTTCGGGAAGTGAAAGGGATAGGACTTCACTGAGGATTACATGGGTCTATGGGCCCCCTCTTGAGGGGCATTGAGGTTTTTACTTTGTTCAGTCTTAGGTTTGACATGCAAATCGATCAACTGAGCTATCTTGCAAAAATGTAAGATAACTCTTCATTATTTTTTCTTTCCCTTCCCACCGAAAAAGCACTGCGTCTATGATATTGCTTTCTGTAGAGCCTTACTAGTGCTTGAAGTCGGTCGTCAAACTGACCTAAAATTTATGTACAACCAATTAAAATCCGTCTCATGTATCCGTCTCAAAGGAAGCAAACTATTCAGTAGACTACACCATCCTTCACCCTGTTGAGGTCCTTAGTGATTCTACTTTCAAGTGTAAAAGAAGAAAGTAGTATCATTTATTCTCATACTGCGTCCAAGATCAGATATAACTTTTCTCGTCGTTTGATAATTTTTAAAAGTATATTCTAAATTCTTATGAAAATTTTCATATAATGCTCAATTCAGTTCTACAAATCTCAACAATACCTGCATGTTTAGTTCTGCCAAACACAAACCTGAACTGCTCAAATCTTGCAAATCATATAATAATAACCCTATGAGGATGCCAAGAGAATGAAAAAAATGAGGATTAACATCAGTTCCTAACCTTCTTAGCATCTATCTGACTTTCGAGAACCCGGGGAGAGAAGGTCCGAGCCAATGAAGCAGATCTTGACCAGTCAAATAAAGAGGCTTGCCCTCTGAGAATTCTTCTAAGGTGGTCCTGGAATATGATATAATAAACGATCGGTTGATTAATCATCAAAATACCAAGTCCATATTTAGATTTAAGGCACAGTTGTTTACAGTAATGATGATACCGAAGAATGAAACAATGGTCACACATGTTGAGAAAATCGTTACCAACAAAATGCTTTGAAGTAGAATACTTGTTCGCTAACACAATCTTTTCAATTTATGCTGAAACTGATACTACATATATACTTCAATTTAAAGGGGGGAAACAGAGACCAAAGAACCTTCCAACACTGTAACATCATATGCATATACGGTTCCAGTATTTAAATGGACCGGAACTAGGAAACACATTACAAAAGGCATACTAAAGCTGATACTACATAACTACTTAATTTTGGAAGGCAAAATGATGAACGAAAAAGTTTCCAATGCCATGATGATAACCAGTTCCAGATTAACGAATAAGACTAGGAGACATGTAACAACAAAGGCAATATAGGATGTTTGAAATATCAGAGAATGGAACGGATAGAAAGGAGATGTGTGGCCCAATAACGTTGTAGAATTTGCTGGTGGTGGTATCATAGAGAAAGGGAAGCAGCAATAAAGGCTCGTGATTAATTTGTTGGCAGACCAGGGTACCCAATAATCCATATCCTCAAGTAGATCAGTAATGCCATAGATAACAGTAGAACTATCTTAAAAGTACGAAGAAAAATATATCATCCGAACAAAAACTTGTTTGCATCCTGGAGGATGCAGGTTCGAGGCACGGAAATAGCCTCTCCGTATTTATGGGGTAAGACAACGTACATCTTGACCCTCCCTAGACCTTGTGTAAGCACGAGTCTCGTGGCACTAGGACGTACTTTTTTTAAAAGAAATACCTTTTTTTTATTTCCAGATCCTTTTGAAAGGTGAAAATTCATGAGAAGACGAGCTATGTATTATCATTTCTGCTCCATATGGATGGACTAGAAGTTCTACTGAATATTGATTAAATTGCATTTAAAAGTATTATGCAAGAAATTAATCAACATAAACCAATAAGTCAAAAATAAGAACCAAACGCAACTTGCACTAACCAGCAAATGAGAGAAATCCAGCTCCTTGTGAGTGACAGAAAATTCAATATCAAACGGGGTGATCTGGTGAAATTTGAAAGGTCGAAACTAATAAGACTTTAACTCCTCAAATGCATAACATAAGTATTCAAGACACAAATTGTACATGAGCTGCAAAAACTCTGATGAGTGAAATTTTCACCTGCTCTCTTAATATAAGAAGATGTTTAATAAGAAAAAGTTGTCCATCCATTGGAGATGATCTTTTTGCAACAATTTTACTTGCATTCTGAAAAGCAGAGTTAAATGAACAAGCTCGGTCTTGAAATCACATAATCTTTGTCAATCTAATAAAGTATCCAAAATAGAGGGGATGAAGAGTAAGAAAATCCCATATTCAGCTTACCAACCTGTACAGATATTGAACAAAATTCTACAGCTTCCTGGACATTGCAAACAAAAAATTATCAATAGACCACAACACGAGAATGAGTTCCTACTTGAAACTAAATCGAAAGAGAAAACCAACGCCGCCACCAAATACCTGAGCTAATCCAGTAAAAACAGCAGGTTCTAAGCAATGATACAACTTTGACAGACATGATACTGTTTTCTCCAATGGAGGATACCATGATTTGAACATGTCAGAGTTACTGTCAACCTGATGTTCAGTAAAATAAATAAAAGGTATAAAGCTGAGAGAGGATATATTTAACTAAAAGTTATTGTTTAGAACAAAGCAACTACCATGTAATTAAAAAAAGATCATGGAGAAGAATTAGTAGAAGCAAACAGCACAGCTTCTACTTGAGCGTAAAGTGCAAAGCCCATTCCAGTAAGTAACTAGCTCCACACACACACACAACAAATCAATATGAAGACTATATATAGGTATTATAAGATTGTTTGACAGATGTACTACTAATGTGTAATCCGACATCTTTAATTAAAGATGTACCCAGATAAATGTAATATAAAACGAAGTAGGAATAAAATATTATTCTAGTCAAGTAATAAAAAAGGGACCGTCTATGAGAGAGTTACTGACAGCAGAATCTGCAGTTGTCTCGACAGAACTTTCCAGCCTAGCAGGATAATCAAGATCTTCTTCAGAAGGACGGTAATTTGCTATCTGTCAAATGATGGTACATCATTAATATGGTAGAAAAACATTGACTAATGGAGGACAAGCCAGCGTTAAGTGAAGCATTTGGAAAAATAGTGATTGGTCCATTTCAATGAATCTTAATGCCATAGAAAAACGAAAATACAAAGAGAGATGCTTTTGAGTTGATTCAAACTTTTGGAAATATGGATTTACAGATGACCAACTATACTTTTAACAAAAAAAAGTTCACATCTTGATGCGGAAGTAATCAGATGATAAATGTGAAAAGAAACAGTAGTTCACAAATCTATACGAAGCACCCTCTGAGGGAAATATTAGTTCAGAAAAAAAGAAAAAGAAAAAAAAAAATCTAACCAGAAAGCCATAAACCATAAAACCTGCAAAAATAGATTTTCCAAACACAGTACCTGATCGCGTATGTGTGTACGAGCACAGAATGTCAATCGCTCGTGAATGTCTGCTAGAATTCTTTGTAGGGTGGGCCTTAGTCCTGCAAGTGACTCACCACGCCTACTAAGCTGCTCCTCTAGAACTTCAACTTTCAGGATATCAACAAGTTCACAAAGAGCATCAAGGTTTGCTTCATGTATCAGTTTAGGGCGCAATGTATCATACAAAAATGTGCATCTGCAAATTTTTACAGCAGGCAAAGCAACAAACAACTTCATAAAAACAGTGAGAAAATTTAAATTATCGAGAAAAATATTTGGCTCTTACATTGGTCAACACTAAAAAGTGGAACATGAGATATCTGTCAGGTTTGAGAAACAGCAACATATGAAATAATGGAAAGCGCCAAGGAAAGGAATCACAGACAGAAGCATAGAGAACTACCTATCAGCCTATATGTATATATTACATGACTCAACTAAAAAAAACCGATACTACTTATCAGCTTATATGTATCAGATCGGATCAATGGATACGTAACAAGCGGGTAGTATATCATATCGTGTCATAAGATATGTACCGTGTATTGTAGATAATAGCTTGATAACATCAAAAGTCATGGTACACATTACAGTAGAAAGACTAGTTGATTATTCTATAATAAAAAAATATAGCATTTCTATTTAAAAACAAAGAAAAGAAAGAGGAAAGTTTGGGTTAATGAGTCTCGTGCATCAGGCTGTGCCTCAAAAGTAGTCGTGAGGCGCATGAGGCACACCTCAAAAGTAGGTGTCAGGCGCATGAAATGTGTCTCAGGTGAGCTCAGGTGAATGAGCCGTCAGAAAATGAGGTGCAAGGATCAGCCTCGGGCATTAGGCACACCTAGGCGCTAGGTACAAGCCTCAAGGGTTTTTTAAAGCACCGGATGTCAACTTGTAGAAAACTGCTTTATTGGAGTTGTTTATTAGAAGCTCTGGCATATATTTGTCCTTGGGAAGTTAAATTCATGATATAGGAAAAGAGTTGTTACGAGAGGGATAGGTCATCAATCAAGGTTGGTCTTTTTAGGTTGAGTTCTAAACCCGGTCTTGGTGTTTTGCAGCTTGAACATTTTCATCACAGTTGGTTTGTTATAAGCATTCTAAAGGGCATACCAATTTTTCTTCAAAGGCTATTTTCTTCCAACCCCAAAATGGAGCATATGATAAGATTAGGAGATATGTTAAGAATAAGCACAATTTAAGGGAGTTATAACTAAGACCCTTAATTTTAATGCTGAACTTACGGTGAAAAATTAGTGGTCACCAAAATTAATAGTAGTAATTTAGTATATTAACATTTCTCCTATATAAATATATTTGTCATATTCAAATGCTACCCATGCATCCGTTTTCCGGCTAATCAAAGGTATTAACATTCAAGTGTCATGTTTCATATTGTTGTTTCTCTCAAACCTCACAAAGCACATCTTTCAATGAAAAATGATATATATTCTGTGAGGTTTGAGAGAAACAACAATAGTATGAAACATAGGACTTGAATGTTAATACCTATGATTAATGGAAGCGGGTTCAAGGGTACATTTGAATATGACAAATATATTTATATAGGAGAAATGCTAAGATGCTAAATTACTACTATGTGTCCTATAATGTTTTAGCGCAAGTTCAATATTGAAGTTAATGTGTATTAGATATACCCCCTTTAAATTGGATTTAGTTTAACATAGTTCCTCCAAATCTTATCATGATCCATTTTAGGCAAGGAAGAAAATAGCCTTTGAAGAACAACTGAAAATGTTTCATCTGGGAAGCTCCAATCTCGCATTCAAAACTAAAAGTGAAAAAAACATTGTAGCCGGCCAACCTTAATTGATGACCTATCCATCTCGACAAGTCTTTCACTAAATCGTGAATTTAACTTCCTAAGCATAGTTCCAAGTTCGGCGTTCGGGAATAATTCGGCCAGGTTGAAAAGTTTGAAATTCATGTAAAATTCGGATAAAGTTCGAGAAAAATTGTGTGTATATTTTATAAAACATAACTAGAAAAATATACTTTTATGAAATTACAATAAAAAAAATATTTAACAAGAAAAATTACTCCCTATTAGCTTTACATCAAAAACTGCACTAGAAAGTCTTCCACAACGCAAAAACCAAAGTTCTTGCCTAAAAGCTTCACATATTTTTTGAATAATACTATGTTAAGACTTAAAATCATAGCAATTGGATTTTTAAAAACAATAGAGAAACGTCTTGTATGACATCTTTGGTCAACTACAACTTAGTGATGCCAGACAACTAAACATTTTATCAACACCAAACCCATGACCAAATCACAAAATAGTTTGAGCTTTGACCATTATGTAGTAGCCAACAAGTTCCTAGAGCTTTGCATAGGCTAATAGAACCTACTTTTTAGTCCCAGATCTGTTGTAAGAAAAGAATGAAAGTGAACACCTCCTATAATTTAGTTGCCTAATGGGAGCTAATTTTTACTCCCACATCGTCAATGAAGAATGAGTGAAGGTGAGCACCTCTCTATAAAAGCTAGAGAAGGGTCCTATTTCTTCAGTTTCTATGGGCCTCAGTGAAAATTGAGTCCCAGACCACTGCAGCTACATTCGCATTGAATGACCGAATAAAGCGCATATTACTCGCAAATATTCGTTTTATTTTCGATTTTTCAGGTCATGATTTAGTCGCACATCCACGAGTTTAATCACGCAAATGTTTGGTTTCTTGTCTATTCACGAATAATTCACAGAACTTTTCAAATATTTGTGAATGATGACTATGTTTCTAAGCACCAATAAATGTCAGAGTTTCCGATAAACAGCTCCAATAAAGCAGCTAGTTTCCACAAGTCAGGCTCGAGGCTCACTCTTGCTCCTCATTTTCTATAACCTCGATTACCTAGGCTCACCTAAGGCATACGCTTCGTGCACCTAACACCTACTTTTGAGGTGCGGCAAGTGCATCTCATGACTACTTTTAAGGGACGTCTGACGCACGAGACTCATTTACCTAGAGTATTTTTTGTTTTTATTCATTCTTTTCGTAATATAAATGTTATAGTATTTTAATGTTTGCTTCTTTTTGTAATAGATATATTATAGTATTTTAATGTTTCCAAAATAATTCAAGTAGCCTTTCTATTGTAATCACTAAATAGGTTTCCTACCATGGCTTTTGATGCTATGATACATGATGTGTATCTTACAATGCGATATATTACCATTTCGTTATGTATAATTGATCCAATATGAAACACTAGTCATAACCCGTGCCCATAGGGCATGGTTCATTTAAGGTATTCCCCCTCAAAATCTTGGACCCCCAATTTTAAACGAACAATAATAATTATGAGGCCTCCATCAAAATATTAAATCCCAACCACTGCTGGATGTGAATTTTCTTTGGATTCCCCATAAAATCCCACTCTCAATAATGCTCATCCACAACCATTATGAGTGCAAACCCCACTCTTTGGATTCCCCATAAAATCCCACTCTCAATAATGCTCATTCCCCATAAAACCCCACTCTCAATAATGCTCATCCACAACCATTATGAGTGCAAACCCCACTCTTTGGATTCCCCATAAAACTCCACAACCGTTGATTCACCAAGATTAAATCCCAACCACTCTTTATCTTGGCACAGTCAGCCCTAGGATTCAAAAACCTTTGTGTTTTGTATAATAGATGTAGGCTGATAGTAGTTTCAGTTTTATTACTTGAGTTGTGTAATATATACTTAAGAATCTGTCTGACATAAGCAATATCATTTTTATATACTTAAGAAATCAACTGAGATTGATGAGAGTGGGACATAGGAAAGAGAAATCAGAGACAAATCATAGAGAACTCCGAACATGGGTCAACTTTCGGGCGTGACTAAATTACTTTCTTATTGACAAAAATTGACCATACTCTTGTAAGAGGAACTCACAACCAATATGACTTTGTTGGAGTTATCAGTTATGTCATATTCTATGGGACATGTTGACTAATTATTGACAAAATTTGACCATACTGTTGTAAGAAGAATTCACAGGCAATATTATTCGTTGTAGTTATGTAACTATGTCAAATTCGTTGGAGTTACGTAACTATGTCAAATTCGTTGGAGTTACAAATTCTATATGGGAGTCTTATGTTAAAAATAAGAACAATTTAAGCGGCCTATATCTAACCCTCTAATTGCAACTCCTATTGCATACAAACAGAATATCCCATGGGAATCAACAGATTGTGAACTATTTCTTCTATTTAAAAAGACCTTGAAGTCAAATAATTTTGACTTAAAAGAATTTCAGAAACGTTTTCTGGTGGTTATTTTATTCTCATCAAAACCTGTTGAACATGATGCAGTTTTACCAAGAATCCAATAAAAAAGCTGGACTTAAACAAACATAAAGAGTTACATTATAGACCTTTTATTCTAACTCAGGATGGCATTGACAAGTAAACGAATTAGACCTGGCGAATGACAACAGTTGAGATCTATTTGAAGAATGACTCAATAAAAATCATGCAGAGATATTAATAGATACCCTAATATGTAAATTTGTGTAAGCTATATGTTTGAAGCATCAAAGAACAGATAAGAAAACTTACAATGGGTCAATCAAAGGTGCCAAACTTGAGACATCCTTTGAAGAAGATGGGAAGAAGTGGTCAAAGAGCTGGTGTTCAAGCTGACAGACCTGTGATTAAGAAGAAAAAACCCATGATAAAAAGTTCCTACATTTGAGACAACCCCAAAAAGAAGAAAAGGGATAATATAATTCTCAGCTGACAGCAATACAACAAAGATTTGATAGATCATCCATAATCAGTTTAACTAAGTACTGTCACGGAATACACAGTTCAAGGCTGCAGCATATAATATATGCATAAATTCAGATATAAATATGGCATGATTAATGCTTCTTGTAACTTAGTTGCCATGTGAAAGACAGGCTAAAAGCCATTGCTAAGTCATCATTTGACACGTGCGACAGTTAAATTATGCTTTTGGTACCAACGTTTCCTGTCAAAAGGGATGGAACTACAAAAGGAACTTCCCAGTAGAACTGATATAACATGCAAGGAAGAATTAGGAACTTTTAAACTAGAACTTACAGTCTTACAGGATTAGAAGTATAAACTTTTTCTGGCATTCATAGAGTTTACCCATGAAGATGATGAGAAAATTTGAGTTAGCTCAAAGAACAATCATCTCTGGGGTCATAATGTTGGGCCAAGATAATGTCCAAAAAGCATGTCCACAAAATGAGAATGTTTGCAAGGATGTGCAGCCGAAATATAAGAATTTGATACAATTATTGTTCATACGAAGTTAGAGGTAGCTTTGGTTGAGATAAGACAAGGATAACCAGTTGCTGATAGTTTGGAAATACCCAATGAAATCATTAGGTGTGCCAATTGATAGGTACCTACTTGAAGGAACTAATAGGATTATGGATAATACAAAACAAACTTGGGATCATGGCAGTATACGAAATTTGTTAAATTAGTGAAGGAGATAACCTCTTGCTAAAGATGAATGAACAAAAAATAGTCAACATTTGCTAGATGATTAAAGTTTGTATGTAGGATTTTGTCTTTATTATCGTCGTTATTGATAAGCCTACTTGTGCTGTTAAGGTAGAATTTGACCATGTGATGAGACTGCAAGGTTCACAGTATCGGTATCGGAATCAGATCCTACCTATGAGTATCGGTATCGGATCCTTCCTATGAGTATTGGATCGGCGGTTTCGGATTGGAGTATCGGATTTTTTTGGTATCGGAGAGCAAATAATTATTAATAAATTATTAAAATTCTAGAAAAAGATGTTATATATTTAGCCATAATTTTAAGTATTTTCTATGTTGTTTCTTAGTAGTTTTAAAATTGAATGAAATAGTAATCACCCTTGATGATTGGTTTACCTGCTATAGATAAGTTTTCATCTTTTACATGCTTATGCACCTTTGAAGATTGGTCTTTGTCGTTCAATTTTCTATTCCGAATTGACTGGAAAAGAGATCCCAAATGTCGGTATCGGTTAGTATCGGTGTCGGTCATTATCAGATCGGGACATGTCAAACCGTATCGGTATCGGTCATATCGAATTGGTATCGGCCGATACTGCAAACTATGGATGACAGTTGATTATGGGTACTTTGTCTCAGTTGAAACGGTTAAGAAGTTCTGTGAAATAGATCGTCCCCCTTTTTCTCATTCATTCATTTAAGTAGAGAGACCTTCCTCTAGTCTACTCCACTCGAGTAATAACCCTTCTTTCTGTCATGCTTTTCATTCACGGAAGCTGTAGACCTACTACTACTTCAGAGAAGTATGACACCAAATGAAGCTTACAACTCGCAGGAAGTTTCCAACACAATGCACATAACAAATCAAACTTTCCATATGCAATCTTCCAACTATTAAAAAGAACTAAAATAAACTCGTTAATGTTATATTTCAAACTTTTAACTGAATAATCTTCTAGTTTAAAACAATACGCACTGCTCATGATAAATCCATATTTAGTTCCACATAAGCAAACCTAGATTCTGCATCAACAAAAAAAGGGATCATAAGAGTTCCTATAGCCTAATTGAGTGTTATTCTAGCTTTTTGATCTAAATAAACAAATTAATCCTTGCTCCTCCAAGGCTTCCTTCCAGAAACTACCCAAAGGCTTCAAACGTTACAACCTTCACGAAGATATGCTAGCTATATTGTGTTGTGATGTGTCGTTTTAATCAAATATATTCAGTTACTTCTAGGTAATCCTCTAGCCTAATTAAATGGTTTACTCTCCTGCAATGTGACCTTGTAACTACTTAAAATTTGAAGTTATAATGGTTTGGAAGAATGATACAACTTCCACATACACCATTGTAGACAGAATAAAAATTTGGATCACCTGCATTAAGTACGCACATCCAGACCTAGTCAACGATGGTAAGGCCTCTTTTTTTGCAAACTCAGTGATCCGATGCTGCATTATACCTTTTATCTAACACCATTTGAAAAAAATAATACACAGTTAAAATAAAATTGAAGTTAATAGCTGATGATTAGTGAGAACAATAAAGTAGTTGCTACTCAATTACCAAGGATAGTCTCTGCTCGCAGTACAATCTGTGGCATTCTGTAAGAATCTGGATGTATTCTTTCCTTGTAGACCTACTTTCAATTTCTTCCAATACAGGTTTGAGCTGCATATTTTAAAACTTTGTTACTGGCTTACTGCATCTCATCTGTTAGATATGAAAATACTTAGTAGATGTAAGGACTGAGAAGAACATTTGATGCCAAAATCATTTCCATACATTCTGAAAATTATTTCCTATAAGACCTAAATTCGATCTCTTCCAATACAGGTTTGAGCTGCATATGTCAATCCTTGTTACTGTATCTCAATTCTAATAGATATAAAAATACCTTAGCAAATGTAAGGAGTGAGAAGAAACATTTCATGACAAAATGACAGAAATTCTGAGTGTGCAATGGTTTCATTATCGAAGTAGAACATCAAGCGGTTGGGTTTGATTTTCAGTTGACTTTTCAAACAGTAAGTTTTAGGAAAAGACCCCCCCCAACAAATCTTCCCATTCATGAAGAAACTCCAAGATATTTTTGCTCATTTACAACCATGCTGTTGTTGTTGTTGTTGTTGTTGTTTTGGGCTAAACAGTTATACTGAACGGGGAAAAGGAACATAAAAATGAAACATCCTCGCTTGTTGATAAAGCTACTAGACATTTTACAAAATAGTCATTCCCTATCTTCTCCCTTCCTCTTTCCCAGTCCTCCCCACCACTGTTATGCGCCCAGATTCAGAATACCCGCCACCCTAGCAACCGCTTGACCCATGACATCTCTCTCTCTCTCTCTTCAACTCCACAATCTCGAGGACCTCCCTCCCTACCAAAGCTACCGATGAGCAGCGAGCAGGAGTTCTTCGCCAGCCTAGATCATCTAAGCTATCCTAGCCAGGTTGACCAAGATACAAGTACCAGTCACTCTAACCCCACATGCAGCTCTTAGACAAGTAGGTTATGGATCCTTCAAATCTGAAGAATGCATGCAACAAGATTCAAGAAGCAAGCGTAAGTTTACACTTTATGGACATAGATCATATTGGGGTGAGGCCCGCCAAAGCAACCCCGGGCCCTGTGTGGTCAATAGTACTATTTCATTTCAACTAATTTGGAGGTGGGAAGATGCTAGTCGATGACCCTAGGGACAGGACAACTGGGCCCCTCCATTGGTGAGCACTGCACCAGTAGGGAAGAGAGTGCAGAATTGTTTCTATTTTAGATTCTTAAATTTAGCTACAAGGGAAGGAATATTTTGCCTATCCAAAAATCTAACCACGAATTATTGAAGTGTGAAAAATATAACAGCAATGTCATCAATATGGTTTCTTGATAAAAAAGGAAAGCATTAAGCTTTTCTAACATAATATCCCTAACCATTATTAGAAAGAATCTGGAAAAGTAACAGAATGTACACCTCACTGGCTGCAGCTTTGAAGCGAACATAGATAATTGATGCTTCCACCCCTTCTGAAACAGAGGTTTTGCTTGAACCACTGCCTCGGATAGCAGATTGCACCTAAAAGGAAACAACGAAATGCAATTTCCTATAAGTGAAGGCCTGAAAGAACTTTTCCTCTTTCATGACACATCAAAATATGTAGGAACTTACCTGGGAAGAAGCACCCTTTAGGACTGAAAGCACATGAGATCGGATCATACCTAATGCTCGAGACTGTAGAACAAAAAAATGTTAGAAGAACCTCATGGGAATTCCAACACTTCAGTAATACAAATTGGTTGTATGTATATAGAATGTATGGTTCAATTATGTTACAGACCTGCAATTGCCTGAACTTAACCAAGTAAACACCGGATTCTGCATACTGTGGGTTGCTCTCAACATACCTAAGCTTCCCCAGTGAAAGCAAATATAATAAGAGTTCGTAATTCCTCAAACATACAGTTTTACGAATTAATAAAGAAGAAAACCCTAGCTATATGTGATAGAAAATCTTACGAAATGCAGTCATCAAGCCGTTTCAGCAAAGGAAGGAACTCTCCACTCCCAATATTCATGTTTGAAGAATAGAAATTGGTAGAAATCTACACGAGCATTTATAGGAACATCTTGATCAATAATAAAAATGGAAGAAAGTGTTTGCTATATAAATATAGGACCTATCAGATAACAAAGGCAAATTAATCAGGTGTTGTGCACGATTCAGGGTAAGATCTAAGAAATAAGAACTCGCTCTAGGTCGGAAGGTCGGAAGCACCGTTAAAACCAATATCTACTGACAACTTGTTCTTTAGCCTGTGCAAATTGATTTGGTATTTCAGTTACTACTGAAGGGGTGGTCCAGTGGTAGCACCTGTAAGGGAAGGGAGGGTTGGCATTGGGTTCAATTTCCAACTCGGACAAAGTTCAATTAAATGGGAGGGGGTCTTGGTCCTAGTAGGACAGGGACGGTCATTAATGATTGGCCCAAAAAAATGCGGTATTTCAAGTTTCACAAACTTGTGGATGTTATACATAATGATACAGTACAAAAGGAAGATACATCTATTGTATACTAATAAAATCCAGGGTTATTTACACTAACTACCCCTATGTTTTTTGTTTATAACACGGCGTACCCCTACTTTTAAACTATTTACACTGACCACCCCTACTTTTTTGGTTTATTACACGGGGTACCCCTATTTTAAGATAAAAATAAAAATTTATAACACTAACTACCCCTATTTTTATTTTATTTTTCTAAAGGGAGGAGTGGTCAGTGTAATTTTTTGAAATCAGGGGTACTCCTTGTTATAAACCAAAAACATACGGGTGGTTGGTGTAAATAACCCTAAATTCCAACATACTTAAAAAGAGAAACCAACAAGGCAATGAGTGCATTCATTGTGATGTCACTTGAAAAGCTACGTGAAGTCCAATTGCATGAGAAACCAACATGAAGTTGGCCTTTGCTTCTATTTTATATATTGATCATTATTTAATCCAGGATAGTATGTAAAGGGAGCCACCCGCCATCCTATATATCTATAATCATATTCATATGGATAGAATTACTAAAGTGATGTCCAAGAATAATCGATGGTATGTCACTTCCACTAAATGCTGGAATAAGTACACTTTTTATTTAGGGCATAAATTTCTTATTCTAATACTTCTGGTGAAGGTTATTTAATTATTAAAAACATCTTCTATATTGTAATTTAATGTTTTGAAGTTGACTATTCAAAGCATGTTAAACTCTAAACAAAGCCATGAATTAGACCACAACTATGAAGATCAAATATTATAATATTTTCTTAGGAGATCCCTTCCGCTCAACTTCTCACCTTGTGGCTCCTAATTTAGCATTGTTCTGTCACACAAAGTCTCTGTTTTACTATTCTTAAATCTGTGAATGAACAGAATAACTTACATGCTCGACCCTATAATCGCTCGACTCGGCTCAACTTGGTTTCGTCAATGAGCGAGCTTGAACATGAAAGTGGGTGGTGTTCGATAGGTTTAATGAACCGAGCTTGAACATGGGAAACACAGCTATGAGCTCCCGAACAAGCTCAATAAGTACTCAGCTCAACCCAAGTTGTTTGACTCAACTCGGCTCCAAGTCGGCCGTGTGTCTACATCTCTATATTAATTGGAATGAGCATGTCCATCCTCTTTGATATGAGTCGATGGGCCACAGGACCACATACCAAGCAAAAGTACAAAGAGGGAAGGAAGAGTTAGTAACCCTAACTTAAAGATTCTTCTAGTTACAATTTATACCACTCTCCATTTCCAATAATTAATGCTTCTGAACATCGTCATTAATTTTCCAAAAATATAGAAAGAATATGATCACCAAAATAAGCACATACAATATGTATTTACATGGAAAGTATAAAGAAACATTACGTCTGAAATATGGGTTTACCAAAAAATAACAGTATAGGACAACTACTAAATGAACTTAGCTATCGGACCTTACATTCTCCAATTCGTCAAAATATTTGAGCTTACTTCGAAGTGCTTCTGCAAAGTCTATCAGCCTTTGCTTTTCTAACAACTGTAGATCAAAAATAAAGATGATCATAAATGTAAATCATTGTCATAAAATTGGCAGCTGGGAATCATAACAACTGAATAATATATGCATAGAACTTGGGCAAGGAAACATATTCACAAACAATAGCAACATGGTGACGGAACTGTAAAGAGACAACGAGTACATTCAGCATTATGCATCTACACACCGACTATCCACTTGCTAAAGAACACTTCAAGATATAGATTGGCATATTTGTCCTTATTTTGCAATATCTAGTATTGGTCATTGTCGTCCAAGTGTTCTAATTGTCTTCTAATCAAAGCGATAAACAAGGCATATTATATAACAAACAGAAAATAGTAAATCACATTTTATGCAGTTAATACAACACAGCCATCCACACAGTGAGTGATCTTCGTGAACAATTTCTGTATTCATTTCCAAAGACAAATATTGCTCAAATTTGAAGAAAAAACTAAATAACCAACATAATAACATTCTTTATTTTAGCAACCTCCTAAAGCAAGTTGTCACCATGAATCTGTCAACTGAGGACGATTCTATGTCAAGAAATATCCTGAAATTTTGAGCGCAAGGTATCACCTATATCTGATCCTCTGAGAAATGGTACCAAATTACCAGCTAGGGGAGCTTTAAGGGGTTTCATGGAACCTAAATATTTAATTAACACTAAAATAGAAGGCCGTAGCAAGTTAGATATGGAAGGTGTTCCGGAACTTGAGGCACCTGGAGCCTTTGCTTTCTCAATACAAACGAATAATTTTAAACAAAACGATGAGACGGAGAGAAGTACGACAAAAGAGGTGGGTGAACCACTTTGGACAGTATGAAGACGTACACATCTGATATGCAATTTTGTAAGTCATATAACAGCCAAGAACCTTTAACCTATAACTAACATATAAGACATGATACTAAAAAGTAATGCCAATAAAGTTCAAAAAAAAAAAAAAAAGACTATACTGGGAAGCATTCAGAGCACACAAGAGAACAGGTTGCAAGATCAGCCACATGAAATAGGATGAGACTTCAGAACTGGGAAGCATTCAGAGCACACAAGAGAACAGGTTGCATACCAAACGATCACACGCATCATGCAAGGTTTTAGTCTTTGTAGCGACAGTCTGGTGTAGCATTTGTAGTTCATCGAACAAGTTCAAGGTTTCATCCACCTGCTTATGTGGGGAAGTAGTGGTTAGCACGGTTATACACAAGTAACCTGGATTTATCAGTTCCAGATCATTCCTGTAAATAACAAGAAATATTTGCAATATAGATAACTTGCCTGATTCAGAATTCCATCACATATTTGAACCCGTTCCACCAATGTTTTGACATAAAGACTATACTTCTCCTCTGTCTGTCATGGAAGTAACTATCATGGAAGAAAAGCATAAAACTATATATAAAATAAATTTATTGCAAGCCAAAAAGAATTGCTTTTGCGGACAAACCTCTGACTTCATAGCTGATTCAAGATCTGAAAACCATTTGTAGAACTGCGATAAAATCAATACAACTAATTAACATATGGCAGGTTTTGTAATGCATTCCTGTAATAAATATGAGGCACTATAGGCTAGCCTTCATATGTGTGTTTAGTTAAAGAATAACATATACATGCATCAGCCAATCCTTCTTCTCCATCACTATCTTTCACGTATTTTTGTGCCAATATACAAACTACTTAAATTCAGTAAGAGTTGCCATAAATTGTTCAACCCCCAGCTATTTGCATTCCGCAAATTCCATTCTGAATCGTGAAACATTTTTGTTCCAGAACGCTAATTGTAGATTTCCGAATTTTCAAATCCAAGCTAATAGGCCGCACACTTCTGATCGATTTGATTAGATAATGACATGATTCAGCACTACTAATGAAGGGCAACTAAAACCGTAATAGCTTCTCCTCGTGTCGGTCCTCTGTTGCACGGACACGAATAGGACATGTTACATACACCCCCACCTACTTTATCGTGTCATATCTTATTTTGAAGTGACCGTGTCGTGTCCGACACGGCACCATTGTTTCTGTAGTGTTGTGCTTCCTAGATCTAAATTTCTAGAGAAAAAAAACCTGGTGAGTATTGACGAGAACGGCATCGATAGCACCGGACTCCGCCGCCGAATCGTCGGAAGAAACCGTCACGTTATTCCCATCCTTTCCCGATTCTTCTTGAGACTGCGACGATAAATCCAGTCAAAAACCAGCCATCAAATTAACAAGAAAACTTCAAATCAGTCACAAATCGAGCTCGGGACACCATCCGGACTCACCAGATTTGGAGGGAAAGGCCTCTCGGCGACGGAACGAGCCAGCGCCGAGATCGCCGCCTGCTGCTTCTCCGTCAGCGGAGCGTTCTGCGAAGAAGAACCGCCGATGATGGTGATGAGATGTTGAAATTAGAGTTAGGGTTTCGTGAGATCGCACCTGTTCCCATGTGGAGGCGAAGTTGTAGCCTCTGGAAATGGCTCCGGATTTGGGGACGGAACTCGTCGCCATTTCTGGAAGGAGGAGAAGAATGACGAAGTGGCGAAAGATACGACAGAGAATATATACGATATATACGTGGACAGTGAAGTATAAGGTTAGTAAATGGGTCAATAACGGTTGGGTGTTAATCGGGTTGACCCGAAACCCATCTAATATAATGGGCTAGTTTGTTTCCACATTAAAATGGGTGTTTCCAAAAAAACAAAAAAAAATTACGTCTTGACCAAAATGACAAATAAAATATGTTTAGCTTCGTTTTCACTGTACAAGAAATGGTAATGGTGAAAGTTTATACCATAAAGAGTTGACCACTACAATAAAATATGCACGCATATAATTTATATTCTCTTTCAAATATACAAAGGATACGAGCATGCAGAAGCGTTGACTAGGCAACAAATACATGAATCATAAACATGCTACAAGATAACAAAGCTCAAAGTACGAGATATGTTGCGGCTATGGCCATCCAGACAAATTTCAACCTTTTGTATAATGAAAATATTAAAAAAATATATATGTAGATTTTCTTGTCTCAATAGTCGATTTATTACACTTCTTAGGATACAAACAAGCCTTTTGGTTAGGGGTGTAAAATGGACAAAGTAGTCCGTTGTCCGTACGTGTCCGGCTCGATAAATGGTTCGACCGCGGAACGTCCGATTCATTAACGAACAAAACTTGGACATTTTTTTTTGTCCGATTAAAAATCGGACCCGGACACGGTCATATCCATGTCCGGTCCGAATTCGCCCGCGAACAGTCCGATAGTGGAGACTCCTTTTGGTTTTGTATCAATTATGTCATAATATTTTGATTTTGCATCAAATTTTTGTTGTCCCGTCTCGATTTTTGTTATCCTTTTACTATTGTTTGTTGTATTCTATAACCTTCAATTGTATTTTTTTTCAACTAGATTTTTTGAAGCAACTATTAAGGTATCTTGATAAAATAATAACTTTTGGTAATATATTTAATTTGTCCGCGGACCGTCCGATTGAATTAACAAACAGTGGTTGTCCGTGTTCGTTCGGCCCGAACTTGAACAATGAACTGTCCGTGTCCGTCCGTCCGAACTCATTTTCATTAACGGATCAAACACGGATAGTGGACTGTCCGTGTCCGTCCGGTCCGTTTACACCCCTACTTTTGGTAACAAGGATTTGGATTTGGAAATCCAAAATTTAAATCTAAATCCAACTCCAACCAAACATAGGATTTTGTAAACTATAATTATGATAATATTATATTAATTAATAGAATATAAATAAATAAATTATTAATTAATTATTATAATTATAATTATTGTTATGATTAATAATTAAATTATTGTTATAATTATGATTAATAAATTATTAATGATGATTAATAAATTATTAATTTAAATTTTAAGAATATATTAATTGTTAAATTATTAAATAAAAAATTATTAATTCCTATGATAATATATTATTAATTAAGATTATAATAAAATAGTAATTAATATTTATAATTAAGCTTATAATTAAGACTAATAAATCATTAATTAAGATTATAATTAAATATTTCTTAATTAATTATTAATTAAAATTATAGTTATGATTAATAAATTATTATAATTATGACTAATAAATGTTATAATTCAATATTTAATTGATGAACCATAAAATTATTAATTAAGACAATAATTTTGATTAATAAACTATTAAATAAAATTATTATAATATTTTTATTATTAAATGATTCAATTACTGAATTATAAATAATTTGTGATTAAAATATTATTAATTAAGATTACAGTAAAATAGTAATTAACAAATTATTAATTAAGACTATAATAAGACTAATAAATTATTAATTATGATTACAATTGGATATTAATTAATAAATTATTACTTAAGATTATAGTTATGATTAATAAATTATTAACTAATATTATAATTATGATTAATAAAGTTATAAATTATTAATTAGGATTATTATAAAATATTAAAAAATAAAACTACTAATTAATAAATATTAATTTAAATTATAGTTATGATAACTAAATATTGGTTAAATTTTTAATCAAAATAATAACTAAATATTAGTTATAAACAAATTAAAATTTTTAAATAATAATAAAGACTCATTTTTATTTAACTAATAGTTAATTCTTAATTAACTATAAATTAAATATTTTCAAAAATAATATATAAGAAATAACTAATTAATTAAATAACTAGTTAATTATTAATTAGTATTAACAAATATTTAATAGAAAAATAAAATTATTAAAAAAATAACTAACTTTTTCTCCCAAATCAAACTTTCTCTTTCTTCCAAATCCAAAATTTGGATTTTGTCATACTTTTCATATCCAAATCCATCTCCAACCACACATAGGATTACATGAATTTGACTCCAAATCCATAAAATCCTAAAATCCACCTAATACCGTCAGTCCCAAAGCACGTAGGACCATGTATATAAATACATGCCAACAGCATGTCACCAATTGGCCAAACCTCATAACAAAGTCATTAGCAAAATGCTTAATATTTTTTATTTTGTATTGGTATCTTCATGATCATTTGATTGAGCACAGGGGACGTCTTACTACTTACCTTACATATCATATATTAATATTTCTTGTTTATTGATTGTGACATAATTTATCATGCGATACTTCACGTATACTTGTACTGTAGTATATACCCACTTATCTAGGTACAACTATTGCCGTAGTGCAGTATACTATAATATTTTTGTAGTGCATACCTAGCATAGTCATACTCCGATGTCCATATTTAGGTACCGGAAAGTGATAATATGAGAGAAAAGGGAAGGAACATTAAGACCATGGCGGTGCATTTTCTTTTAGACTAGGGTTTATGTTTGCTCTTTGTTATTCAAAAAGAGGGTACATATGGAATACGAAAGTGCCATAAAAAGAAGAAAATAAATTTGTTTGACTCTCCTTAGAGAGAGGTGGTTATTAATTGAAAAATCTGTCAAGTCTTTTCGACGTAGCTCATACCACTAACATATAGCTAATAAAAAGACATTTAGTCAGAATCCCATTTTTTTGTCTCATTAGGATATTAGAAAGCAAAAATTGTCGAAAAAGCATAAAATAAAAACAATGATGATCATTGTCAAATTCTAGAGCATTCATTAGTTTTTTGGTCCTAGAAAAAACCAAAAATGTGCGTTTATTTTCGATATGGAAGTCGGTAGCGATGGGTAGTTGTTGTACAAAAAAATTATAAATTACCAAAATTTAAGACCAAATTTGGTTCGCATAATCGGAATTTTGATAAAGGAAAGTGATTCCTTTCATTTGCTTGGATTTCATAGGAAATGAGGAGGAAAAAAAATTGATTAAAAAAAGAAAAAAAAAAGTTTCCTTCCATCCATCAAAGAATTTATTTTTTCTTTATAAGAATTCACTTCCTCCCATTTTTTTTATTTTTTTCAAACATCAATTTTGTTTATATTGAAATTACAATTTCTGAAAAGAAAAATAAATAAAAAAATTCATTTTTTTTTGCTTTACTTTCCTTTCCGCGCATCAAACGAGGCCTAGGGACTAATAAACACACTTTGAATAACAGTTAAGTTTCATCGGGAATTTATTTGATGTCAAATTTAAAGGATAAACCAAATAAATTCAATTTCATCGGATGTTTTTTTTTTTTTTTTGGGCAAATGTTAAAGGCCACCCTTTTTACTAAGGACAACCATCCTACTAAGGACAACTATGACTGACTTTTTTTTTTACTAAGGGCAATCAAAATTAAACAAGATTACTAAAGACAACCCCCTCGGCGGCATCGGCCCGACCGAGCACCCCTCCCTCCGCCTGGAACTTACGGAGTCGGTGGACAGACCTCCATGGACGGCGCCGAGCTGCTCCTCCACCTTTGGAGGATCGACGAGCTCGGACCAGAAAACCCTAGATTTTTACGAACTCACCATGATCGGAAAGGTTGGAGAGGAGGATGACGAGGAGGAGAATGGAAGGGAGAGCCCACTTCCTTATGGCTGAGAAATTTCTTTTTCCTCCGCCTCCCTCCCCATGGCGAGGACTGCAGGCCAACCTGCAGTCCTGTCTTCACTTTGAACCGCAGGCAAGCCCTGCAGTCACCGTAGGTTGGAAGTTTTTAAAAAATTTAAAAATAAACTTCTGTCAATCGAGGACTGCAGGCAAGCAATGCAGTCCTGTCTTCACTTTGGACTGTAGGCAAGTCCTGCAGTTCTCGATTGAAAGCGGGGTGGCCCTTAGTGTTTTCAAAATGACAAACTTGTAATTTTTTTAAAATTTTAAGTTGATGGCCCTTAGTAAAAAAAAGATGACCTTTAATATTTACCCTTTTTTTCCTTTCAAATCAGTCATTCATTTAGAGATTAAACAGAATTTTTCATACAGAGTAAAGAATTTTAAGAAAATCGTAAAAAAAGTAATAAGTTTGAAAAAATTGCATTTGGGGTAAAGAAACACCATCATCGATGGCGTGTGCTGAAAGGTTGAAGAGGAGCAGCCCTCACACGCCATGGGAGATGGCCTGTTTCCTGCACACGCCATGTGGGATGGCCAATCCTCACGCGAGTCCACCATCACACGCCATGGGGGATGGCCTATCCCCGTGGCCCCACCACCACACGCCATGGGGGATGGCCTATCCCCGTGGCCCCACCACCACACGCCATGGGGGATGGCCTATCCCCGTGGCCCCACCACCACAAGCTATGGGGGATGGCCTATCCCCGTAGGCCATGGATCATGGCGTGTGGGGATAGGGGACCTGGCCATCACATCATGGCGTGTGGGGATAGGGGACCTGGCCATCACATCATGGCGTGTGCGGGATAGGCCATGGATCATGGCGTGTGCGGAATAGGCCATGGATCATGGCGTGTGCGGGAGGCTGGCGTGGGGACCTGGCCATCACATCATGGCGTGTGCGGGATAGGCCATGGACAGGGCCGGCCCTGGGGTAAGCCTGACAAGACTTCGGGCTTGGGCAACCCCCCTCCATAGGGCAACCCCCCAGGCCATTTAGTTTTCTTAGGACCGGTCCAACAAAAATTCAAATTAAACATTTATCTTTCAATAAGGGTAAAGGGCAACAAAAATTAGCTCCGGCTAAGGCAACCCAAACCGCGGGGCCGGCCCTGGCCATGGATCATGGCGTGTGGCACCTACCTACCAGCGCACGCCACCAATGATGTAGTTTCATTACCCCAACTGCGATTCCAGCAAACTTGTTACTTTTTTCGCAATTACGTTAAAATTTTTCACTCTATATGAAAATTTCTGGAGATTAAATGAACAAATTATTGTCCATTCGAAAGTAGCTCTTGGTCATAAATCGGGCCGTTAGCCCATTTCAATCCATATATGATCCATATAAATCGTCTTCTTTTCCCTCCGCCGAACCCTAGTCTTCTGAAATTACTCATCGTCCCAAACCCTAATCCTCCGTCGCCATGGGACGTATGCACAGTCGCGGGTGAGATATCTCTCTCTTCATCTTCTTCTTACTTCGATCTCTCTCCCTCTTCTCTAAATCTCAGTTAGTTATATACAGAAAGGGTATTTCCTCATCGGCGCTTCCTTACAAGAGGACTCCTCCGAGCTGGCTGAAGATCTCGTCCCAAGATGTCAGCCTCCCCTTCTTCTTCTTCCTCCTCCTCCTCTTTCGTCTTCGCATGGAGTTTGTTTCATGATCAAAATTGGTTCATTCTGTAATGGCAGGTAGATGAGAACATCTGCAAGTTCGCAAAAAAGGGGCTTACCCCGTCGCAGATCGGCGTCATACTCCGCGACTCGCACGGGATAGCGCAGGTCAAGAGCGTCACAGGGAGCAAGATACTCCGCATCCTCAAGGCCCATGGTATATATATATATTTTTTTCTGCAATTAAAGGATTTTTTAATCCCAAAAACACATCACACATTTATTCTATAGGCATTTTATTTTTTCTGCAATTTAAGGATTTTATCCCAAAAACACATCACACATTTATTCTACAGGCTAAACAACTACTATCAACATATGAGATTTGAAGAGTGCTGAACTATATTGCAAGGACACGAATTCGACACGGCACGTTTCAGAGACACGAAGACACGTTCCGGGCACCTGTTTTGGTATGTCCTAGTGTACCCGGAGCGTACGTTTCAGAGGCACGTACACGGACACGACATGGAATTTGGAGTGTCTGTGCTGAAGTAAGCTTCCTCTCCTAGATTTTTGTAAAAAAGGAAAAATAATTTGCTATTATGAGTATATGGACTGAACATAATCAAACATAATTATTATACTGGAAGAAACATTATGTAGGGTATGCTTATTTAGGGTTTGTTTGGATTGAGGAAAAAATATATAAGCAGATTTAAGTGGGGTTAAGTGAAGGGAAGTTATTTAGGGTCTGCTTGGATTGAGGGGAAAATATAAGCAGGGTTAAGTGGGGTTAAGTGAAGGGAAGTTAAGTGAGGGGAAGGGGATTCTATGCTTGGATTGAAAGGAGAGTTAAGTGGGGTGTGCTTAATAACCCTTGCTTGGATTGTAGGTTTTGAGTGGGAGGAATATTAATATAAATACATTAGTTACCAAAAATACCCTTATTACATGACATAAAACTAGATTTGATTGGGTTTTTAATTATTTTTTTTCAAAATATCTCCACAAAGTCAGGAAGCTACGGAGGAGAAAGTTAAAAGAAAAAAATGGAGAAGAAAGTCATAATATTTTATAGGACAAATAAGGGATATTTATGAATTTTTAAACTCCCGATTTGGAGGGTTAAAAAAAATAGATAAAAGAAGGCTAAACCAACCCTCACTTAACCTTCTATGACTTCCCCTCCTAAACTCCCACACTTAAACCAAACATAATTTTTCCCCTCAACTCTCTAAGCTTGAACCTATTTTTGGGTACAATTTGCATAATAGTGAGTTCAAGGAATATGGGTTTATTTGGCTCATCGAAGCAAACTATATTTGATTATTTTATTATAGGTTTTAAGAGTGAAAGTGATAACTTGTTGCCAAGGGTTTTACAAAGAGAAAAACCTATTTCAAGCACTGTCGTGTTTCTCGTAGGTGCAACGAAGATTTGTTGGAAAAATTGAATATATCTTTAACATGTTTGTTCATTTCGAATCGTTAGGGCTTGCGCCAGAGATACCAGAGGATTTGTACCATCTGATAAAGAAGGCTGTTGCAATCAGAAAGCATCTGGAAAGGAACAGGAAGGATAAGGACTCTAAGTTCAGGCTTATCCTTGTGGAGAGTCGTATTCACAGGCTTGCTCGTTACTATAAGAGGACCAAGAAGCTCCCTCCTGTGTGGAAATAGTAAGTGGCCATCTCTTTACCCTTGTTGTTATTTGGGGTTCTAGTTCTTCTTGATGTTCAGATTACTGAAGCTTTTTAATAATCTGATGTGCTTCTGCTAGTTCTTCAAATAAAGGGTTTACTTGTTTCATAATGAGTTAAAACTTCATCCTCCTTCGGTAGGATGCCTTACCGTTCAGCATGCTGCATTTCCCCTTGATCTTACCATTATTGAGGTTTTTGTTTTTATGTATGACTGTTTCGTTGGTGCACTTGTTTCCTTAGAGTTCTATACATTCTTTGTTTTCGTTGCTATTTGTTATATATTTTTTTTTCATTCTATATTTAACAGGGTTTGTTACGTTATTATTGCTCAGTGTGGACACAATAAGCAGTTATGTAGAGGAAGAATCAATAGGTAGATGAATCACCACTATTTGCTTTTATGAATTATAGAAATATAAGTTTATAAAAAATTAAGCCGTAACTGAACATGAGCACAATTTTTGAGTAGTCTTTGGACAATGCTCAGAGTAGCACAACAAGTAGTCACAGAGAGGAAATTTTGGAAGGGGAAAACAAGTACAACAACAACAAAGCCTTATCCCATTCTTTTGGGGTCCTTTGTAAGGGGAGGATAAATCCAGACCATATGGTATTGGACTATTGGTAGAGGAAGACTTTAGAGATTGCTTATTGTGTATTCTAAATGTAGTTAAATGGAGTAATGATTAAAAGGGGAGGGTAATTCCAGGCCAGTAGGTCATTGTATAGGTCCATGGAAATGTTTAGAAGGGAAGGTCAAATCCAAAGTTCCAATTCTGATAGCTGGCGTAGAGCTTTGTTAGAGTTTCATGCATATAGATGAATTCTAAACGTATTAATTATTAAAAAACCAAATAAGTATAGAATTAGAGGATGGGACTAACATTTGTTTGGGTGTAGTTTTAATTTTAAACTTTTAATCCATATAACCATTTACTAGATTGGTTTCGATTTGCACCCAAAAAAAAGAATAAAAGGGAAAAAGAAAGATCCTGAATATTGTATCATTGGCCACAAAGTACATGACACTTGGTTATATGGGTACCAGAGTTGGTGAGTGGTCATACGTATTTCTTTCCAACTAAAACATGGAGTATTCAAAAGCTGCCAGATAAACATGGAAGTCTTAACTGAATGTTGGGAACTAAGATTTGTTCCAGAGTTCAATTGCTGTAAAGTTTGTTCAAATTATGCAACATTGGCCAATAGTGAATGATGATTTGTTATGTTGGTAATGTTTATCCTTGATTTCATGAGAGCTTAAACTGCATATCTAAAAGGTAGGTCTACTACATGCCAACTAACCGGCTGGGTTCTATGGTATGACCCTATCATACTCTTTCATGTCTTGGCTAGGAATCTATAGCCAATGTAGAGTGTTGGGATTAGGTCGATAGGCCGTCATTAAAATTTTGGTAGATCTTTTATGATTTTTTTTTATGCTCCATAGCTAACCCCATTCCGATGGACAAGGCTAGAATGATTTTTTATTGATTCACCCTCAAATCATACAAATCTTGGTGTACGGTATATATCTTCTCTGCTTCAGCCTTTTTCCCTTTATGGAGAAACCTTCCAAATTGAGTCAGCTGGGATACATCAAACAAATTGATCATAAAATTGTAGTGACCAGCCAGCAAATAGGCTACAATTTGCAGTGTGTGTTTCTGTAGCACCAAGTTTAACTGAAAGTTTTGGACATGTTGTCGAAGCCCACAATTATGTGCTTCAATTATTTAATGTCGAATCCAACTTGTAAATAATATACCTGGTTGCGTTGTTCTAAAACATGGTGTAAAATTTCACGCCCTTCTCTTTCTGCTGAACTGTTCTGCATTGTGGACATAGTTTGCAGTATCGGACAATACCAATACAATACGGCCGATTCCGATACAATTGGGCATGTACGAACCAATACCGAGTGGTATCGATATTGACCGATACCGATGTTGGGTATCTCTTTCATAGTTAATTTGGTTGAGAAAATTGAATGAAAATACCAATCAACAAGGGGTGTAAAAGAATAGTGAAGTTGTAAAATCATGTAAATGAAGAAAATTTATTTATCGCAGGTAAACCAATCATCAAGAGACATTATTTATTTCAATTTCAAAACTACTAAGAAACTACAAAGATAATACTCAAATTATGCCTAAATATATACAATATTTTTAAAAAATATTTTTTAATAATTTATTTGGGGAAAATTTATGAAATGCCCAAAAATTTAAAAAGTTTTATGAAAAATCCACCACAAAATAAACTTTCATAGCGTGCCCAGCATTAACTTAAAAATTAAAAACTGGAAATTGCTGAGAAGCCCAATTTCGGGGTGGGCTTTTATGAAATGCCCACCCGCTGGATTATTTTTATGAAATACCCAGAATTAAGTTTTTACACGTTAAATATTTCAAGATTCTCTCTAGTTGCTATGTATTTACAAAATTTGCCATTATCATAATTCCAAAAATACCCCTTCGCGTAAATTTGGACATCTATATATAATTATGAATTCGCAAACTCAGATTTGGATTGAGAAATTCGTATTCTTCTTCTTCTTCACGAGAAATTTGAAATCCATTGATATAATCTTTATTAGAGATCGCAGAATCGTTCGTAGTTCACTGTGGTTTTCGTCAGTCGAACGTCGATCATCCTTCATCATCATCGATCATCATCATCATCAACATCATCTTCGTGGTTTCCGGCGATTAGGTCAATTGTGGATAGAAGATCTTCTTTTCTTTTTATAGATCTTAAAACAAGGTGAGAGTTCAGATCTGTAGAAATTCATCCATCAGCTTCGTATATCTCGAAATTTATGCTGAATTTGATTTTGTTATGAAGATTATTAACTTAGAAAATGTTAGTGAGATATTTAATCTTGTTATTTTATGCGAATAGCATTCTCCTTATATTTTAAAGGAGAATGACAATTACTTCTTATAAAGATCATTATCCGTATGTTTTTAGGACGGAGAATGCCATTCTCCGTCTTAATTAGGACGGAGAATGCCATTCTCCGTCTTAATTTGAACAGAGAATGACATTATCCGTCTTAGTTAGGACGGAGAATGACATTCTCCGTCTTAATTAGGACGGAGAATGACATTCTCCGTTTTACTTTAGACGGAGAATGATCATTATAAGTTAGTTCCAACTGAGGATATTTATTCTCCGTTATTTTTAGACGGAGAATAATCATTATTAGATGAGAATTTTATTGTTCTATTTGTGGCCTCTTATGTTTTTATGTTATCGGGGGGGGGGAGATATGGAATCAAGTTGTTTAGTTAACATTTGTTTTAAGGGAGACATAGTTTCCTGTCGTGTCACACATGAAAGTACCGTGGATTTTTTAAAGAATAAAGTGTGCGATCGATGGACTTCTTTGGATCCACTTTCCTTCCGTTTCAGGTTTTTGCACTCTGATGAGACTGAACTGTATGTTGAAAGTGATTTTTGGCTTCGCTCATTGGTTGGTGGTTTTAACGGTACTCATGATGTGAGTTTTTGATATATATGTGGAGCAAATACACTCTCCATGTTCTTCATCAACATCTTTTCCTTGTCAAAGCTTTCACATGAGACCTTCGTCTTCCTCTTCTAGTTCTTTGAGTAGATGTTCTCCTACTGTAAAGGACAAACGAGTAGTACAATTTTATGAGGGCTCAACTGAGACAGTGAAGAAGAGAAAATCGGATATGTGGCCTGGATCAATTACTGGTGTTGGTCAGATTTTTCTAAATGGTGTTGAAGAAGTTAGGAATGCTGTTAGAAAGGTATGTTTTGAATCTCGTCATCCATTCCACATTTTGAAATCTGAGCCGGGGAGGTATACTGTTTGTTGCAAGAATTACAAGACACATGCTTGTTTGTGGAGCTTCCATGCTATATCTATTTCGAAAGATAATCAAATTTTTGAGGTGAAGAGGTATGTGAGAGAACATAATTGTGGAGCTGGCTATATGGATAAAGGTAATCTGGTTGTTCCAGCAAAGTTTGTGAAAAGTTTGGTTAGTGACATTGTTCGGATGCATCCTAAAAAGTCCGCAAAATCTGTTGTCGATGATTTCAAGGTCGACTACGGCTTATCTGTTACATATGGACATGCATACCACGGAATTAGGCTGGTGCACCAGGAAATGTACGGAGATGATGTTAGATCTTACAGTGACTTGTGTTGGTATGTGAACAAGGTAAAGGAAACCAATAATGGTTCCGTTATCGACTTCCAGAAAGATGATTCATCAATGAGGTTTGAGCGGCTTTTTCTTTCATATGGGGCTTGCGTAGAAGGCTTTCAATATTGTTGTCCGATGCTATATTTGGATGCCACTTTCCTTACAGGGAGGTTTAGAGGATGTTTGATGTCTGCTACAGCGAAGAATGGTAACCAACAGTTCTACCCTATTGCATACGGTATAGTCTCAGGCGAAGATGGCGATAATTGGGAATGGTTCCTTAGAAATCTAAAGAATGTTGTTGGATGTAGTAGGCGTATTGTTTTTCTTTCGGATCAAGGCACCGGTCTAGTTTCTGAAGTCTCTAAAGTGTTTCCTAATGATTATCATAGCTATTGCTATTATCACATGAAGAATAACATACCGCTGAAAAAGAAAGGAAATGAAAGAGTGTATCCGCATGTACTTGAAGCTTGGAGGCAAGCAGTATATGCTCTAACTCCAGGTGTGTTAATAAGACAGATATATGCACATTTTCTATGCATTTACCATTAATTTAACAAGTAAAATGACCATTCTCCGCGTCAGTAAGACGGAGAATAGTCATTCTCCGTGTGTTTTAAAACGGAGAATGGCCATTCTCCGTCCTGCATAGAACGGAGAATGTCATTCTCCGTTAGCTTTTGAACGGAGAATGACCATTCTCCGTCTTGCATAGAACGGAGAATATCATTTTCCGTTAGCTTTTGAACAGAGAATGACTATTATCCTTATGAGAATGCACTTATTTTTTCATAATTTTGTGAATTGACCTAATTCTTTAATACTTATTTGTTTTTCTGTATAAAGGTGGGTATAGACAAGCAATCAAGAAGATTTATGATCTGAATTGTGGTCATGTTGTGAATTGGATGAATAAACAAAAACCTGAACACTGGTCAAACGCATTCTTCCCGGGATGTAGATACGGTGAGGTTGCTTCTAGTTGTGCAGAGTCATTCAATGCATGGATAAAGGCTGAGAAGAAATTGCCTATATCAGCAATTGTAAATGTCATCCGTGTGAAGATGATGAAGATGATTTCGGATCGCCACAAGGATGCAATTGGTTTGAATAGCAAATTAACTCCATACGCTGAGGATATGCTGAAGCAGCTTACAGATGATGGCATGTGTTATAGGGTATATCGGTCCGGTGATTTCGAATTTGAGGTGATCGCAGATACTTCCTCCCATATGGTGAATCTTCTTGATTGTCATTGTAGTTGTCGTAGATGGAAGGTATATGGATTCCCATGCAGCCATGCAATACAATGCATCAGAGTTGGTTCAGATAAATCTGTTTACGACTTTGTGGAGCAGTATTGGACATCAGATTATTACCAGAAGTTATATTCATGTGGCCATTCGTCCAGTTCCAGATTGCGAAAAACAGTTTGAAAATAATCCCACTGATGTTGTTCTACCCCCTGTTCCGAAACGGGGTCCTGGACGACCAAAAGCGGACCGTTACAAGAGCAAATATGAGAACAAGGGAAAAGAGAAGAGAAAGATAATGTGCCAGAATTGTTTTGAATTATGCAATCACAATCGCAGCACTTGTCCTCTGCCTCCACGTGCTGCTATGGTGGTCAAGGGGGCAGCGCGCCCTCGTTAATACATACACATATATTCCTTCTTTTATATAACTGGAAATTGTTTTTTGAATACATATCTTACATTTTTTGATATCAATGGTAATAGTTTGAATTCTGCATATTTGATGTTTCACATATATATTAACAGCATAAGAACTTATTCTCCTTTATACTCTCTGACTTTATAATGTATTGAATGACCATTCTCCGTGTGTTTTAACACGGAGAATAATCATTTTCCGTTTTAGATACACGGAGAATGACCATTTATAAGTCAAAAATACAAGGAGAATAATCATTCTCCGCGTGTTTTAAAACGGAGAATGTCATTCTCCGCGTCAGTAAGACGGAGAATGCTCATTCTCTAGGTCAAAATACAAGGAGAATGGCATTCTCCGTCTCTTTTGACCCGGAGAATGACATTCTCCGTCTCATACGAAACGGAGAATGGCCATTCTCCGCGTCACTAAAACGGACAATGTTCCTTTCTAGGTCAAAAATACAAAGAATAATCATTCTTCGCGTGTTTTAAAACGGAGAATGCCATTCTCTGCATCAGTAAGACGGAGAATGCTCATTCTCTAGGTCAAAATACAAGGAGAATGGCATTCTCCGTCTCTTTTGACCCGGAGAATGACATTCTCCGTCTCATACGAAACGGAGAATGACCATTCTCCGCGTCCCTAAGACGGATAATGTTCCTTTCTAGGTCAAATACAAAGAATAATCATTCTCCGCGTGTTTTAAAACGGAGAATGTCATTCTCCGCGTCAGTAAGACGGAGAATGCTCATTCTCTAGGTCAAAATACAAGGAGAATGGCATTCTCCGTCTCTTTTGACCCGGAGAATGACATTCTCCGTCTATTTTGACACGGAGAATTGCATTCTCCGCGTCCCTAAGACGGATAATGTTCCTTTCTAGGTCAAATACAAAGAATAATCATTCTCCGCGTGTTTTAAAACGGAGAATGCCATTCTCCGCGTCAGTAAGACGGAGAATGCTCATTCTCTAGGTCAAAATACAAGGAGAATGGCATTCTCCGTCTCTTTTGACCCGGAGAATAACATTCTCCGTCTATTTTGACACAGAGAATTGCATTCTCCGCGTCCCTAAGACGGATAATGTTCCTTTCTAGGTCAAATACAAAGAATAATCATTCTCCGCGTGTTTTAAAACGGAGAATGCCATTCTCCGCGTCAGTAAGACGGAGAATGCTCATTCTCCAGGTCAAAATACAAGGAGAATGGCATTCTCCGTCTCTTTTGACCCGGAGAATGACATTCTCCGTCTATTTTGACACGGAGAATGGCCATTTCTAAGTTCCAAATGCACACATTATAGGTTTGTATTAACACAGATAATGACATTATAGGTTTGAATCAAACAACAGAACTTTAACAAAACAGATTTACATATATAGAACAATGTAAATTAGTCGAAAAATTGAATTTCATTACAAAGGAAAACAAATACATTACAAAAAAAACCTGACAAACAGAATATATGTAAGGAATTTGTTAGCCAATTTACATTGTCATTTTCTTTTATGGTACAAAAGGAACTGCACAGTCACTCATAAGCAAAAGCTTAGCCAAATTTAGCCTTCTCTTTACAATAGTATTGTGAACTTCTTTGTTTGTTTTCTTCTGTAAATCAAATGGAGCTCTCGACAACTTTTCAATATAATATGAAACATACAGCAGGCAGCTGGGTGATAGTTGCTGTGGGCATTCTTTGCAAACCTTGAGCTCTGTTGTTTCGTATTCCTGGATTGCTGGGCTTTTATTCCTCATCAATGCAATCTTATTTATTATAATTGGTTCGATTTTATTCTTCATGTATTTTGCATCCTGGATTCCCTTAGCGCCCGTGTTTTTCCGCAATGAGTTGTAGTGCGTCCAAACATAGGAGCTGAAGTTGAATGCCAGCAGCGTATAGTGTTTATTCTCCTCGCGGAAGAGTGGCACGAATAGCCATTCAATGTCATCTTCCAGCTCCATGATAAAATCTTCTATATCAACTTTGAAATTGTACAGTGCTCCAGATGTTGGTTTTTCTTCATCGACAATCTGGGCAGTACGCTGTTTTCCAAAAAAAAAACAAAAAATAATATCATGAGTTAGTTTTTTACAACACTATTAGTAGCTGTACACATTAATTTTTATTTTTCAGTTTTGATTCTTACCAATGAATGGGGCATCATGATTGCAGACCATTTACATTGTGCACCCTGCGAGCTTGACTGAATGTTCTTCCTTAAATCGGCTTGAACTTCGTTGATAAGCTTTATTAAGTAGTTCATAACATCGGCTTCTATTTCATCCTCATTTAGGATGTCTTGAAATTCTTTAGCATTTAACAACATGCTGACATCATTCGTTCTTCTTCTTATTTTACATTCTTCTGGAGCATTTGGAATGTACATGTATACATTATCACTGCACATAAATTTAGTTTCGATTATGATAATAATATAGGCTAATGATAAAATTGCATAAAAAATAACTCCAATAGAGAATGATCATTCTCCGTTATGAAATGGACGGAGAATGTCATTCTCCGTTATGAATTGGACGGAGAATGTCATTCTCCGTTTTAAATGGGACGGAGAATGATCATTCTCCGTTATAAAATAGACGGAGAATGTCATTCTCCGTCATTCTCCGTGTTAAAATAGACGGAGAATGTCATTCTCCGTATTAAAATAGACGGCGAATGGCATTCTCCGTTTTGTATTAACACGGGGAATGGCATTCTCCGTTTTGTATTAACACGGGGAATGGCATTCTCCCTTTATTTTGACCCAGAGAATGACATTCTCCGTCTCAATAAGGCGGAGAATGCTCATTCTTTAGGTCAAAATACAAGGAGAATGCCATTCTTCGTGTCGAAATAGACAGAGAATGCCATTCTCCGTTATAAAATAGACGGAGAATGGCATTCTCCGTGTCAGTAAGACGGAGAATGTTCATTTCTCTAGGTTAATGCAAGAAGAAAGGTCATTCTCCGTCTATTTTATAACGGAGAATGGCATTCTCCGTCTCATATAGACGGAGAATGCCATTCTCCGTCTCAAAATAGACGGAGAATGGCCATTTCTAGTTCAAATGACACAGAAAGGACATCCTCCGTGTATTTTATAGACGGAGAATGATCATTTTCATTTGCCGCGTCAATATAAACGGAGGATGATCATTCTCCGTTATAAATTGGACGGAGAATGTCATTCTTCGTTTTAAATGAGACGGAGAATGATCATTCTCCCTTGTGAATTGTACAGAAATTGGTTCAAGTTTAGAATACTTACGTTGGAGACATCCTTCTTGGGTATACGATGCTCCTGTATAGTTGCTTAGCTCATCGTCTGCAAGGTTCCAAAGTCTGAGCTTCGGACATTGCATCAGCATTTTTCCCTCTTTAACAAGCTTTGCTGTTTGAGGAGATTCTTCCTCAAGTTCTTCAGGAGCTGACATCTCCTTTTTATTGTCTACCTTCTCGGGGCTGGAAGGAGCTTTTTTTTTCCCAGCAGGAGCTACTTTCTTTCTGGGACTGGAAGGAGTTTTTCTTTTCCGACCAGGACCTGCCTTCTTACTTGTTGTAGCATCGGATGTTTTCTTCTTTTGCAATGTAGTAAAATCATCCTCATCTGCAGCATTTGATTGTTTTTTTAGTTCCAGCAGGTTCATTTGCTCTTGTGTAATGCTTTTGGGGAACTGCTTGAGTCTCCCCACTTTGCAATGCTTTAGCCATTGCTTCGAGGTTAACGATTGTATCATTCTTCTATTTGATTTCGTCATTCAACGATGCAACTTCCTCTAGAAGTTGCATGTTATCATTATTGAGCTTTTCATTCTCTTTTTTGAGATCCTCTGTCATTTTCACTGATATAAAAAACAAACAACAACAAGAGGTATGATGTCAATATTATATAATCTTCTTTTTAAAAACAATGAAAAATATTATTATCCGTTTACTTTAATTACATTCTCCGTGTCAAATTAAACGGAGAATGACCATTCTCTGTTACACTTACAAGGAGAAAGGTCATTCTCCGTGTCAAAATAGACGGAGAACGTCATTCTCCGCGTCAAAAAAGACGGAGAATGTCATTCTCCGTGTCAAAAAAGACGGAGAATGATAGACGGAGAATGTCCATTTCTATGTCAAAATACAAAAAATGTCATTCTCCGTGTTAAAATACTAGCGGAGAATGTCATTCTCCGTATTAAAATACACGGAGAATGGCATTTTCTAGGTCAAAACACACAGAAAACGTCATTCTCCGTGTACTTTGACACGGAGAATGGTCATTCTCCTTGTTAAGTAAAACGGAGAACGTCATTCTCCGCGTCAAAACAGACGGAGAATGTCATTCTCCGTGTCAAAAAAGACGGAGAATGTCATTCTCCGCGTCAAAATAGACGGATAATGTCATTCTCCGTGTTAAGCTAAACGGAGAATGGCCATTTCTATGTCAAAATACAGAGAATGTAATTCTCCGTGTTAAAATACTAGCGGAGAATGTCATTCTCCGTCTTAAAATAGACGGAGAATGTCATTCTAAGTGTGTTTTAATACGGAGAATGACATTCTCCGTCTATTTTGACACAGAGAATGACATTTTATAGGTCAAAACACACAGAAAACTTCATTCTCCGTGTACTTTGACACGGAGAATGGTCATTCTCCTTGTTAGATACAGATAATTACAGATTAAAATAGACAAAAAATATAAAATCTTACCTTTTAGAAGTAGCTCCTCAACACGTTGACGAAGCTTCTCATTATCAGCAGTAAGCTCAGACTTCTGCTTTCTCAGGGAGTCTAGTTCCGACCCCTATGCCTCCAGTTCTTCAACTCGCTTACGGAGTTTCTTATTATCATCAATAAGGAGCGATTTCTCGTTCCTTAAAGAGTCTAACTCCTTCTCCAAGCCATCAGCAACGAGCCCCACAGCACGTTGTTGGGCTACATCTGCCGCTAGTTGCTGGGCTCTTTCCTGGAGTTGCTCATTCTCAGCGATAAGCTGAGATTTCTCCTGCAAGACACGCAACATATCTACATTGTCAGCTGTAGAGGGTGCTGGTGCTTGAGCTTCAGTTTGTGGTTCTTCTTCATCAACAGAATTATCTCCACCTTCTATACATTGCTGCTCTGCTGGGACTTCTTCAAGTTCATCAACATTCAATGCAACAAGATCCTTGAATATCAAATCCGAATCCATTTGAGCACCTTGATATTCATTTTTTAGGAATATCGAGATTTTATTTCCATCCCATGTATCGAATCTCGGAGATGCGACTGTTGGTTTGCACTTCCTCTCTATCAGTTGACTGTGCTCTGCAAACCAATACAAGAAGTATATCGTACAACCTTCAATCTTCTTGTACGATATATCAACATCACCATCTTCAGATTTTGTAACAGTCCTCTTTATGCTGTCCATGACGTACCCCAGTATAATCCGAGGCCAACAGATGCTTTTTATAACATCTGTGCTCTCCACCAGAGCGAAGAACTTGTATGGCAAGTTCGACCCCCCCATTCTGGTGAAGAATGCTGTTTGGCACAAGTTGAATACTATTAACTTGGCCAATTCATCAGGACTTGCATTTTCGCCCCCCAGCAGCTCTAAGATCCTTTTCCTAACTTCTGCGTTTGAGACTTCAGCATTTTTTTCCCTTGGAATTTTTCAGCAATCTTGTGAAGTGTTCTGTACACATGTTGAATGAGTCTGCTGGTGGGGGGTCTTCTGCTTTTCAGTGATGATCTTCAAATACTTCTCATCAACTTCAGTGTCATCATTCATTGGCAGACCGAAAATGGTTGCCATCTCATCAGCAGTTGGTGCTACCTTGACACTGCTGCTCAATTGGAAATATCCAATTCCATCTTCTTCCAAATAAGTCCCCATCAAGTTCTCCAGACCTTGGGTGACTTTAGATAGTTCTGATTTTTTCACCTTAGTTCTGTAGAATACATCTACGAAGTTGTAGAATCCTACATTCTTGAAGCTTTCAACAACTGCTTCAGGCAAATGGCCAAACTTTTCCTTCACCTCATCCATGAGAGAGAGTATTGGGGTGAATGTTGCACGGAAAAGTCTTTCTTCTTTGTTCCTGACAGTTTTTTTTCCTAAAAACAACAACAATTAGGTTTACGTCAACATTCTTCTTTATTATAATAAGGAGAAAGCCATTCTCCTGCATTAACCTAGAGAAGAATGTTGACGTAAACCTAGAGAAGAATGTTGACGTAAACCTAATTGTTGTTGTTTTTAGGAAAAAAAACTGTCAGGAACAAAGAAGAAAGACTTTTCCGTGCAACATTCACCCCAATACTCTCTCTCATGGATGAGGTGAAGGAAAAGTTTGGCCATTTGCCTGAAGCAGTTGTTGAAAGCTTCAAGAATGTAGGATTCTACAACTTCGTAGATGTATTCTACAGAACTAAGGTGAAAAAATCAGAACTATCTAAAGTCACCCAAGGTCTGGAGAACTTGATGGGGACTTATTTGGAAGAAGATGGAATTGGATATTTCCAATTGAGCAGCAGTGTCAAGGTAGCACCAACTGCTGATGAGATGGCAACCATTTTCGGTCTGCCAATGAATGATGACACTGAAGTTGATGAGAAGTATTTGAAGATCATCACTGAAAAGCAGAAGACCCCCCACCAGCAGACTCATTCAACATGTGTACAGAACACTTCACAAGATTGCTGAAAAATTCCAAGGGAAAAAAATGCTGAAGTCTCAAACGCAGAAGTTAGGAAAAGGATCTTAGAGCTGCTGGGGGGCGAAAATGCAAGTCCTGATGAATTGGCCAAGTTAATAGTATTCAACTTGTGCCAAACAGCATTCTTCACCAGAATGGGGGGGTCGAACTTGCCATACAAGTTCTTCGCTCTGGTGGAGAGCACAGATGTTATAAAAAGCATCTGTTGGCCTCGGATTATACTGGGGTACGTCATGGACAGCATAAAGAGGACTGTTACAAAATCTGAAGATGGTGATGTTGATATATCGTACAAGAAGATTGAAGGTTGTACGATATACTTCTTGTATTGGTTTGCAGAGCACAGTCAACTGATAGAGAGGAAGTGCAAACCAACAGTCGCATCTCCGAGATTCGATACATGGGATGGAAATAAAATCTCGATATTCCTAAAAAATGAATATCAAGGTGCTCAAATGGATTCGGATTTGATATTCAAGGATCTTGTTGCATTGAATGTTGATGAACTTGAAGAAGTCCCAGCAGAGCAGCAATGTATAGAAGGTGGAGATAATTCTGTTGATGAAGAAGAACCACAAACTGAAGCTCAAGCACCAGCACCCTCTACAGCTGACAATGTAGATATGTTGCGTGTCTTGCAGGAGAAATCTCAGCTTATCGCTGAGAATGAGCAACTCCAGGAAAGAGCCCAGCAACTAGCGGCAGATGTAGCCCAACAACGTGCTGTGGGGCTCGTTGCTGATGGCTTGGAGAAGGAGTTAGACTCTTTAAGGAACGAGAAATCGCTCCTTATTGATGATAATAAGAAACTCCGTAAGCGAGTTGAAGAACTGGAGGCACAGGGGTCGGAACTAGACTCCCTGAGAAAGCAGAAGTCTGAGCTTACTGCTGATAATGAGAAGCTTCGTCAACGTGTTGAGGAGCTACTTCTAAAAGGTAAGATTTTATATTTTTTGTCTATTTTAATCTGTAATTATCTGTATCTAACAAGGAGAATGACCATTCTCCGTGTCAAAGTACACGGAGAATGAAGTTTTCTGTGTGTTTTGACCTATAAAATGTCATTCTCCGTGTCAAAATAGACGGAGAATGTCATTCTCCGTATTAAAACACACTTAGAATGACATTCTCCGTCTATTTTAAGACGGAGAATGACATTCTCCGCTAGTATTTTAACACGGAGAATTATATTTTCTGTATTTTGACATAGAAATGGCCATTCTCCGTTTAGCTTAACACGGAGAATGACATTATCCGTCTATTTTGACGCGGAGAATGACATTCTCCGTCTTTTTTGACACGGAGAATGACATTCTCCGTCTGTTTTGACGCGGAGAATGACGTTCTCCGTTTTACTTAACAAGGAGAATGACCATTCTCCGTGTCAAAGTACACGGAGAATGACGTTTTCTGTGTGTTTTGACCTAGAAAATGCCATTCTCCGTGTATTTTAATACGGAGAATGACATTCTCCGCTAGTATTTTAACACGGAGAATGACATTTTCTGTATTTTGACATAGAAATGGACATTCTCCGTCTATTTTGACTCGGAGAATGACATTCTCCGTCTTTTTTGACACGGAGAATGACATTCTCCGTCTGTTTTGACGCGGAGAATGACGTTCTCCGTCTATTTTGACACGGAGAATGACCTTTCTCCTTGTAAGTGTAATAGAGAATGGTCATTCTCCGTTTAATTTGACACGGAGAATGTAATTAAAGTAAACGGATAATAATATTTTTCATTGTTTTTAAAAAGAAGATTATATAATATTGACATCATACCTCTTGTTGTTGTTTGTTTTTTATATCAGTGAAAATGACAGAGGATCTCAAAAAAGAGAATGAAAAGCTCAATAATGATAACATGCAACTTCTAGAGGAAGTTGCATCGTTGAATGACGAAATCAAACAGAAGAATGATACAATCGTTAACCTCGAAGCAATTGCTAAAGCATTGCAAAGTGGGGAGACTCAAGCAGTTCCCCAAAAGCATTACACAAGAGCAAATGAACCTGCTGGAACTAAAAAACAATCAAATGCTGCAGATGAGGATGATTTTACTACATTGCAAAAGAAGAAAACATCCGATGCTACAACAAGTAAGAAGGCAGGTCCTGGTCGGAAAAGAAAAACTCCTTCCAGTCCCAGAAAGAAAGTAGCTCCTGCTGGGAAAAAAAAGCTCCTTCCAGCCCCGAGAAGGTAGACAATAAAAAGGAGATGTCAGCTCCTGAAGAACTTGAGGAAGAATCTCCTCAAACAGCAAAGCTTGTTAAAGAGGGAAAAATGCTGATGCAATGTCCGAAGCTCAGACTTTGGAACCTTGCAGACGATGAGCTGAAGCAACTATACAGGAGCATCGTATACCCAAGAAGGATGTCTCCAACGTAAGTATTCTAAACTTGAACCAATTTCTGTACAATTCACAAGGGAGAATGATCATTCTCCGTCTCATTTAAAACGAAGAATGACATTCTCCGTCCAATTTATAACGGAGAATGATCACGGAGAATGATCATTCTCCGTTTATATTGACGTGGCAAATGAAAATGATCATTCTCCGTCTATAAAATACACGGAGGATGTCCTTTCTGTGTCATTTGAACTAGAAATGGCCATTCTCCGTCTATTTTGAGACGGAGAATGGCATTCTCCGTGTTTAAACACACGGAGAATGGCATTCTCCGTCTATATGAGACGGAGAATGCCATTCTCCGTTATAAAATAGACGGAGAATGACCTTTCTTCTTGCATTAACCTAGAGAAATGAACATTCTCCGTCTTACTGACACGGAGAATGCCATTCTCCGTCTATTTTATAACGGAGAATGGCATTCTGTCTATTTCGACACGGAGAATGGCATTCTCCTTATATTTTGACCTAAAGAATGAGCATTCTCCGCCTTATTGAGACGGAGAATGTCATTCTCTGGGTCAAAATAAAGGGAGAATGCCATTCCCCGTGTTAATACAAAACGGAGAATGCCATTCGCCGTCTATTTTAATACGGAGAATGACATTCTCCGTCTATTTTAACACGAGAATGACGGAGAATGACATTCTCCGTCTATTTTATAACGGAGAATGATCATTCTCCGTCCCATTTAAAACGGAGAATGACATTCTCCGTCCAATTCATAACGGAGAATGACATTCTCCGTCCATTTCATAACGGAGAATGATCATTCTCTATTGGAGTTATTTTTTATGCAATTTTATCATTAGCCTATATTATTATCATAATCGAAACTAAATTTATGTGCAGTGATAATGTATACATGTACATTCCAAATGCTCCAGAAGAATGTAAAATAAGAAGAAGAACCAATGATGTCAGCATGTTGTTAAATGCTAAAGAATTTCAAGACATCCTAAATGAGGATGAAATAGAAGCCGGTGTTATGAACTACTTAATAAAGCTTATCAACGAAGTTCAAGCCGATTTAAGGAAGAACATTCAGTCAAGCTCGCAGGGTGCACAATGTAAATGGTCTGCAATCATGATGCCCCATTCATTGGTAAGAATCAAAACTGAAAAATAAATATTAATGTGTACAGCTACTAATAGTGTTGTAAAAAACTAACTCATGATATTATTTTTTGTTTTTTTTCTTCTGGAAAACAGCGTACTGCCCAGATTGTCGATGAAGAAAAACCAACATCTGGAGCACTGTACAATTTCAAAGTTGATATAGAAGATTTTATCATGGAGCTGGAAGATGACATTGAATGGCTATTCGTGCCACTCTTCCGCGAGGAGAATAAACACTATACGCTGCTGGCATTCAACTTCAGCTCCTATGTTTGGACGCACTACAACTCATTGCGGAAAAACACGGGCGCTAAGGGAATCCAGGATGCAAAATACATGAAGAATAAAATCGAGCCAATTATAATAAATAAGATTGCATTGATGAGGAATAAAAGTCCAGCAATCCAGGAATACGAAACAACAGAGCTCAAGGTTTGCAAAGAATGTCCACAGCAACTATCACCCAGCTGCCTGCTGTATGTTTCATATTATATTGAAAAGTTGTCGAGAGCTCCATTTGATTTACAGAAGAAAACAAACAAAGAAGTTCACAATACTATTGTAAAGAGAAGGCTAAATTTGGCTAAGCTTTTGCTTATGAGTGACTGTGCAGTTCCTTTTGTACCATAAAAGAAAATGACAATGTAAATTGGCTAACAAATTCCTAACATATATTCTGTTTGTCAGGTTTCTTTTGTAATGTATTTGTTTTCCTTTGTAATGAAATTCAATTTTTCGACTAATTTACATTGTTCTATATATGTAAATCTGTTTTGTTAAAGTTCTGTTGTTTGATTCAAACCTATAATGTCATTATCTGTGTTAATACAAACCTATAATGTGTGCATTTGGAACTTAGAAATGGCCATTGGCCATTCTCCGTTTCGTATGAGACGGAGAATGTCATTCTCCGGGTCAAAAGAGACGGAGAATGCCATTCTCCTTGTATTTTGACCTAGAGAATGAGCATTCTCCGTTTTACTGATGCAGAGAATGGCATTCTCCGTTTTAAAACACGCGGAGAATGATTATTCTTTGTATTTTTGACCTAGAAAGGAACATTGTCCGTCTTAGTGACGCGGACGGAGAATGTCATTCTCCGGGTCAAAAGAGACGGAGAATGCCATTCTCCTTGTATTTTGACCTACAGAATGAGCATTCTCCGTCTTACTGACGCGGGGAATGGCATTCTCCGTTTTAAAACATGCGGAGAATGATTATTCTCCTTGTATTTTTGACTTATAAATGACCATTCTCCGTGTATCTAAAACGGAGAATGATTATTCTCCGTGTTAAAATACACGGAGAATGGTCATTCAATACATTATAAAGTCAGAGAGTATAAAGGAGAATAAGTTCTTTTGCTGTTAATATATATGTGAAACATCAAATATGCAGAATTCAAACTATTACCATTGATATCAAAAAATGTAAGATATGTATTCAAAAAACAATTTCCAGTTATATAAAAGAAGGAATATATGTGTATGTATTAACGAGGGGGCGCTGCCCCCTTGACCACCATAGCAGCACGTGGAGGCAGAGGACAAGTGCTGTGATTGTGATTGCATAATTCAAAACAATTCTGGCACCTTATTTTTCTCTTCTCTTTTCCCTTGTTCTCATATTTGCTCTTGTAACGGTCCGCTTTTGGTCGTCCAGGACCCCGTTTCGGAACAGGGGGTAGAACAACATCAGTGGGATTATTTTCAAACTGTTTTTCGCAATCTGGAACTGGACGAATGACACATGAATATAACTTCTGGTAATAATCTGATGTCCAATACTGCTCCACAAAGTCGTAAACAGATTTATCTGAACCAACTCTGATGCATTGTATTGCATGGCTGCATGGGAATCCATATACCTTCCATCTACGACAACTACAATGACAATCAAGAAGATTCACCATATGGGAGGAAGTATCTGCGATCACCTCAAATTCGAAATCACCGGACCGATATATCCTATAACACATGCCATCATCTGTAAGCTGCTTCAGCATATCCTCAGCGTATGGAGTCAATTTGCTATTCAAACCAATTGCATCCTTGTGGCGATCCGAAATCATCTTCATCATCTTCACACGGATGACATTTACAATTGCTGATATAGGCAATTTCTTCTCAGCCTTTATCCATGCATTGAATGACTCTGCACAACTAGAAGCAACCTCACCGTATCTACATCCCGGGAAGAATGCGTTTGACCAGTGTTCAGGTTTTTGTTTATTCATCCAATTCACAACATGACCACAATTCAGATCATAAATCTTCTTGATTGCTTGTCTATACCCACCTTTATACAGAAAAACAAATAAGTATTAAAGAATTAGGTCAATTCACAAAATTATGAAAAAATAAGTGCATTCTCATAAGGATAATAGTCATTCTCCGTTCAAAAGCTAACGGAGAATGATATTCTCCGTTCTATGCAAGACGGAGAATGGTCATTCTCCGTTCAAAAGCTAACGGAGAATGACATTCTCCGTTCTATGCAGGACGGAGAATGGCCATTCTCCGTTTTAAAACACACGGAGAATAGTCATTCTCCGTCTTACTGACGCGGAGAATGGTCATTTTCCTTGTTAAATTAATGGTAAATGCATAGAAAATGTGCATATATCTGTCTCATTAACACACCTGGAGTTAGAGTATATACTGCTTGCCTCCAAGCTTCAAGTACATGCGGATACACTCTTTCATTTCCTTTCTCTTTCAGCGGTATGTTATTCTTCATGTGATAATAGCAATAGCTATGATAATCATTAGGAAACACTTTAGGGACTTCAGAAACTAGACCGGTGCCTTGATCCGAAAGAAAAACAATACGCCTACTACATCCAACAACATTCTTTAGATTTCTAAGGAACCATTCCCAATTATCGCCATCTTCGCCTGAGACTATACCGTATGCAATAGGGTAGAACTGTTGGTTACCATTCTTCGCTGTAGCAGACATCAAACATCCTCTAAACCTCCCTGTAAGGAAAGTGGCATCCAAATATAGCATCGGACGACAATATTGAAAGCCTTCTGCGCAAGCCCCATATGAAAGAAAAAGCCGCTCAAACCTTATTGATGAATCATCTTTCTGGAAGTCGATAACGGAACCATTATTGGTTTCCTTTACCTTGTTCACATACCAACACAAGTCACTGTAAGATCTAACATCATCTCCGTACATTTCCTGGTGCACCAGCCTAATTCCGTGGTATGCCTGTCCATATGTAACAGATAAGCCGTAGTCGACCTTGAAATCATCGACAACAGATTTTGCGGACTTTTTAGGATGCATCCGAACAATGTCACTAACCAAACTTTTCACAAACTTTGCTGGAACAACCAGATTACCTTTATCCATATAGCCAGCTCCACAATTATGTTCTCCCACATACCTCTTCACCTCAAAAATTTGATTATCTTTCGAAATAGATATAGCATAGAAGCTCCACAAACAAGCATGTGTCTTGTAATTCTTGCAACAAACAGTATACCTCCCCCGCTCAGATTTCAAAATGTGGAATGGATGACGAGATTCAAAACATACCTTTCTAACAGCATTCCTAACTTCTTCAACACCATTTAGAAAAATCTGACCAACACCAGTAATTGATCCAGGCCACATATCCGATTTCCTCTTCTTCACTGTCTCAGTTGAGCCCTCATAAAATTGTACTACTCGTTTGTCCTTTACAGTAGGAGAACATCTACTCAAAGAACTAGAAGAGGAAGACGAAGGTCTCATGTGAAAGCTTTGACAAGGAAAAGATGTTGATGAAGAACATGGAGAGTGTATTTGCTCCACATATATATCAAAAACTCACATCATGAGTACCGTTAAAACCACCAACCAATGAGCGAAGCCAAAAATCACTTTCAACATACAGTTCAGTCCCATCAGAGTGCAAAAACCTGAAACGGAAGGAAAGTGGATCCAAAGAAGTCCATCGATCGCACACTTTATTCTTTAAAAAATCCACGGTACTTTCATGTGTGACACGACAGGAAACTATGTCTCCCTTAAAACAAATGTTAACTAAACAACTTGATTCCATATCTTCCCCCCCTGATAACATAAAAACATAAGAGGCCACAAATAGAACAATAAAATTCTCATCTAATAATGATTATTCTCCGTCTAAAAATAACGGAGAATAAATATCCTCAGTTGGAACTAACTTATAATGATCATTCTCCGTCTAAAGTAAAACGGAGAATGTCATTCTCCGTCCTAATTAAGACGGAGAATGTCATTCTCCGTCCTAACTAAGACGGATAATGTCATTCTCTGTTCAAATTAAGACGGAGAATGGCATTCTCCGTCCTAATTAAGACGGAGAATAACATTCTCCGTCCTAAAAACATACGGATAATGATCTTTATAAGAAGTAATTGTCATTCTCCTTTAAAATATAACGGAGAATGCTATTCGCATAAAATAACAAGATTAAATGTCTCACTAACATTTTCTAAGTTAATAATCTTCATAACAAAATCAAATTCAGCATAAATTTCGAGATATACGAAGCTGATGGATGAATTTCTACAGATCTGAACTCTCACCTTGTTTTAAGATCTATAAAAAGAAAAGAAGAAGATCTTCTATCCACAATTGACCTAATCGCCGGAAACCACGAAGATGATGTTGATGATGATGATGATCGATGATGATGAAGGATGATCGACGTTCGACTGACGAAAACCACAGTGAACTACGAACGATTCTGCGATCTCTAATAAAGATTATATCAATGGATTTCAAATTTCTCGTGAAGAAGAAGAATACGAATTTCTCAATCCAAATCCGAGTTTGCGAATTCATAATTATATATAGATGTCCAAATTTACGCGAAGGGGTATTTTTGGAATTATGATAATGGCTTTGTAAATACATAGCAACTAGAGAGAATCTTGAAATATTTAACGTGTAAAAACTTAATTCTGGACATTTCATAAAAATAATCCAGCGGGTGGGCATTTCATAAAAGCCCACCCCGAAATTGGGCTTCTCAACAATTTTCAGATTTATTTGTCCCTAAAATTAAGGCTTTGTGGCTTTGCCAATCCCATTATTGTGTGAGAGGTCCTGGATGATGATGATATAATTACGGGCTTGTGAGTATTTCATACGTTTACCTTTTGCAGAAAACTTAAAGACTGAACTTTAGCATTATTATTATTTATTGATTATTTTCATAGTATAGGTCACCCAATCCACCGGTCCCTTTGGATATATGGAATTTTGGGTGAGTTAATTTCATGTTTTTTAAATACTAATTGATAATGATACAAAGGAGACCACATCATTTCACTGTTTGATGGATTATAATTAAAGGATTTTAGGACTAATGGAATGTGGATTAACATAACATATCACTGAGCTGTCGTAGATGGAAGCTTTTGGCATATTCGTTGCGCGAGTTGAAGGCAATAAATATTTTACTGCCGAGTTTTTTTTTTTTTTTTTTTGAAATATGCATAACAAATTATGTTCTAAAAGGCGCGGTGCCTAGGCGCTAGGCGCCGGGTGCCCGCCCGATGTCCGCTTAGGTGCCCGCCTAGTCCCCTTATGTCCGACTATGCATGTTTTGGGGTTTTATGGATTTTTTCTCCAATTTTTAGTAGATTTTTTTGGATTTTATTTTATTTTTTTGAACTGCCTAGATCTAGGGAGCCCCTAGGCACCTGCCTAGGCGGGCTAGGTGCTAGGCGGAAGGTGCCCACCCGACTATCGCCTTGTGCTTTTCACAACCTTGATAACAAATGAAAGGGTATATGCTTGAGCAAGGAAGGCCTCGGCCATACTTGAAACTTGAAAGGAGAAATATAATCAAACTGAAAGATGTAAATAATGGAAAACATTGGTTAAATATTTTACTTCTGAGATATATGCTTGAGCAAGTAAGGCCTCAGCCATACTAGAAGCTTGAGCAAGTAAGGCCTCAGCCATACTAGAAACTTGAAAGGAGAAATATAACAAACTGAAATTTGTAAATATTGGGAAACATTGCATCAAAAATTGTAGATAATGCAGCTTGGAGATTCAAATCTGAATAAGTCTTTTCCAAGTTGCCCATAGGCACTGTTATGCATTTTTTCCTTTGCAGGATAATGCATATATTATCATCTAAAAGAGTTTCAAGATCACCCTAATAGGAAATTAGGGGGGCTAGAACGGATATAAAGTATTTGTTGTCTTTTTGTTATTATCACTCCCCTTCCTATCCCACATTGTCAAGTAATAGATGCAAAGGAATAATGGACGATGTTCCCAAGTCAAAAGGTAATTGAAAACTAACCGATCTTCGGTAGAAATAACTGATTTTTCTTTGATAAGGTGACAGGACCAATTCCCATCAATTGAATGCTTCATGCCTAGAAAGCTATTGAGGAGAATTCAAACAACATGTATACAGGGTGGCAAAGCAATATGCAAACTGGATTCTATATATCTAAGTAAAGACACCAATGAATATTGTATACAAATATGCTGTACATTTAAACTCAATATATCTAATTCATGGTAGTCAAAGGCGCGCCTCGCAGCAAGGCACAACATCTGCGCCTCGCACCTCACTAGGCGATGCGCCTTTCTCCGGTGCATCCAAGGCACACCTTAGGTGCGTCTTTCAGCAAGGCACAACCAAGAAAAGGTGCGCCCATGAGTGCCTTATATGTTTTTTAATTTTTTACAAAATAAATTGAGGCATGGAAATAGCCCTTACCGAGGTAGTCCTTTCCACGGTAGCCAAAGTTGGCTACAGTTGAACTTGAAAAACGAAAATTTACTAAAAGTGTGGTAGGCAAAATACAAATTATTGTTAGTTTTGTTGAGTACTATTGTTGCTCTTCTGGTTCACTTGGTTTTGTTAGTATGTTTTTGTTGCTTTTAATATGTTATTTGGTTTTATTTCTTACGTTACTAATTTACTAATTTATTTATGTATATTTTTGTTATTTTGTATGTTCATATGAGATTCCTTATATTATTTTATGCTTCCTGTGTTTGTATTATATCTAGGTTGAATAAACTAAATTCCTTGCTCATTTGTGGGAACCTTGAGATCTTTGCAAGAGTAGTGATCTTTGGAATTAAGAGGGTGTGTAACAGGATTTCCAGTCTGTAAATACAGTTGTTAACATTTGCTATACTATGCTACCCCACACTTGAAGTACTATCTGAATGAGGCAAATACTATTACCTTTATACCCCAAACATCTGACTGCATTTTCCAACTGAAAGGGAAAGTTACTACCAAACTCGTGTTGTACATCCGGAATAAAGTTAAGAAACTGAGGATACTTGGCACATCCCCCTTCTTCCCGGTCATCACAAGGGAAATGAAAACCGAGTTTCCAGCAATATTCTTCGATTCTAGTATGATAAGCTGAAATAATTTTGTGATCTATATTCTTAGATTTTCTAAATCATATAATTTACTTCCAGCAGGCTTTTTTGCCTCGTACTGTACTAGTGTTTAGTCAGGCCGTCTTCTAAATCATTTGATCATTTGCTCTTTTGCAGATAGAACATGTCAATTTTGAATAGTCTTTTTAACTTTTCAAACTAGGGTTTTCTCAGCTGTAGAATGTTTAATATTGTATACTAACGTGGAGTTTTTTTTTTTCCTTTTGCAGTGAGTCCACAACTGCCAGCACACTTGTGGCCTAGAATCACTTTTTGGAGGAAAATAATTACTTCTTGAAATTAGCCAAAACCTACTTGTCGTAGGTAGACATGAGACTTGTATGAATGTTCACAATGATAATACTATTTTGAGTGCTTTGATGTATTAGATTTTTTCCATTTTCTTCTCTGGTATTGTTTTGAGTAGCAGTACTTATTTACCAATATTTTATGAGAGAGCAAAGCTGTTGGTTTAACTAATGTTAAAAATTCCGGGCAATTAAGGAAGCACCTAATGGAGGATAACAAGATGGAGGGATGAAGTTATTCTGACCACCTTCACATTCGTGCTATTAGATTAATTCTATAGTTTCAGAACTAAATATTGTGATGTCTGCAATGGGATCTTGAAGTATCTGTTGACAGCAGACTTCTTGGTAGAAATTCTTCCAGAAATAAGTGGATTCATTCGCGATATAAACGAATTCATTGTAGGTATGCTACTGAGTATATATTGATTCAAGGGTGAATTGGATGGGCTGGTGCCGAGTATAGGGTTTGTAAGGTTTAACTGTGGTTTTTCTTTTGAGATGATGCTAAGCTGTGTTAGCTTGGGTTGCATTTGAATTTTTATTGACGAATTACGTTCGCCTCGAGTTCGATCAGTTTATATGGTAATCTGATGACTCTGAATGTGGTGGTCTGTTTGATATGCTGGAGCAGATCAATATTTCTTTACATAATTGCTGCTACTTTTGTTGGAAATAGCATAGGGCACTGTTGGAAATAGCTACAATGGCCCTTGATTATACGGAGGTGATCTTCCTTGTAGAGAAGTTGTTTCGCCTCACAAGCAAATAAAGGCGAGCTGATGGTGATTAATTGTCCCTACAGTTGGATCCAATGTATGTCAACCGATTAGTGATTGAATGTCGACTACTTAGCGGCGCCCTTTAGGTAGTGACGGACCAGCGGATGGCTTTAGTTAGACCAAGTTTTAAAACCTAGGAATGTTTAGCGACGACTTAGTGACATATCGATAAATACTTTAGGGAAAGATTAGCAACGAATATTAGTTTCTGATACACATTTGGGAATTTCTTGCCTTCCGTCGTTAAACTGTAAAGAAAAAATATCAAAAATAAAGAATAAGATTGAAAACATGTCTGATACATATAACAACCACTGCTAGTCATGGAAACAAAGTATCTAAATAAAGAAACGCATAAATAAGAAATGATACAACAACCAAGAAAAAACTCTGATTCATAATATAAATCCATAAGCTAACACATAATACAAGTCCATAAGTCTGATACATAACAAATGTCTGATGCATAGCAAGAAAATACAACGACGATTGATTTGGTGGTGGCGTTGGCGCTCCTTGGAAATGGCGCATGACATCCTTCGGAAGTGAAGTGAGGATTGATCAAATCAGCTCGATCATGCCCTGGGCAGCAGGGACATGGGAGGCGCTGAAGTATCTCCAGACCTCATCTCGTCCAATGCCGCCTTCACCTACACCATGTCGAATGCGAATGTTACTGTGATACATATATCTAAATTGTGTGATAATAATACGATATAAATGTAGGTGTCATAATACGATATACCCAGTCTTCCTCTTCTTCATCCTCATGATCTTCATCTTCATCATCTTTATCTTTCCTCAAATTCTTCTTCTAATTCATCTTCCTTCTCCCAATACCTCTTCTTGATCTTGGACAATGCCAATTGTTTGGGTGTGAGCTAAGTCTTGTAAATCTTTTTGTCACCTCCGTTTTCCTCTAGAGTAATGCAAACTTCCAAATCATCGGATACGTCCGAATGTTGACCCATAAGTTGAGGCTCATCAACTTCATCCTCATGGTATGCTAGCTCTCCAACATTGAACGTGTTTCTAGTTTTAGTCTTGCATACAATCTACCAACCAAATCGATCTCTATGTCATCTAGGATAACTTGTGAAATGGACTTGAACAACTTGACTTGCCAACACAAAAGAGCCATACCCATTATCTCTGTCGAGGGTTTACGTACATCGACAAATTCAAATTGTGTCAATTTTCACTATTGGTTGGTGTTATATCAGGCCAGTCACATTTGAACACCATAATGTTCATATCATCAAAAAAATGCCGTAATCCTTTGTATATTTTCTAGCATCAATGTCACACCCCAGTACCGAATACGGATAACGTGGGTATGACATGGCTAGCTATGCACTACGGAATACACCAGTTCCCCATAATACGATCATGGCTGTCCTTAGACATGGGGGTATATACTACAAAATCACTTATAGTCACACATAACATACTATGTCTTAATCATCAGCCAAGAAACATGAATATAGAACATATAAGGTAAAGCAATAAGGCATCCCCAACGCTCTATAAAAATAATCGTGAACATAGCTATACAAAAATAGAGAGCTACCACAGTATCAACTATACATTATCACATCGTTGCCTGCAGTTTTGAATATAATAAAATCAATATGGTAGGAACAACCTCCAAAAATAACATGTTAACAAGTGCCTGGCGGCTAAACACCCATAAAATTAAAATAAAAGTGTAGTGGAGAAGAAACTCACTCACGATCCTCGACGACCATCCTTAGGGTGAGCAGTATCGGGATAGAAGTACGCTGGGTCCTCAGGCTCCGCTACTAGATCTGTCCAAATAAAGCCAGAGATGTCAATTCCCTAATAGTAAGCACCACAAGAAAGTACAAGTAAATGAAACAAGAATCCAACGACTATATACATACATAGTAACATGTATTCCATCGTCGAAGCAATAATCCACCCCTATACCAAACAACCGTAAGGGGTATAGTACTACGTCAAAACAAAGTACAACTCTAGACCATGGACAAGTGAGAGAGTACACAATCAATTAGTTTAATAGATCGGTCAAACAGTTACTACAACTTGCTGGATTAATATTTAGGTTATCCCAGTAATGCAATATATGGATCCTCATATCGTGCATGCGGTGTCGAAGCAGGACTTGCCAAACCATACAACTATGAATGGTCAGTAATAGTTGGTGGTGCCCTTCTCAAGCAATCACCGGGTCAGTAACAATCTCAATAACGGTCCCAGTACTCATATATAGTAAAATAATGGGTCGATAACAATAATAAAAGCCAGATCCTGCACTACACCTAGACGGATGGCATACCACAATATTCGGTGGCTGACCAACAAATGCACGATATCAGGATCTTGTTCCTTCTCTATGAATCTATGTGTTTTAAGTTACCTAATTAACCATAATGATTATGTTGATTCCCGTATAGAGGATACACGATCATCCATCCTAGATGTCGTACCGCAGGAAATTCGTATTGGTTCCCAAATGTTTCAATCTAGATTCATCATGAGCACAGATTCAGCATTAAATATACATATACTCCTTCTAGGCTACGCTACGCTACGATCATTGACTAACTACGAAGGAATCCATACAGGAAGTAACATGATATATAATATAATATAAGTAGAACAAGATATCACACCTCACTATACAAGAAACATATAATAGCACCGCAGTTCACAAGTGAACATGAGCCCCTCAGTGTGATAACATGGCGAGTACCTCAGAGGGTAAGCTAGTAATCATATAGTACGGATACAGTGTAATCAGGTCAGAAATATGGACAATTAGGTAGTAAATCATAACATATTCAACATCAACAGTTTCTTAGTTTATAAGCCATCATGAGTATCGAGTTTGAGATACGATTACTGGACACTATAATATCCATACAATCCATTGAGTAACAACTCAAGTTAACCAATCAGTAATTCAATAATACTTGGATGGGACAATAAGTATAACCTAATCCAAGTTAAGCAGCTATCAAGCAAGGGCAAAGAATAAATATAAAATCACTAGGACAAGGTTCGGGAAGAACTAAACTCCTGTACCGTACATCTGTGTACTGACCCAGAAGCTATCCCAAAGAAGGGTAGGCCACTGATATACCAGCGGTACATCGGTAACAACGTACCGACGGTATACTGAAAACACCAATCCTAAACAAAACCAAACTAGGGCAAACACTATCAGAGCGGTATATTGTCGGTATATTAGCAATGATACACCGACGATATGCTAGAAAATCACTCATTCGGGATAGAACCTCACAGAAATAAAATCCTATAGGACCGGTATACTAGCGGTACATCAACAGCGATATATTGACAGTATACCGTCTGCACAAAAATTGTGTAGACACAGCTCATGAAATGGGTTTTCGGGAGCAAGATTATACTTCAATCTACCCCATTGCTATTCTAACACATTTTGATGCTAAGGATAGGTCTCATACAACATATATAACTAGGTTTGATAATAAAAACCTAAGTATCACAACTGATAGTTACACCTTAGTATTATAAAAATCTAACCTAGAACCAAAACCTAGGTCAAAACAAATCAACACCAATCACAATGAAATGAACCATGATGAAAGATAAGTACAGTTACACATGTTTTGGACAAAACTAAGCACACAATACAAAAGAAAATAACACGCTAGAGAACATAAATTCCATTCACAATGACAAGATGTAATTGCTTATATCCAATATGATAGTCACCTCTGCTGATTGTGCTCATAGTACCCCGACGGTATACTACGGTATACCGACAGTATGTCAGCTACCTGGGAATTTTCCAAGTTTGGACTATTCAAAGGTACGTCAGTCTATGCACGCCGTTCCTAGTATAGTTATATGACAATACCAATAGGTTATCTGGGGTCTAGGGTATTCTCATATATAATTATCTTGTTTAAAAATCAGCAATCCAAGTATATTTTCATAAGTCAATTAATCAATTTAAACATGTCAATTATCCTTTGGACGACCAACCCGCACGACTCTCGAACTCTCACAGAAAAACATCGATCAACAAGACACATGGGTCCATCATCAGATACGGGTACTAGCAATGCAAGTGCAGGATATACAATAAAATACTAGATACATGATACGTGAATAAATACCCGTATAAATACATATATCAAAAACGAGGAGTGGCAATCAACAAATTTGACATTTATAGGCTGCTTAGTTCTTCTAAACTTGAAGCAATTAATGGTGTAGCTAGGCCAAGTCTTTGCATTCTTACTTGGTCCGAGCCTAGATAAACGAAGGTCTTCATTCTTTAGCATGATTTCAGGACGAAAAATATGTAACCATACATCGATTAATTTGAGATTAGATTCGATAAAACCTACAATGACACATCCAATATCTTTAAAATTATTACACATTCACTAAATCGAGACATATTTTCTATCAAACTATTAGAAAGGTGAGAATTCTCCTTGAATTCGACATTGACTATATCATGTCATGTGCTAGGCTATATTTGCGGACATGTACATCTTCTATACCCTCTTCACTGGCAAGAACTACATGTACTTGTAGGGTGCCGCTTCGCTTCTTTAGTTTACTTCCCTTTATCTAATTTGGCTTGTAGTGACTAGATGGCAGAAAGTGCATATATCTTTATCCTTATTCTTCTGTGCTCTGATACCATTAATGTCACGTCCTGATCTCGGATAATCGAAAGGTCACCACTGGACGTGATACTATACAAGTCTATATAAGTTGCGCTTGTACAAGAAATAAACGTGCACAGTAAATTTAGATTACAAATATATAAGACTTTGAAACAACATTATTTCAAACAGAGACCTGAATGACAACAATGTATAATAGAAAATAATTTCTTTTATTTATACTTGCAACAAAATTACGAAAGACCATAACTGACCAATTGAAAATGCCAAATTGACTTACAATTTTTGAAATAAAACAATGAGATGCATCGTTTCATGCATTATATCTTCATTATGGAAAAAAAAAAAAAAAAATCCAAACTGAATGCAAAATCAAAGAATAGATAGAGCCAAATATCGTCTCTAACTCCAAGCATCTTGCTCTTACAAGGACCTCTTTAGCATTATAATTCTTATCGAATGTTAAGACAATTCTGTAGTAATAGAGCCCAACTCATGATTCAAAGAGAGCCTTTGCATTAAAAGATCAATGGCTAGTCAACTATCATTTTCCTCCTATAGCAATAAGCCTTGACCTTTTTTTTTTTTTTTTTTTTTTTGAAATCCCGCGCACACACACAATTGGGGGACTCGAACCTTGCCGGCCCCTCCGGTGTCCGCTCTAATACCACTAGGCTAGAGAGCTTGGACTGACCTTCTAATTGATACTGGCGTCTTTGATTATGACGGAGCCTCTTTGTGTTTGAAGAAAAAAACTAATATCCAATGGGAGTTTGTAAGTACAACGTACACAAACTCAAATAGAAACTTTCAATATAGGGAAGACTCGCGGACGGTTTTTTCTATTTAGATCATTTTATTTTTCTGTTTAGTTCTTTGAAAAAAAAATTAAGAGTGAAATGTATGTAATCCAACGGTTCTTGATGAACGAGTTTTAAAAATTAGAATCTCACTCAGTAGTTCCTAGGGTTTGTATATCCACTGACATAAGACCACTGACAAAGACAACATCCTCCACACTAATAGTAGTAATTAGTGCGGATGGTCAAATTAGAATAATCTAAATATTATTGAATTAGTGGGGGTGTTAATTATACTATCAACGTTTGTGAAGACTTGAAGGTCTATAACTATTAATTTGTTATGGGATGATGGTTGTATAAAATTGTCACTCACTCCTAAATGAGCTTAGCTAATACGCATTGTACACATCACGCAGAAGGGACCAAGATCTACCTACCTGTAACTCATCAACAAGAAATTAATTTATTATTAGTTGGCCGCTCCATGCTTATCTTCATATATATACCAATCAATCAAGGACTAAACACATAATATATATATTCATTCATAATATATATATATTCATTCCGACATTCCATGGGTCCACGAGAAGGACCTAAAGCTTAGGGATATATAGCTTTAAAAATGGTCATGATCGATGGGGTTGGAGAGAGATCCTCTGTCCCAATTACCTAGCTTACCTAGCTGTCATTGCTGTCTGCGGCATAACTATGGTGGTCCTTGGATTATTCTCGCATTCTTTCCTCGATATCGCAAACTAATGGAATCCATCGCGGACCGACTCAACTCCACGTGTTCCATGTCTGCCCATGAAGAAAGACCAACAAACGTCTTGTAGTTGATGTGGTTGCTATGATGATGATGAAGCAGCTTGGGGGAGAGCCTTTTTTTTTTTTTTTTTTTGAGGTGTCCTTTTTTTTTTGGGGCCGACAAGCAGCATCAAGGGGGATTCAAACCGTGTCCATCCCCATGGGACCTTTCGGTGTACCCAACGGATTACACCCCCGCGGACAGAGAGTTTTATTCAGTACATGAACGGGATTCAAAAAACAATATACTTCACCAACTCAATCTTTTCCTGATGCATATGCTTAGATAGCAAATTTAATGGTCAGTTTCTAAAATTAACTTTATTTTCTTCAAACGTGACATATCAATGTTTGCATTTTTATCCGCATTTTATAGATCACATTGACCGGCATCAGAACAAGGATGTTATAATTATCTAGTGGTTTAGGCGCACACGCATTTTACATATTCCATTGACTCACATTAGTCTCATAAAATATTATGGACTTATTGTATGATCAGTATCTTTTTCAGATACAGATGTTTAAATAGCATTATATGTTTTTACAATTTGTTCCAATTTTCAATATTTATTGGACACTTATAATTATCTAGTTGTTGGGGTACACATGTGCAATTTCTAGTAAAAAATAACATGGATACAAAAAAGAAAGAGTTGAATTAAAAATTGGTCATCCGAATTCAAAAAACTGTCATGCTAGGAAGAACTAAATGTATATATATATATTTTTGAAATGTCCGATGTATACTTTCGGAACTTGTACTGCATATGCTGCATTACATATCTATGGGACCCACCATCTCAAATTTTTACCATTTATTAAATAGAATAAATAATATCTTCACATTCCAGTTCGAATCCAAATTAGGTGGAAGGAATGCCTCCCACCTCAACCATTTAAGTTAAAAGGAGATTGGCTAAATGCCTCAATCAGTTCTATTTGTTAGATCCCACCTCATTATTCCTATTTTAATAACCAACATTATGAGAAAAAGTGTGTATACCAATTGAGGTTCCAAAAGCTGCTTGGTATAGTTGATTATGATTCTATACCGACAATATTTGTTTTTGTTGATAATGAATTTGTCTTATATCAACAAAACAATTTTTTAGCTAAACATAGTAATAATACCAACGGTTTTTTTCCGTTGCAAATACGTAGCCATGTACTAATTACAAAATTTGGCAATTTGTTGGTGCAGTACCTATACAATTAAAAATATCATTACGGATACCAATTCTTGCACAAGTACTCAATTCTAATGAACACTTTGAGTGGTTACTTGGCAACAAATCCAAGTTTACAAACATCCAAAGACCGAACAAATTGATAAATAATAAAAAGAAAGACGATCTTCAATCCAGCAATTCGAGGTATAAAGTTCATTTCATGGTGAGCATGTGATCGCTAAATGTATTATGATATCGGTGGGCCATGCTACGAACAATACACAAAGTATTAGTGACTGTAGGCACAGACTTGATATGTGACACGTGAGGCGGCTATCTCAACCTAAAATTTTAGAGGACACAATTTCCTTTATGTATGTAAATCCAGTTCTGAACTAAAGCTCAAAAGACTCATTCTAAACCTTTTAGTCTGCGTAATTTTTTTATATATAGGATATATCTAAACGTCATATACTAAAATATCAAGAGACATGTCAGTTAGCTAGAGTAAAATGAATTACAGTGTAGTCGCTGTCAAAATTCTCCCCTACCATCACTCTCAATCTTAACTACCCTTCCTCCCGTCATTATCAATATCTCTAGCTGTTTCTTGGAGGTACTAATTGAACAACCTGCCAAGCTGCAATTTTCTTCTGGCTTAATTGCACTTTGCTACCCTCAACTATTTCGCTTTTTCAACTTGATACCCTAAACTTTTTTTTGTAACAAGTTGATACCCAAAAAAATTTTTGGAACGAAAATACCCCTGCTCAAACCTTAAAATTACTCCCCTCCCCCCAACCCCCCCTAAACCCCCCCTCCCCCACTCCGGCTACCCCCTCCCTCCCGCTCCGCCTCCCCTTCGGCCACCCCCCTCTCCCGCGTCCGGCCAACCCCTCCTACCCCTACCGCCGCCGGCCGCAGCAGCAGTAGCAGCCGCCGCGGCGGTGGCGCCGGAAGCGGGAGGGGGGGGGGGGGGGTTGGCCGGACGTGGGAGAGGGGGGTGGCCGGAGGGGAGGCGGAGCGGGAGGGTGGGGGTGACCGGAGTGGGGGAGGGGGGAGGGAGGGGAGAAGGGAAGAGGGAAGGGATAAGGGCATTTTGGGATTTTTTGAAAAATTAGGTATCAAGTTGAAAAAAAAATAGTTGAGGTATCAACTTGTTACAAAAAAAAGTTTAGGATATCAAGTTGAAAAAACGGAATAGTTGAGGGTAGCAAAGTGCAATTAAGCCTTTTCTTCTTGAATCTAGATATGTAGGACTTGGTTTTTATTTTATTTGGCTTGAAACATCTTCAATGTTATTAGTATTTTATTATGACATATATTATTTTGGATAATATAGTTTGTTTAAGTACTATCTTATTATCGTGTCGACGATTTTTTTTTTTATATGAACATTAAACCGTGAGGGCACCACTTTTAAAATTTACCTCAGGTCTTAAAATTTAAAGTCCAGAACTGAATGATTGTCACCATTTTCTGCAGTCATGAACATATTCAGGGTTGTAGAAATTTTGATAGTCATTACTGTGTTTAGGATTGTCAAAATTACTGCAGTCCTACGCTGCCAAAGACTCTACGCTAATGAATGTTAAAATTTTATAAGTTCAGTATATGCAGATGACTGTCAAAATTTTGACAGTACTCGCACATGACTACAGAAATGATGACAACTACTAATACTTTGTGTAGTGCTCTTAACATTGACCTTTTGGTGTAACTTATATTATATACAAAATTTGGACATCTAAAAAATGTTTGGTTTGTATACGGACATCTAAAAATGTTTGGTTTGTATACTAATCAAACTCATTGTGTCAGTTGTGTCCTTCAAGCTCCATCTCATTAATTTTTCATCTCTATTCAAACATTTTTTTGCTAGCTTATGTATTATCCAACAAACGACATGTTGGTATTTAATTTATAGCAACAAAATGTTGTTGCATAAAAAGGTAAAATGTGGTTTACCAACGAAATTCTCATGGTAAAGGTAATATGACCTAATTGCTAATTAGTTTTACTAACAAATATTTTCATTAGGCTAACAATTTTTGGTTGGTATTAATTTCAAAATCCAAGTATGTTGTTACTAACTAGTTAATATTTTCATTAGGCTAACTAGTTAATATTTTCAAATTGCTTTTCATTTACATCTTTAATAATATTTTTACTAATATTTAATAACGTTTTACTGATATATATTGTGATGGTTATGTTTTGTCGGTAAAGAATACTCTTTTTTGTCATACAAATGACATGTAAACGTGTCATATTTCTAGTCATTTGATATACCTCATATTGTTCTTTAACTTTTTATCTTTTGTGGAAAAAGACAAATCTATTTTGTTATAATATTATTGGCTTTGCAAACAAGTATTTTGTCGGTAAAAGTATAACTATACAAATGTAAGTTTTAGTTTGTAAGGAATGGAATCTTAGCAACAAATTTTTTGTTGGTATAAGCGAGTGAAGCAACAAATTTGTTTTTTTGATGGTATATATATATAATTCGTTCTCACTTTCAACTATGCTATGCCTCTGCCTTATTTGTAGCTCGACCCATTGGTTAACTTTTGACTAGGCTTGAGTATTGGTTATCAAGTTGAAGTTTGATTTATGAATTATTTCTTTAAGTTGTTATGTAGGCTTAATTGTTTAGTTGGATTGTGATTGTGCTAGATTGGATTTTGGGTCCAATGGACACTAAGATTTGGGTTTCAAGAAATTTTTTTTATTTTATTGACAGTGTTGAACTGTCAAAAAAAAAAATAATCAAAATCTGTCAAGATAAATGAGAATTTTTTTTGACTCTGACCTAAATGATGGAAGCTGAACTGTCAAAAAATATATTTCTTTTTGACGATAAAAAACCGTAAAAAAAGATTATTTTTCTTGTATGAGAGAGAGAGAGAGAGAGAGAGAGAGAGAGAGAACTTACTCGCATATTGAATGGAACAGAAGGAGATATTGATGATAAAATTTCCATCCAAGGAAGTTGGACAACTTTTACATATTATCTTTATTTTAACTGTCGGATAAATATAAATAACTCTAATTTATTGTTAACAATGACTTCCAAAAAGGAGACAAGTGGATCTCCGAGCTGCTACCGAGAAAATAGTATATTGTTATACAAGTTCAAATTCTCGAAAAAAGATAAAACCAACTAAAAATTACTTGTGGTTGTAAATGTAGTTTTCCCATTAAAAAATGACCAAATTATCCTCTCCTCTCCCACCCTACCCCTACCTCTACCTCCCCCCCCCCCCCCCCCCCCCCCCCCCCAATGCTACCCTGCCCCGCTGCTGCCGCCATCGCCACTACTACTGCTAAGGAGAGAGGAAAGGAGAGAATGGAAATATTTTGACCATTTAACGTTTTTCGAAAACACTGTTAGGATATTAAGTTGTATAATTAAAGTTGAGATATTAAGTTGTCTAGTTTTAAAGGTTAGGGGTTTCAAGTTAAAAAAATAAAAATTGTTGAGTGCATCAAGTTAAAATTAAGCCAAAATACAGCCAATTTTTATAGAAAAATGTTAATTTGTCCGTCGCTGAAGGTGATCGTGTTGGCCAGCAACCGTGTGACGGCCAACCATTGGTCTTTTCTGCTAACACGGGCTCATTTTGGACCAAGTGGCCGCATGCCGGCACACGCACCCCCAGCGTCGAGCAACCTAGCAGTTTCCATATTTAAATTGTTTTAACTTTAGCATTGTTCAATAAATTTTAGTATTGGGGATTGAAGGAATTTGAGGAAACTTCTGAGCGAAATCTTTGTTGTTTCATGGAACGATGTTGTCAGCCTTTGGCGGGTTGAGATAGATTCTCGCACGCGTCCCCCTATCTCTTACTAATATAGTATTCTTTAGTGTCGTGCTATTAGCAAATTGTAGCGCAGCGCAGGCCAATTCAATGGGAATCTCTTCCCCTTCCCCTTCCCCTTCTCCTCCCACTGTCACTAGCTAGCGTGAGGGGGTGGCTTAGGTGGGCTCCCGCCCATCAACCACTCTGATTTGACCGCCATTACTGTCTTCCGGGGTACTGTTCCGGAATCATCGGATTGAAAAAAAAAAAGTTATTTTTTTTATATTTGGATGTCAAAAAAATTGAGGAAGAAAGAATAGTGATTCTCAATGGAAGAAAAATTAGGAAGAAAAGTGATTACCTTCCATCCAAGCAAGAAATCAGTTTCTCACATTTAAGTTTTCACTTTCCTTTCCAAATTTCTTGGCATTTCCAAACACTGGAAAGGAGAATCAATAAGAATTATAATTTTCCAAAGAAAAGAAAATGCCAAGGAATTGATTTCCTTTCCATTCCATTCTGCGAACCAAACGAGACCTTAGTGTCCCCAGTCATGACTCCTCTCACAGGGAAGGATATACCTCACCAATTTTAAGTGTTATTTTTTAAAAAAAATGTTGCGGTTCACATCTATTTGTGAGAGAAAACATGATTGGGGACAACAAAATTGAGACAACAGATCTGCTGTCCCCATTTTGGTGTCTCCAATCATGTTTCCTCTCACAAGTAGAGGTGGACCCCACCAATCTTGGATTTTTTTTATTATAAAATTAGATAGGGTCCACCTCTACTTGTGAGAGGGGACATGACTAGGGACACCAAAACGGGACATCAGATCCCATTCCGATCCCAACGCCTGTCTTTCTTCCCTCTTATCTTTTTTTAATGTTTACTATTAATATAACTTTGTTGTAAATATGGATAAATCTACATGATTATTTGGTCTGCATAACTATGTCTTTTGGTTATCCATAACCTATGTCTTTTGACATTTCTTCATTCATTATCATCATGATGTTAACCTCCATTGTAAGCCTATATAAAGGACTATTCTCAAGTTGATTGAGATAAGTGAATAAAGAAACAATCTCCTCTATTTTTTTAATCTCCATTTTTTTATTTTTATAATAAACTTCGAAATTTTTTAAGTATTTATATTCCATATATCTTAGATAGAGTTAAAATATTCTACAATTGCCACATAATCCACTTATATAATTGTTTTACATGTATGACAATAAATTACGAATAAGTGACATGCGTAAATTTTTAATGTTGATGGAAATTTCGTAGTCTACCACTAGTATATATTTAATAAATATTCATAACCGGAGAAATTTTGTCTTATAATTAAAAGAAATTATAAAAGGAACAACAACATTATAGTATGATCGACTGTCACGTATCAACTTTAATATCAAATAGTGCTACATTTGTAGTTGCATACCTGCATGCATCATAATTACTCAGTTCTGACTAAATATAGATGTACTAAGAAGATCGAAGTTTGGAGAGATGATTTCCTCCTAACGTTACGCGACCTGATCCTTTTTTTTCTTTTCTTATATAGTAGTTTATGACCTATTCCAAGTTGCTTATATTATATGTTCTCAAATAAGAAAGTGAAATATTAGTATACTTTGGTTCAGAGTCGGCCCTGGTTAGGCAGGCTGGATGACGGTTTAAGGTTCAAAAACTAATTTCTTTTTTAATATTTGTGCATCTAGAATAGAATTATTATATAATATGGACCATTCTTAACTTAAAAAAGTTGTGATGTAGTGAATATCATGTTATATTTACATACTAAAGGTCCTTTCTTCAAATTTTGACGTCTACAGTTTCTTTTGTTATACTTTTTTATTTTAGTTACTTTTTTCTTCACATTACGTATGAAGGTCCTATTTTAAAAAATTGCCTTGAGCTCCCATAGGCTCAAGCCAAGCCGTGCTTTGGATGAACTCTAACCGCCCATTGAATGTGTCAACAAACAAGACTTCTTATAAAAAAAAAGAGTTATTTGTATTTACCCCCCCCAATTGCTAATCCTATTTCTACTTCCCCCCAATTTTATTTTAATTAGTGTTACCCCCCCAATCTTTGGGTAAAGTGCAAATAAACCCTCCTTAGATTTTCGTTTTTGCATTTGAAGACCCCTTGTTTAAAAAAAAACCCCACATTTTAATTTTTTTTAGTTTGCACCCATGTCATTAACAGGCGTTATAATACGTCTAAAAATACGATTTTACCCCTCCCCCTACTCTCTCCTCCCTCTCCCTCCGGTGGTGGAGGCTTGTCAAGCGGGGCCGACTAGAGGAGAGGGGAGGGTGGCCGGCCAGCGGAGGGAGGAGGGGACATGTCGAGCTAGGGTTGAGCATTCGGTTAATTCGGTTCAAAACGAACCGAAAATCGAATAAGCAAAATCAAAACCGAACCGAATTGGCCCATAACCGAACCAAATTAAATTGGTTCGATTTTTGTTTATTCGGTTTATTCGTACTTTTTTGTTAATATATATAGTACTTAAATATACCTAAATTTATTTAGTATATATATATATATATATATATATATATATATATATATATATATATATATATATATATATATATATATATATAAACTAAATTTTCTTATTCGGTTTTTGGTTTTGGATCGAAATCGAAACCCAAAATCGAAACTGAAACCGAATAAGAAAATTTAGTATTTTCAAAACCGAAGTCGAATCGAATCTTTTTTTAACCGAACCGAATCTCTTATTCGGTTCTGTTCAATTTTTTCTTATTCGGCCCCCCTCGACCGCCCCTCCTCCCTCTGCTAGCCGGCCCCCTCGACCCGTCCCCCACCTCCCTCCGCTAGCCAGCCCTTCCAACCCCCTCCTCCCTCCGCTGGCCGACCCCCCTCCGCTGATCGGCCATGCTCGACCTAAGGGTGAGCATTATTCGGTTTGGACCGAAAATCAAACCGAACTGAATAAGAGATTCGGTTCGGTTTAAAAAAGTTCTTATTCTGTTTCGGTTTTGAAAATACTAAATTTTTTTATTCTGTTTCGGTCTTAGGTTTCGGTTTCGGTCCAAATCAAAAACAGAATAAGAAAATTTAGTTACCATATATATATATATAAGATAAATTTATGTATATTTAAGTACTATATATATTAACAAAAAAGTGCAAATAAACCGTAAATCGAACCAATTTAATTCAGTTCTGTTTGATTCGATTATGGGTCAATTCGGTTCGGTTTCGGTTTTGCTTATTCGATTTTTGGTTCAATTCGGTTTTCCGGTTCGGTTTGAACCGAATTAACCGAATGCTCACCCCTAGCTCGACCCGTTCCTTCCTACCTCCGCTGGCCGGCCACCCTCCCCTCTCCTCGGTCGGCCCCGCTTGACAAACTCCCACCACCAGAGAGAGAGGGAGGAGAGAGTGAGAAGAGGGATAAAATCATATTTTTAGACGTATTTTAACGTCTGTTGACGGCATGGGTGCAAACTGAGCAAAAATGTCACGACCCGCACCCACTGTTAGGGTACGAGAACGTAACAACGCCCAGCCTACGCCGCAGTGTTGGCGGTAGAACGCTGTCCTAGGTCACATCATCTAACAATATAATGCTAAGCAGATACAGTCTCAATCACATTTAAGGTAGAGCATGATAAGGTTAGATAAAACATAAAATCCAAATAGATACGGGAGATAGAAGTCTAAGTGTCTAAGATACAAAAACCCAGAAATACATCTCAAAACTCAAATACAGTAATCCACAAAGTAAATACAACTCCAGACAAATGAAATAACTATCTAAATAACCTCTAAGGTGTCTCCTCTAGGCTAGCAGGCAACCTCCAAGCTATCTGTAAAATTTATCAACAGGTCCAGTCAGGACAGGAACGAGCACATCTCATCTAGAAAACCCAAGTAAATGACAGAGAACTATAAAGCAGTTATAGGCAGTTGTATTGATGAAAATGGTAGTTTATATTCAGGTGATGGTAAGAAAGACAGATAAGGTGCAAGGAAAGTAAATAACTAAACAAGAGAAGAATCATAGCAATGAAGTCTGTAAAAATAGAACTAGCTGAACCAGGATAATATGATATAAAGTCCAGACAACAATGTAGACCAGTGTAACTCCAATGTAAGTCCAGTACAAGATGAATCTAATACAAGATGAATCCAGTATGGGACGATTTCAGTCATAGTGATCAATGATTCCAGGGTGAGTCCAGCCTATACTCTAGCAGTATATTTTAAAATACCGAGATCGACATGTAAACGGCTGTGGGTAATCCGGCACACCTCTCACTGATCAGGCGAGAGATGGATATCATTCCAGTAGATTCCAGTAGGGGTGATTCCAGTAATGGGTATGTTTACATGTCTTACTCTAGTATTTCCCCTCCCAGCAAGTGAATCCAGAATTCCGACACAATGATTCAAGATGAGTCCAGCCAAAATATAATGATACCAGTAAATGATTCCAGTAAATGATTCCAGCAGGTGATTCCAGTAATAGAAGCCGGAAATGATGATACCAGTAATAGAGGCCAGAAAATAAATATGTGTCGTATACATGAATCCAGTAATATCCACACGTGTTGTAACAGAGAATCGCATACAACTAACTAGAACTGAAATACAGTAATTAACAAATAAATGAGAGAACTATCAGAGAATGTACTCGCCTGATATCTGAATGTCCAAGGTAAAGATACTATCCGAGGAGAGGTGTCTGGCTCCTAATTAGAACAACAAAAGTCACAACATGTCCAGAAGGGTAATATAAAGCACTACAATGCATTCTACATGAATGTAGGTCAAACTAGGCCAAAGTCAACCCTTGGTCAACTCTGGTCAACTGCACTAGTCAAACTAGGTCAAACTAGGTCATGTCCTAACCCAGCAAGTCTTACTAGGCCTAACCAAGACTATCCTAGCAAGCACACATCAATACAAGGCTATACAAGCTAACATACACCCAACTCTATATTGCATGCAATTATTCAATACTCAAATAGGCAAGAATTCACATTGGATATACACTAGGTAATCTATTACTTTAAACTATATATGTCTACACATGCATATATTGGTATTCAACATTAGGTCTATAATCATGGTATTTCAAATGGTTATATAAACTTATATATTACAACACAATATGCTAACATATATATAATATACATACATAGCTAAGTTAACTATATTCATAAATACTTATTTAAGAGGCTATGTGTGTGTATGTGAACATGGCAAAGGGGCAAGTGAGGATTAAATGGGCATACATAGTGTATACATATCAAAGAGTGTCAAAGTGTAAGTGAACAATGTGTCAAGTGTGATAGTGTCAACATAGTGTAAGGGGGTACATGAGGTAATATAGGATTTGTGTTAACATAGAACATTACATCTCATTAACTTGTATATTTCATACATTATATCTATTATTATATTACATTCATGCTTTCATTCATTCATCATTCATTTATTCTCTTGTACTACTATATGTACCATACATTACATACTATGGAACCTACATATTCATTACAAGCCATACTTATACATGCTTACATTAGATAGAATACTTACACCTCGTACATCATTTATTTAACCATTTACTCATGCTTGTATTCTCTATTTAGTTACATAATGTATATATATTAACATGGGTTTAAATCAAATAGAACATTATATTACACACAAGGGTGCACAAAATGCATATGCCGAATAGTAACTCCTACGAATAATCAATACTATATCATCTCAGCATGAATTAAAATTTAGGATTAAAGTATGTTATAGATCTATTTGTTAGCTTTCCGAAACTTTAAACGGATCGCGTTTTCGTTTCTGAAAACTCCCGGAATCGCGAAAACACCGAGAACGCGTTTGTCTTTCGTACAGCTGACACTCAAATAATTTTCCAAAAAGTTACAGAAAGAATTAGGCCTATTAATACATGTTTTTGGAAAGCTAACTTCAATACGCTTCTTTTAAAAAAAACGGGAGATTAAACCGAGCTTTGAGATAGAAGTTATGATATTTCTAAGTTAGGACTGAAATTAAAAACGTGGATAAAAATTATGACGAATTTAGATAGTTTGAGCCAAAAGAATACACAATATATATCCTAATTATCCACAACAATAATAGCAATAATAATATGAGAAACCACACTCACAAACTTGATTATATAATCATCATGAACCATTTATTACATATATAAATATAGATACACTCTCATTACAATATATATATATAAATCTATATATGTAACATGAACACATCCACAACACAAAGGACACTCCTATGACCTCCAAATGGACACAAAATGGACACAAATAGAGATACAACCATGGGGGTCATTCCTATGGGTTCAAAATAGACCTATATGCATGAGAAAATGAAAAGGAGAAGGAATTTATACCTCCCGGTAGATCGAATCGAAGAAAAACCTTCCCGGAGCGACACCGACACGTAGAGATTCCAAAAGGACACGAACGAGCTCCGAATCCTCCCAAACTTGGGTAGCTTCCTCCTTGGCTAGAATGGAGAAGGAAAGAAGAAGATTTGGTGATAAAATGGAAGGATTTGGTGGAGAAATTGCTAGGGATTGCTCTCTAGGAATTTGGGGAAGAACAAGAGAGAGAAAAATAGATGGATAATGACAAATGGGAGGCTCAACCCTATCCTTATTGTGGCTGGCCATAAAGGTGGTTTTGTCCTATTAGGAAAAGTCCAAAATGCCTCCACTAACCTATTCTATGAGTATTAGGAAAGGGCTAATTGGTTGGGGCTAAATTAGTCATTCTAAATTCTCTAATCACACTAACCTTATCCATAATAATTAGTCTAACCTCTAACTAAAATATTTCTATCATATGGAGTAAAATTAATATCATGTGGACCATGCCTAACTAGTGTGTGGGTCCCACTAGAGTCAAACTACCCCCGGGTCCCCGTTTCAAGTCAGATTGAGTTGAAATTCGAACCCGACTCAAATAACCCCAAAACAATATCATAAATAATAAAATAATATCAAAATAATTCAAAGAGGTCAAATGCAAAAATATCCTTAGGCCAAAAATGATATTAAAATATCATAATCACATGGTTAGGCTCTAGGTCAAACAGTCTCTAGGGTTTCACTAGCAAAACGTCAAAACCACAAGTCATTGATTTAAATAATTTTAAAATAATTTAAAATCACCAAAAATCATATCATGAATTAAATATCATTATTAAAATAATTATAAACACAAAATTTCAAAATTACCCTCAATCAGAAAATTAAAATAAAATAAAAAATTCAACCCGGAATTTAGGGTGCTCACAAAAAATTAAAATGTGAGATCTTTTTTTTTTCTAAACAAGGGGTCTTCAAATGCAAAAACGAAAATCTAAGGAGGGTTTATTTGCACTTTATCCAAAGATTGGGGGGGGGGGGTTAACACTAATTAAAATAAAATTGGGGGGGGGGGGGGGGGAAGTAGAAATATGATTAGCAATTGGGGGGGTAAATACAAATAACTCTAAAAAAATGCATTAGTTGTAGAAGCTTCAGATTAGAAGAATACAAAATGAGAGGATTTCAAGATCCAGCCTGTGATTGTAATTGTCATGCATGATTAAGATAGATGCAAAATTTGTAATCTTTTAAGTGAAGAAATAGGGAAGGGGGAATCGAAAAGAATTTAGAGGCCTTATAGTGAAGAATAAGGGGAAGAGAAATAGGAAGAGGATATTATAGGAGAAAAAGAGAGAAATATTGGAGAAACCTAGTATGACCAGATTGGTGGTCGTTGTAGTAAATTTAGCATAAGGAAGGAAATAAATAGGACATATATAGATAACCATAGGGACTAAAGGGAGTAAATGTACATAACCAAACTAAATTTTTGTTGTTGTAGAGACATGTAAAAGAATTAGAAGCCAACAAATAAGTTGTATAAACTATTTTTGCCAACGCAACATTGCTCGGACAGGCATCCGTCTTGGTCGTGAGGGTTCGAGCGTCAGGACCATTTAAAGTGTAGGCGGATGTGTGAGTAATACACTACAAGAAAAATACCTTTTTATGATGGGTAAAATCCGTCATATATGAAAGTTTATGACGGTTTTTTTGAAGCAGGCAACCGTCATGAACACGGGTGTTATAAAAGTTTACAAAAACCGTTATATATAACTTACACTTATATAGCATCTTTTTTTTTTTATAAAAAACGAGATAATTAAGTCAATTATATATAATACTAAATTTGAAAACGACATTAATATTATCATTATATATAACACTTTTTAAAGTTCTGTTCTGATTATTCACACATATATATCATCTGTCAATGCTTATAATTCAATGCGTTATAAAAAGATATTAATTTTCTGAGACAACAGAAATATGAAATTTAACTAACATTTGAAATATTTCATTAAAAATATCCAAATATCACACCATTTTAATTACATTTCAAAATATATCACTCTCTTTTGTTTCACCAACATATCACTCACATTTCAAAATCCAAAAATATATACATCTTTTCCTTTTAGGGCAGCCGGCCTCAAAACATCATTGCATTCACCAACACCAAACATAACATCCCTTCAAAAGCCAACATTGTATATCCCTTCAAAAATCAACATTGTACCATACAAATAAAGAATAAAGAGATATTCGTTAGAAATTCCATCAGAAATAAAGAGAGATTCCATCAGAATAAAAAAGCAATGACTGAATGAATAAAGAGATCTCCATCAGAATAAAAAAGCAATGACTGAATGAATAAAGAGATCTCCATCAGAATAAAAAAGCAATGACTGAATGAATAAAGAGAGATTCCATCAGAATGAATAAAGAGATATTCCTATAACCCTTGTGACTGATACAACCCAATTCTCAGAAATAGCTTGCACTTACACAATACACCAAAGCACAAGCCAAAAGAAAGAAGACTAATAAGAGGCTCAGATCGACAAATGGCTCCAGGAATATGCCTCGCCATCACTTTAGAGATTCACTCAATGAGAATTCTCATTGTTGTCATTATCCCATATTGATAAAAAAAAGAATGAATGAATGAATAAAGAGAGATTCCATCAGAATATATTAAATATTTCCAAATCACGTACATCTTACCAAATTAGCTGCAACTGAGCCACCACGCCATTAACCCCCAATTTTTAGGAATACCTTGCACTTACCCAATACACCAAAGCACAAGCAAAAAAAAAAAAAAACTGATAAGACGCTCAGATCGACAAATGGCTCCAGGAACATGCCTCGCCATCACAGGATGGTAGAGATTCACTCAATGAGAATTCTCATTGTTGTCATTATCCCATTTTTATAGATATTATTGATTAAAAATAATAAATAAATGAATAAAGAAAGATTCCATCAGAATGTGGATTTTCAAATCACGTACATCTTACCAAACTGGTTGCAGCTGAGCCACCACGCTATCGAAAGACAGGAAAAAGAAAGCCAAACCTTATTCTTAAATGGAAATTAGCAAATTGATAAGGATCATCATCGCATCTTTTAAAAACAGATAGCGCAAATTGATAAGGAACATCATCGCCTCTTTTAAAAACATATAAGCCAAAAGAGCAAAAAGGTCAAGGAGTACGTGTACCTAGTCTGGAGGTCATCTAACTCCCAGAAGGAACTTATTTTGTTCATGGGTTATCCACTGCAGACTAATAAATACGACACATCCAATATAGTAATGAATAAAATATCTCATAATCACATTATAACTGGAAGAAAGCAAAATGAAAGGGAAAACCATGTTAGTGCCTTGGTTCAGTATGTATAAGGAGTAAAATATAAGTTAAATATAAGAATCAATAACTTTCCACGAGAAATTGAAACGTACCAGTCATATTCTTTGACAAATTGTATGCTGGTATTTTTCAGTAGGTCTGCAAATGTTAGAGGGATAAATTTTAGATTACTTAAGCCCATATATTATGTTTTGCTTGTTCTAGGTACAGGGAATGTTCATATTCATTATAGGTGACCTTTGTCTAGAAATTATAACTGTTCAAGGTACAGAGAATGTTCATGTTCATATTCTTTAAAAATGCTACAGCCTGCTTCTACATCAGCTTCTTACATCATTCCAAAATTTGCTTGTTCTCTCACCTACTACTAGAGTTGAGACAAATGGAAAAGAGAAATTATAAATATATTAAAGAGAAACTATTACCTGGTTAAATAGAGGAAATCTAGACAAGTAGATGCACTTCTAAAATCAGCATTTCTTTCCAAAGATGATGTTTAATTCAAGGATTGCCTATTTCCGTCTTGTGGTAGTTGTTCATTTCCTGAATCACTTATGACTCACATGTTGTCACTTGCTTATTCTTCCTCTCTTCCTCTGGAGACTTAAAATTCTCAATGGAATAACTGAATACAGGATACAAGTGCAGAAATGATGCAACTGCAAGAAAAAAATAGAAAGATACAAGTTAACTAGAGAATAGTCTCATCCATGAGAATATTGTACAGTTAAGGAGTAATACCTTACTGAATAAACCTAGTTTCTTTTTTCCTGTTTCTTTTTTGTTTGTTTGCTTACATTTACAACATCTAGAATTGTAAATCTCACATGGAAAACACTGACACCATAAAAAGAAATCAATGACACTTCAGTTCTAAACATGAGATTAAACCATGTAAAGAACCAAAAATATAATTACACTTGCAACAAATTAGTGTGGCATTGATCAAGAGATGAGGAAGATGACTCATACCTGATAACACATCTAGAGAAGTGAAGCAACAGTCAATCTGAATGTTTGTCCTTTGTTGAATGACACAAAATTTCTAATGTTTGTACCGGACTAATAAATAAACAAGTAAGAATTTTTGAATTCATTAAATAAAAACTATAAGTATAAAATTACATGTCAACCAAAACTATCATGAATTTTTGAATTCACTAAATAAGAATTTTTGAAGTTATTTTGAAGAAAAAGCTACTATAGGTAGATGACCGAAGGAAGCGTAGAGTCCAGCTTTCAAGAATTTATTCCGAACACAAAGAACAAGAAATTTTTTTTAGATAACATATATGATAATTTAATATAAACATAGCAGAAAACCAGTGCCATATCTCTCAATTGATTTAGATTTTGGAACTTATTGCTTTCATCTTTCCATAAACTATCATACAATAAAATTTTATGAAAGAAGGACCTCAAAGAACTTATTGCTTTCATCTTTCCATGAGAGGCATATTTCATAATTCTTTTCATCCAAACCAATCAAAATCCACCAAACAAACACAAAATATTGAATATATAAAAAACAAAAACATCCAAAAAAATCCAAGTAGATCCCGAACGACCAAACCAATTACCAATGGGTGCACGTATCGGATACTCCAAATACACTAGGATAAACAAAAACCAGTATCGATTGTGTCACCGTGTCGTATCCATGCCCGAACACCCTATAATACACTAGTATACACAAAAATATGTGTTGTGTCCGTCTCTCCATGTCAGTACGACGCATGCATTCAAAGGTTTCAATGATATTTTGAAAAATAGGAAATAGAAAAGAAACCCTAGCCTAATGATAGAAATTAGGGCTTTTGCTAAAATTAATGAAATCAGAATTTTCTGAATAAAAATTAGGGCATAAATTATGAAATAATAAGGACATAAGTTAGGGCAAAATCTTGTTGCCGGTGGTGGACGCTACATCGGTGACGATGGAAGCAGTTGGGTGGTTGCTCGACTAAGCCGACGAGAAAATGCGGTTGCTCGACTGTGTTGACGACCTTACTTTGGTTGCCGACTCCAAGTGCCAAAGCAAAGCCCTCGTAGAGCTCCGGGGCCAGTTCCAGCCATACGAGCCCGACTCTGTTGCGTACGATCTTGTCGCTCTGGGGCCAGGTCCTCTCGCGTCCGGGCGACGGCCTGGGAGTACTGCCTAGACCTCCTCCATCCCCGGCATCCAGGGCCGCAGGAGCGCGTGCCAGACGTAGATGTTGACCCCGACAGGTAGTCGCAGAAGTTGCGGTTCTCCTCGAGCTTGTTCAGCCAACATGGAAGACGAAGTAGTGGGGGTGTTTCCAAAGAAGTGGAGGAGGAGGAGAAGGGAAGAGGAGGAGGAGAAGGGGAGAGGAGGAGAGGAAAACCGAGTCCGAAAGTGAAAAATGAGTGCAGGAAAGAGAGGAGGCTTAGTTGAGGTCTTTTGTTAGTTTTCGGGGGGAGATGAAAAAGAGAGCGGCTGGAGTGGAAAAACGAGCGGACTGATTTCAGATATTTGGACATTTTATAACGTTTGTATTTACAATTGTTATATACATATAAACAATATATAACATTTATATGTGTAAAAATGTGATATTAGGCCAAAAACTACTACAACCCGTCATATTAAGAGGGGTTTCTAAAATTCTGTAACATTTTTATACATACCGTTATAATTACATTTTTTACAAGTGTTATAAAATGGTATTTTTCTTGTAGTGATAAAAATGGTTGTATAACCATCCGGTTGTAATTTAGTTGGGTGTTAAAGTTGGGATATAAGGAAGATTTTGTACTTGGACACTAAGTTAGAGATCAATTAAATATTTATTTGATAATATTTATATATATTTTTTTTAGGAAAAACTATTATTTTCTAGAAATTCTATGGTTATATTAGTCTTTCTTTATAATGAATTATCTGTTATAAAAAAGATTGAATTCTTAAAAAGGGACATGTTGGTTATTCTAGAAATTTTATTGTCTTTACATATTTTTAGGGTTTTCACCATCTTCTCTTCTCATATCTTAATGTCTATGCGTACCACATCGTCACCTCTCAATGTCTATGCCTACCATATTATGAATATCTTACATGTTATCAAAGCAAATTCTATGTAGGATCTAGAATAAGAAAGTTGTGCTAGTACCCTCTTTGAGTGTATCTTTGTTCGTTGAAGTTGTTATCATCAGTCTACTCTAACGCGTAGACAAGAGGTGGGGGGGGGGGGGTGAAGAAAAGAAATAAATTAGAGGTTTGCATAGATTAAGTGTAAGGAAAAAAAAAGTAAAAGTCTTGCATCTTTAGTCAAATCGTTGTTGTCATTCATCATTGGCTATCATCACAAATCACAAAAAAGAAGAAGTATATATCTAATTTTAGATCATCATCATCATCCACCATCTATCGTCGTGGTGCTCCTTCGTCATTGTAGTTCGTCAGATCATCCTAGTCATTGTTCATCGCTGCTATTTTCATCATTGATGTATGATCACCTCGTCACTATAATCAACTACCGATCAAAGACACCTTGCCATATTGCCTTTGCTCGAACACTACCACATATTTACAACAATCTAGCTAGATCACTGGGACCAATAACAGTGCCATGCCTTGTTGAATATGTGATATTCAACCAAATATATCCAGATCGGACTAATCCATGAGAACACCAATTTTGTTGTTCTAGAAAATAAATTACCTTACCATCTGGGTATTCGACTGAATTTTCGGTCCTATAGCTCTAAATCCTATGTGTCGTTGCATCTTAGTTCTCCATTGTGCCATCACCACCCTTCATTGCAGTTGGAGTTGTCTCATTAGGTAGGTAAAATTTGAGGGGGATGGGGGGATTCGATCCTTTATCAGTAATAATCCTCATTCGTCATCACCACCCTTCATCAAGTCATTACCATCCTTCATCAACCCATGGCATTGTTGTTATCACCAACCATCAGTCACAAATATCTTCAAAAGGGAACACACCATTACTTACATGACCAGTGTCCCTTTATAATCTTCCAACTGAAGATAGTTTGGGGTATCTAAACAAGATTGGATCCAATATGGATTCAAATAAAGGGAATCAAATATGGGCCTCTTGGGTTTGTGTTCATCAAGATGGATTCATTCAACATTAGATAGTTACTTTGATCCAAGATGGATAAACATAAGATAGTGTGCTTCATTTTCAAATCTCCAGTCTATGAGCTCATTAAGCTCAAGTTCTTTGCAAGTTGAGCATTATGATCCATTATAATCAAATTTTAAAGAATATATATATATATATTTTTTTGAAGCAATGGGTAATTGTGGCGAACTTGCCTCCACCGGGGCTCGAACTCCTGACCACTTGGGCCGCATGCATCTCTCTTAACCACTAGGCTAGAGATCATTTGCATATATATATATATATATATATATATATATATATATATATATATATATATATATAGACACACACACACATACACAGAGAACAACCACAAGTAGTAATAACCCTCAATACGAAGCTAGTTGTAGTCCTTGTTGTTTGAGTAGATGGGGTTCCCAACCTATGTGGAGAATACTCCAGAGTACGACGAGCGCCATCAGTGTGTAGGAGAAGCTCGAGGAGACGACGAGAGCCATTCAGAGAAGCGGAAGAACTCGAGAAAGTGGAGCTAAACAGTTCTATCCAATGATGGCAGAACTCAGATCGAACTCACACTCTAGCCGAACTTTGGCCGAGTTACTGTCTCTAGAGTCCAGAACCGTTCTAGCTCAAAGTACCCCAAAACCAAAACTTGGGCCGAGTTCGGTGTAAGCGGACTGAAGCATTTGTAGGGTATTTTATGCACGATTGGATCACATCGGACGGTCCAGATATATTACGAGATTGTGTGGGGGGTATATTAGGTTTCTTCTAACCCTAAACCTAAGAGATATCATTACAAAAAAGGAGGCATTAGTCGTTTGTAACTATTGAAGAGAGAAAGAGGGGATTGACGGCTACGCCAGAGAGGATATCGATTCGGGTAATCCTACTCGTCATCTTTGTTCTTCGTGTGTGTCTATATTCGTACTTTCATCTACAATAACTGGTGGTGATCCGTTTGGATCGATGAGAAGTCTATAAGGAGTTAGAGTACTTTCTTATTCCACTAGTAGAGGCTTTTCAGGTTGGAGTGATCGTCCCATGGTTTTTACCGCGAGGGATTTTTACGTAAAAATCTTGGTATTTGCGTTTGGTTTGTGATTATTGGTATTTTGGGCTTATGTTTTTATTGCTTGATCACAGTCTTCTTGGTTATAGGGGACGATTTTCGTACTTCGTTCCCAATAGAGTGGTATCAAAGCTTTAGGTTCAAAGAAGATGGTGTCAGGGTTGACAATCAAACCAAGAAGAAGAGATAGACGCGAAGACGGTGCGCATGGTAAACCTAAAAGGTACCAATTATCACTACTGGCAGAGTAAGATGAGAGATTTGCTATTCGTCAAGAAGCTGTATCTTCTGGTAATTGCTTCCGAGAGGCCCAGTCATAAACCCAAAGTGGACTGAAACTTCGAGCACATACAGGTATGTGGGTACATATGGTAGTTTGTTGACGAGAACGTGAATAATCACGTTGCCAGTTTTGAGCATGCAAGATCGCTCTGAGAGAAGCTAGAAGCTTTGTACGCAAAGAAGATCGGGATAAACAAGCTTTTCTGACCCGACAAATGATGGGTCTTTGGTACAAATATGGTACATCTATTATAGATCACCTGAGTGAGTTCCAAGACGTGGTTAATTCATTATCCTCGATAAGAGTTAAGAGTCAAATTCGACGACGAAGTTCAGTGATTGTAGTTGCTATGTACGTTGCCAGACTCGTGAAAAATCGTATGAGTGTCTATGATAACTTCTGTTGTAGAAGGCGTGATCAGTCTCGGGTTCGCCAAGAGTGAGGTACCGAATGAAGGGATGTGAAAAAGCGCTTGTTTTAGAGAGCCATAGAAGGAGTAAATTTTAAGTAGAGGTTCGGGCAATGGTAGAGACAAGAGCAGAAAGAAGTCCAAGGGTCAGTACGAGAACTCCGAGTGCTATCATTATGGCAAGAAGGACCATATCAAGCGAAACTGTTTCCTTGAAAGAGAGGAGAAGCTTAAGCACAATAAGGAAAAGCAAAGCGAGAACACTATGACGGCTGTCTCAACAAATGAAGACAATATGATCATTGTAGGTGATGAGGTAGTTATGAACCTTGCCTCTTATGACGATTCTTGGCTGGTGGACTCAGGAGCTTCAATGCACGTCATTGTTTTCTACTTACACAACAAGAGATTGTAGAGTGTTGAAGATGGACAACAAAGGTTTGTCGAAAGCTGTTGCCATTGGAGATGTGCCTATGGTAACCAAGACGGATGCAGTTCTTGTTCTTAAGGATGTTCGTCATGTCCCGGATATCCGTTTCAACATGGTGTCGGTTGGAAGGTTGGATGAAAAGGGATTCTTCAATCTCTTCAGAAATGGTCAGTAGATGCTTTCCAGAGGTTTGATGGTGGTTGCCAAAGGAAGCAAGAAGTCCGATCTCTACTATATGAAAGGAAGCACACATGGGGCATATGAGGTTAACGTAGTCAATGATGCGTCGACCGAGTTGTGACGCAGGCGGCTCAACAATATCAACAAGAAGGGAATGAGCTACTTGTTGAATAGAAAAGTGATTCCAGGGCTCAAGTCTGCAAAGTTGGAAAGATAAACGCATTGTTTGGCGGGAAAGCAAAATCAGGTGTTTTTCCAAAGTTATCAATCTTCAAGGAGGTCGATGTTGCTCGAGTTAGTTAACTCGGATGTTTGCAGTCCAATTAAGGTAAAGTCTATTGGTGGTGCTTCTTACTTTGTTACTTTTATTAATAAATATTTCAGAAAAGTTTGGGTCTATCCTCTAAAGACCAAGGATCAGGTGTTGCCCACCTTTAAAGAGTTTTAGGCCTATGTTGAAAGAAAAATGGGTAAGAAATTGAAGTATATTCGGTCTGACAATGACGACGAATACATTGGTCACTTTGATACGTATTGTAGAGAGCAAGGAATATGACACCAGAAGGCTATGTCAAAGAAGCTCAGTGTAGTGGAGCGCATAAATATGACACTAATGGAGAGGGTATGATTTTTGCTATCTGAAGCAAACTTACTGGACAATTATTAGGGTGAGACTCTCAATACTGTTGCTTATACTATTAATTTGTCTCCTAGTACTTTTTTTTATAGGGTGATGTTCTTGATAAAGTATGGTATGACAAAAAGCCATCATATTATCACCTCTGAGTGTTTGGATGTAAGGCCTTCGTGTATGTACCGAAGGACGAGATATCCAAACTTGATCCCAAGACAAGATAGTACGTATTTGTTGGTTATAATCGGGATGAGTTTGTCTATATACTCTACGACCTAGTAGAAAGAAAGCTTTATAGAAGCATAAACGTTGTGTTCATTAAGGATCGGACCATGGCCAATACTTAAAATTCTGAAATGCCTTTTGAGGCTAAGGAGTTGCCTGAGTTAGAGTTATTTTGCTTCGTCGTTTCTAGAGGACACTGTAGAGGATCCAATTACGAAAGAACCAGTACAAGAAGATACTCCTAACCTTGATCATCAGCTTGCTGATGGTGGTCAGGGTAACAATCAAGAGGATAAGCATGCCTATGAGGTAGTTCTTGAAGGAAATGAGGTCGTTGGTACACAACCAGCATTAGAGGTTCCATTGAGAAGTAGTTTGAGTGATCGTCGACCATCTACTAGATACTATCTAGATGAGTATGTACTACTGAGTGATGGAGGGGAGATCAAAAGTTTTGCAGAGGCTATGGAAGACGAACACATACAGAAGTGGATACAGACCATGTAGGAGGAAATGAGTTCCTTGCAGGCAAACTCCACTTATGAGATGGTGTAATTGTCAAAGGACAAGATGACTTTAAAAAAATTGATGGATGTTTATAGTGAAATAAACGAATAATGCTACTCGCCTTCGATACAAAGTGAGGCTGGTAGTCAAAGGCTACGATTAGCGAAAGGACATGGATTTCGATAAGATCTTCTCGCTAATCGTCAAGTTGTCATCTATTCGGGTGATGCTAGCATTGACAAGCGGTCTCAACATGGTGGTTGAGTAGATGGATGTGAAGACGACATCCCTACATGGTAATTTAGAGAAAAAGTTACGCATGAAGCAGCCAGAGGTATTTTGTGAGAAGGGCAAGCCACGTTTAGTCTGTCGGTTGAAAAATAGTATGTATGGTCTGAAGTAAGCTTTGAGGTAGTGGAACAGATTATTCGAGTACTACAGTCAGGTCATCGGTATGACGAGCTCCTCCACCTAGTTGGGAAGGGAGAGATTTGTTAGAGTGGTTTGGGTTCCCAACCTAAGTGGAGAACACCCTGGAGTGCGACGAGCACCATTCTTCGGTCGGAGAAGGTCGGGGAGGCGACGAGTGCCATTTGGAGAAGTAGAACTCGAAAAACTTTAGCTGAACAGTTCTGTCCAGAGATGGAAGAACTTGGACCGAATTCGCTCTCCAGCCGAACTCTGGCTGACTTCGGTCTCTAGAGTCCAGAACGGTTTTGTCTCAAAAGTGCCAAAAAACCCAGAACTCGGATAGAGTTCGGTATCGGTAGGCTGAAGCATTTTTTAGGATGTTTTATGCGACGTTTGATCATATCGGATGGTCCAGATCTATTACAGAATTAAGAGGTATATATTAGGTTTCTCCTAACCCTAATCCCAAGAGAGATCATTAATAAAAGGAGGCAAGATCGTTTTGCAACTATTGAAGGGAGAAAGAGGGAATTGATGTTGGTGCTCTTGCTCCTTGACATAAAGAGAGCTTGCTCTCAACATGCTTTGTAAAGTTTAGTCCCACATTGAAAAAGCACTATGAGTTATCTCAAAATATATATGAGTATGTGTTGTTGGGATATGCACATGGGATGGTGACCCTAAGGAGGGAACCATGTGGGTGATTTTACTAAGAGGTAAGGATAAGGCTCCAAGAAAAGCATTCATGCTTTTTGCTCTTGGAAAATTAATTTCCATTGGGGTTAAGCCCCGTAGGGGCTTAGCGACTCGGTCTCGGACTCGGGCTCATGGGACGTAATGTGGCATTTTGTTGGCGCACTTTGCACTTAGCACGTGAGCTTTGTCGCTAGGCGCATAGTGCGCTTAAGTTGCGCTCGTTGCGCGGCCACGTTGTGCGGCCCAGTTGCGCCCTCAGGTTGCCCCCAGGGTGCGCTGGGTTGTGCGGGGTGCGCGCGTGCGCCAGGTTGCGTGAGTTGCACAGGTGCGCCAGGTTGTGCGAGTTGCGCAGCTGAGCCAGGTTGCGCGAGTTGCGCATGTGCGCCAGGTTGCGCCAGGTTGCACGAGTTGCGCAGGTGCGCCAGGTTGCGTGAGTTGCGCAGGTGTGCTGGGTTGCGCCAGCTTGCGTCGTGCACATCGCGTACGTTGTACGCGCAGTATGCGTAGTACGCATAGTGTGCGCAGTACGTACAGTATGCGATGAAGGTGCGCGTACAGCTCGTAAAATTGGCTCAACTCGCGCAGTTTATGGCTTTTCACGTTTTGACTGATTCGTAACTGATCCTGGATTTGTGGATCTGACATTATATCGTGGCACACATTTCGGATCTGGACAGTTACATCAGTAGCTATATATTCTGAGCCTCTCTTCTCTCTCAGCACTTTTCTAAGACTTCAGAAATTCACGAAGAGAGAAGAGAGAGCTGCTGCGCACCGTGTCCTTCCTCGTGCAACCGAAGTCCATCATCGTTCCGAACAGTCCGTCTTAGAGCAATTTTCTAGAACTTTTCAGAGTTCATTCGAACTTGCTGGTTCCTGGAAGCTGACCGTGTGGGCAGATCTAGCTTTGAGCACTGGTGTTTTTGACACCCCAGCATGCCACTACCTTCCATCTATCGCCTATCACCTTCACTGATGCTATTATCATTTCGATTAGTACCTTCTTTTTAAAAGCACTGCTATCGTTTGCTACGTATACAAAATCTTCTTAGATTTTCGTATTCGAAAATCCTTATAGGATCTCTGGTTGTGCACCTTCCTAAAAGTGTTGCATTGGAACGTTGTTCTTATAACTGTTTCATTCAATTTTCCATTGAAAATATTGTGCCCCGGTTCTAACAATCTCAAAGCTAGACCAACGTAATGGAAAACAATCGTGCCTCTCTCCTCGATACCAGCTTTAACAAACTGGAAAAGTTCAACGGAGAACACTTTCAAATATGGAAGAGAAAAATCACCCTCAATCTACAACTGGTGGACGTTGATCATGTGCTGATTGAGACTGGACCAACGATTCCAGAAGGACCGACGACTCCAGAAAGTGGTACAACAGATGCCATTGCTGCTGCACAAGTCAAATTGACCAAATGGAGAAGGGATAATAGTCTTTGTAGGCTATTGATTCTGAATGCAATGGAGGACTCCCTGACAGAGTCATACTCCAAGAATCCTTCTGCCAGGGATATCTGGGAGTCCTTGGAAAAGCTGTATGAAGATGACGACAATAGATCAAAAATCTTCATCGTCGAGAAGTACCATAAGTGGCTCTTCGAAGACGAGAAAGCAATGCTACCTCAGGTAAAAGAATTCTTGAAGCTGCGCCAGAAGCTAGAAGACGAGAAAATGCCCATCGTCAACAAGTTTGTCGTTGGAGGGATTGTCTCTAAACTTCCTGCATGATGGAGCACTTTTATGCAAGAATGCATCGAAAGAAGCTGGATATCAGCTTGGAAGATCTCCTTCAAGAGATCCAGGTTGAGGACTATATGCGTTCTCAACAGAAGATGGACACTCTGTCCAAACAGTTGGCCAAGGCCAATCTGGTACAGACGAGAGAGCCCAAGGAGAAGCAGGTGGCTTCTCATTACAAAAAGAAGGATTCCACTAATCTGAAAGTGAAGGGTCCTTCATTCAAGCAACAGAAGTCCAAGTCCCATGTGACTTGTTTCAATTGTGGCAAGAAAGGCCAATACAAGAGTGTCACGACCCGCACCCGCTTTTCGGATATGAGACGTATCTAAGCCAGCCTACCCCGCAGAGTCGGCGGTAGAACGCTGTCAAGCCCGCAAGAAATAAATGCTCAAAATACAACATTTGCTGCTCATTCACATTTCTAAATTTTGGAAAGTGGGCTTACAAATCTACCCACCTTAGAAATAAATTCGTCCTCGAATTTAAGGAATGTCTAGGATGGATAGACTCGATAGGTCCGAAGGAGAACTGTAGTAACAAAATTTTAAATAAAAATGGTATTGGTTAATAAGATGAGATCAAGGGTAACAAAAACTTTCTTAATAAGAAATATTGATCAAAGGGAATGGAAAAATAGTAATAACAATAATAATAAATAAATAGATAGGGTTTGATGTTAGAGACTTGTGGTCTTGATTCATAAAAGGTTCCAAGTGTTATCAAAATTCGACGCAAGCTAATAATGACCTCAAGGACAATTCATCAATAGGAGCCTCTACCCACCTTAGAAATGTTATTCTCAAAAATTTGAATGGCTCGATTAGTCATGATTAATGATATAAGAAATGATGCGATCGTTGATCAAAATGGGTTAGATCGTGGGTATAACTGAACTTTTAGAAAAAAATAACACGTGGCACGAGTATAGTCAAAGAGTCTAGTCACCATGGTCAAGGATATAATCGAAATAGAATTAGTTTAAACAAGAAAAGTTTTTAGGCACGATTATAGATACGAATTCTAGGATAACATGCGAATTGGCACGATTGAAATAGAATCGAATAGTCTAGTCGTGGTCGAAAGGGGTCACGCCCCAGAACCAGAACACTGGAGAGCGGGGGCAGACATAGCCAGCTACGTATAATAAAATGGAATCCATCTCACCATACGGTCACGGCTGTCTAGATATATGAGGGTTTATCTACAAGCCATCAGTCTCTTAAGGTCATAAATTATCCTATTGTCTCAATCTCAACCAACTAGTAATAATCACAAGATATCAGATCACCAAATATACAATTGTAAGGCGTCCCAAACATTACATATCCAGATGATCATGAAGCTAGTCGTACAAAATGTAAGGACTAGCAAGAGTTAAGCCATACATGATCAACCTCGAGTTGCCAATCATGATTACAGCCCGTAGGCAGGCAGAAGTAAAGTGCATCGAGCTAACATGTGCTCGTCGGCTAAACACCTCAAAATGAAAATGTACAATAGAGTGGGAGAGCCAAAATAACCCACTCGTTGCCAGGATTCCCTCTAGTTGTCACCATGTGGCTGGAAGGCAGGTAGATCCTTTACTGCTGCTCCGGTATCTGGCCATACAAAACCAGCTGGGTCAGACCCCAGAAAGAGCAAGTGCCACAAAGGAGGCTTCACTTAAGAACTAAAACCAGCAATTAGCACAATAATATAATTACATAATAAGAGACAGTTAATTTAAGAAAAAGTATGATAGGTGAATATAAAAGACAATCTTGTACAGAATCGATAAAAGACAGAACATATGGAAGAGCATGACAGGATGATATACGATGAGATAACCATGGGACTATTCAGATAACCAGGTTACAACCCGTAAACCAAACAATGACCGAGGTTGTAACCCTTCGTCTGAACAGAACTTGGTTTCTTCCACCATTTATCGGCAAGGTAAGAAATCTGGTCATGCAATTATTCATGATATAGAATTAAGATAAAGCACGAGTAATCATGTCATACCAGAAATGGTACAGAATCAGGACGAGACAAAGCTGGACTAGACTCCATCCAATCAATCACGGCCAAGCAATAAATACGGCTTGCTACTTTAACTAACTAGGGTTATCACAGGCCTAGTTACTAGCAAGATGCAATGAGAATCCCAAGTCCGGTTACCTGTTTGTTACTACCTGAGTGATCCCAGCAAGAAAGGGAAAAGATAGCAGGATATAGCAGACACACTGTAGTAAGATACATGTGTCCTAAGGTATCACACTCGACGGCGGACTGGAAGTGCGCTCATCTCGACGGATAGCAACAAATCCCACGTTTATATATATAAGGCCGGGACCCAAGGGGCAACAGGTAACTGGGAAATTTTCCATGAACTATTTGATCAATCTAGTCATTAACCTAGCCAGATTCAGTATGAATCCCTGACCGTGGGAAACCAGGGATTCATGTCCTAGACAAGATGCGAGACAAGTCTGGTTGCTTAAACAAGCACATTCAATACAATCACCCACGGTGTCAAGAATTCACTTAGCATGTCAAGTTAGCCGTCGCAATAGCGTATCAAGGTTATCGTGTCAAGATTACTTGTCAAGATTACTTATCAAGGCAAGGGCGCATCACGACGGACCACCATCAAAAATTATCATGTCAAATTACTTGTCAAGAGTGCACCACCACGGGTCACTGTCATGTCATGTGTAGCAGGTCAAGTTATCAAGTCAGGAGTGCACCACGGCGGGCCACTATCAAGCATTGTTCAATTGTCATTCCAAACATAATAAATAAATTCGGGATTATCAAGTTCATGACAAAAGGCGTAAGGATATAAAATAGACGTTAAATATCTAATAAAATATCAATATACAGGGCTATAGGAGATCCAGGGTAAGTAGGGTCAGGTCCAGTTGCGCCTAAGTCAGACTGCGCTCAGGTCAGGCTACGCTCAGGTCAGCTTAAGCTCAGGTCAGGCTACGCTCAGTCAGCATACGCTCAGGCAGCATGCGCTCAGGCAGCATATGCTCAGCCAGCGTACGCTCAGGCAGCATACGCTCAGGCAGCATACGCTCAGGTCAGCTTACGCTCAGGTCAGGCTACGCTCAGGTCAGCCTACGCTCAGGTCAGGCTACGCTCAGTCAGCATACGCTCAGGCAGCATACGCTCAGGCAGCATACGCTCAGGCAGCATATGCTTAGTCAGCATATGCTCAGGCAGCATACGCTCAGGCAGCATACGCTCAGTCAGCGTACGCTCAGGCAGCATACGTTCAGGTAGCATATGCAAGACATACGCTTCCAAAAGACAGCATATGAGGTCCATACGACTCTTTGTCATCCAAGTCAGCGTATGCAAGACATACGCTTCCAAAAGGCAGCGTATGAGGTCCATACGACTCCTTGTCACCCAAGTCAGCGTATGCAAGACATACGCTTCCAAAAGGCAGCGTATGAGGTAGACTGCGCTGCGCTAAAGAGCGCGTGCAGCTCAGTGGCGCAAGCTAAAAAGCTCGCGCACTGCTCACTGTCTTCTCCAAAATAGCAAGAACTCCATGGCTTGAACCTAAAACTTCAAAAGTCCATAACTTGGTCAAAATAAGTCCAAATCCAACTTTTCAAAGGTCAAAATTGGGTAGAATAAAATTCTCTACAACATGGAACCATCAAAACTTGAAAACAAAGAAGTTTGATAGATCAAAACCATCAAAATCCAAAAATAATTAATTTCTAGATCTACAAAAATTAAAGCCTCAAAATGGAAAATGACAAGTTCTAATGTGTCTTAGAAACACGAGGAGAAGCTAATAGAACAATAAAAATGGGCTCTCTTGTGGAAGCAAGTTGCACTTGCCTAAGGGGTGTTGGTGTTGTGTAGAGGAAGGAAGAAGAAGATAGAGAAATAAATAAGAGAATAATAAAGAGAGAGAAGGTTGGTGGAGATATTATAAGGGTGGGTTGTGTTGTGTTGAGGGTGGAGTATAGGTTAAAGTGTTCCATGCATATTAAACCAAACCAAACCAAACCAAACCAATTCTCCTCCACAAAATAAACCAAGCCAGGTAAAACCCAGTCACGAGAACCAAAATCTGCAAGTCAAGCCAATTACAAGTACATGCCAAAATCCAAGAAAATAAATACAGATCTGAAATACATGCAAGCTTGACAAAATACATATTCAGAATATGGGTGTTACAACTCTACCCACCTTAAAAGAATTCCGTCCTCGAAATTTAATCAAGGAGTTAGAGATGTAAAAGCTAACTATACTATCCACAAGACTACACTAAGCAAACAATCAAACAATCATACATGCAAGCAAGGGATGGAAAAGCATAAGGCATAAGGAAGACATTATACCTTATGAGTCAAACAGGTAGGGATAACGTGATCGGATGTCATCCTCACACTCCCATGTTTGACTCTCCCAAGGAGCGATGAACTCAAGCCACATGAACTAAACTGATAGTCTTGTGCTTGAGGTCTCTCTCTTTGGTCAAACAGGGACACGAGCCTCTCCTCACACGAAAAGGTTGGTACCAATAACCTTTTTTGAATGATCTAGGATATGGCTCGGGCCCGGGATATACCGTTGTAATTAGGACACATGAAACATGACACGTGTCCCGCATAACAACGACAAAAAGCAAGACAATAGGACACAGATACCTCTATGTCGATTCTGGATCTGGGCCTGGGCGAACTGCTGAGGCCTCTGTTGCTGGAAGGCCTGGGCCTGAGACGACAATGGACCCGAAAACGGAAGCTGCTGTGGTTGGTGAACTGGAGCTGGTTCTGGTGCTGGTCCCATAACCGAGGGACTAGTTACTGTCGATGATGATCTGTTTCTGAACGGACAAGATCTTATCATGTGGCCTGGCGAACCACAAACCAAGCACAATCCCTGTGCTCTACGGCACTCAGTAACAACATGCCCGAGCTTCCCGCAATGAGAACAACCCGTTGCGAAAGGCCGCTTCTGCTTCTGCTGCTGGGGATAGGTCGGGGCAGGATGCTGTAAGGAGGTAACCGAATCTGTCCTCGTAGCTCCAATGGTCAAGGCCCTAGCTGTTGGGGCCGGTGCTGAGGATTGGTTCATCTGGTCGTGAGACCGCTTCCGACCTCCGGTCCGGTCCTCTATCCTTCGGGAAGTGTACTCATGCCTCCTCGCAGCTCGCAAGACGGCATCAAAAGTTCTGTGCTCGAACTGCTCTACTGCCAATATGATCTCCAAGTGGAGCCCCTGCTGAAATCGCTGTGCTCTGTCTAGCTCGGTTGCCACCAAGGTGGAAGCAAACCGACTCAACCTTGAAAACTCGGCCTCATATCCGTCGACCGTCCTGTTCATCTGCCTGAGATTACTAAACCTGGTCTGCAAGTCATATCTAGCCACTGCGTCGAAGTACTTGGTCTGAAACATATCACTGAATACCGCCCACATGACAGGCGTACCCAAACTCGCTGCTTGCATAGCCCACCAGCTGCGGGCTAGATCTAGTAACTGCAGGCGCACCACAGCCACCTTCTCTGCTTCAGGGGTCCTGGCTGCCTCCAAGATAACTTCAATGTCCTGTAGCCAGGCATCTGCAGCAATAGCATCTTCGCTACCGTCGAAGAAGGGAGGGTTCAGGCGTTTGAAATTGTTGACCGCACTGTTCCCTCGAGGACCACTTCCGCTCATAGCATCTTGTACTGCTTGCTGCAAGGCATCACCTCGACGGTCCTAAGACGCAAGCAACTCATGGATGAGTCCTATCAAGACCCCTTCCTCTGACCCTGCTGGCTGAACTGGCTGGACTGGGGGAACTGGTTCTCCAGAAGGCATGGCTCGGGAGGCGGCTGCTGAGGACTGATCTTGATCTTCTTGCTGTTGCTGGTCTGTCGGCCGAACTCCTTCTGGCTGATCAACAGGAATGATGCCACTGAAGCAATGACATCGGGAATATTAAGGAAGGACCAGGATAGAACAATGATGCAAGCATGTTATCAAGTCAGGGATCCAAGGAGATAAAAAGATACGAGTGGAGATCAAAGACGAGTACAGATTGAGACATCTATCCGGTAAATCCTCACATTTCTTGATTGACAAGACCTGCATGGACCACCACTTAAACCATGTCACGCCCCAGAACCAGAATACTGGAGAGCGGGGGCAGACATAGCCAGTTACGTATAATGAAATGGAATCCATCTCACCATACGGTCACGGCTGTCTAGATATGTGAGGGTTTATCTACAAGCCATCAGTCGCTTAAGGTCATAAATTATCCTATTGTCTTAATCTCAACCAACTAGTAATAATCACAAGATATCAGATCACCAAATATACAATTGTAAGGCGTCCCAAACATTACATATCCAGATGATCATGAAGCTAGTCGTACAAAATGTAAGGACTAGCAAGAGTTATGTCATACATGATCAACCTCGAGTTGCCAATCATGATTACAGCCCGTAGGCAGGTAGAAGTAAAGTGCATCGAGCTAACAAGTGGTCGTCGGCTAAACACCTCAAAATGAAAATATACAATAGAGTGGGAGAGCCAAAATAACCCACTCGTTGCCAGGATTCCCTTTAGTGGTCACCATGTGGCTGGAAGGCAGGTAGATCCTTTACTGCTGCTCCGGTATCTGGCCATACAAAACCAGCTGGGTCAGACCCCAGAAAGAGCAAGTGCCACAAAGGAGGCTTCACTTAAGAACTAAAACCAGCAATTAGCACAATAATATAATTACATAATAAGAGACAGTTAATTTAAGAAAAAGCATGATAGGTGAATATAAAAGACAATATTGTACAGAATCGATAAAAGACAGAACATATGGAAGAGCATGACAGGATGATATACGATGAGATAACCATGGGACTATTCAGATAACCAGGTTACAACCCGTAAACCAAATAAGGACCGAGGTTGTAACCCTTCGTCTGAACAGAACTTGGTTTCTCCCACCATTTATCGGCAAGGTAAAAAATCTGGTCATGCAATTATTCATGATATAGAATTAAGATAAAGCACGAGTAATCATGTCATGCCAGAAATGGTACAGAATCAGGACGAGACAAAGCTGGACTAGACTCCATCCAATCAATCACGGCCAAGCAATAAATACGGCTTGCTACTTTAACTAACTAGGGTTATCACAGGCCTAGTTACTAGCAAGATGCAATGAGAATTCCAAGTCCGGTTACCTGTTTGTTACTACCTGAGTGATCCCAGCAAGAAAGGAAAAAGATAGCAGGATATAGCAGACACACTGTAGTAAGATACATGCGTCCTAAGGTACCACACTCGAAGGCGGGCTGGAAGTGCGCTCATCTCGACGGATAGCAATAAATCCTATGTATATATATATATAAGGCCGGGACCCAAGGGGCAACAGGTAACTGGAAAATTCTCCATGAACTATTTGATCAATCTAGTCATTAACCTAGCCAGATTCAGTATGAATCCCTGACCGTGGAAAACCAGGGATTCATGTCCTAGACAAGATGCAAGACAAGACTGGTTGCTTACACAAGCACATTCAATACAATCACCCACGGTGTCAAGAATTTACTTAGCATGTCAAGTTAGCCGTCGCAACAGCGTATCAAGGTTATCGTGTTAAGATTACTTGTCAAGATTACTTATCAAGGCAAGGGTGCGTCACGACGGACCACCATCAAGAATTATCATATCAAATTACTTGTCAAGAGTACACCACCACGGGTCACTGTCATGTCATGTGTAGCAGGTCAAGTTATCAAGTCAGGAGTGCACCACGGCGGGCCACTATCAAGCATTGTTCAATTATCATTCCAAACATAATAAATAAATTCGGGATTATCAAGTTCATGACAACAGGGCTATAGGAGATCCAGGGTAAGTAGGATCAGGTCCAGTTGCGCCTAAGTCAGACTGCGTTCAGGCTACGCTCAGTCAGCATACGCTCAGTCAGCATACGCTCAGGTAGCATACGCTCAGGCAGCATACGCTCAGCCAGCGTACGCTCAGGCAGCATACGCTCAGGCAGCATACGCTCAGGTCAGCTTACGCTCAGGTCAGGCTACGCTCAGGTCAGCCTACGCTCAGGTCAGGCTACGCTCAGTCAGCATACGCTCAGGCAGCATACGCTCAGGCAGCATATGCTCAGGCAGCATATGCTCAGCCAGCGTACGCTCAGGCAGCATACGCTCAGGCAGCATACGCTTAGTCAGCGTACGCTCAGGCAGCATACGCTCAGGCAGTATACGCTCAGTCAGCGTACGCTCAGGCAGCATACGCTCAGGTAGCATATGCAAGACATACGCTTCCAAAAGGCAGCGTATGAGGTCCATACGACTCCTTGTCACCCAAGTCAGCGTATGTAAGATATACGCTTCCAAAAGGCAGCGTATGAGGTCCATACGACTCCTTGTCACCCAAGTCAGCGTATACTAGACATACGCTTCCAAAAGACAGCGTATGAGGTAGACTGCACTGCGCTAAAGAGTGCGCGTAGCTCAGTGGTGCAAGCTAAAAAGCTCGCGCACTGCTCACTGTCTTCTCCAAAACAGCAAGAACTCCATAGCTTGAACCTAAAACTTCAAAAGTCCATAACTAACAAGTCAAAATCCAACTTTTCAAAGGTCAAAATTGGGTAGAATAAAATTCTCTACAATATGGAACCATCAAAACTTGAAAACAAAGAAGTTTGATAGATCAAAACCACCAAAATCCAAAAATAATTAATTTTTAGATCTACAAAAATCAAAGCCTCAAAATGGAAAATGATAAGTTCTAATGTGTCTTAGAAACATGAGGAGAAGCTAATGGAACAATAAAAATGGGCTCTCTTGTGGAAGCAAGTTGCACTTGCCTAAGGGGTGTTGGTGTTGTGTAGAGGAAGGAAGAAGAAGATGGAGAAATAAATGAGAGAATAATGAAGAGAGAGAAGGTTGGTGGAGATATTATAAGGGTGGGTTGTGTTGTGTTGAGGGTGGAGTATAGGTAAAGTGTTCCATGCATATTAAATAAACCAAACCAAACCAAACCAATTCTCCTCCACAAAATAAACCAAGCCAGGTAAAACCCAGTCACGAGAACCAAAATCTGCAAGTCAAGCCAATTACAAGTACATGCCAAAATCCAAGAAAATAAATACAGATCTGAAATACATGCAAGCTTGACAAAATACATATTCAGAATATGGGCGTTACAAAAGGTCGTTAAGGATGGTCCAAAACGAAACCATTCTAACATGATCGATTGGGTAAGCATGATCATAGAATCGTAATCTAGGGGTGATTATGAATCTAGTGGAAGAAAATCAAATTAGGTTTTAAAAGATGACGATTCGAAAATAGAAAGATATGGAGGAAGAGGACAACTAGTTTATTGAGAAGCTTGCGACTAGGAATAAGGCAAAAATCGATTTTGAAAATTTAATAGTCACATGCCAATAAAGAATGTAGTCTCTATGGTATTCAAAAACCGTAGCACACTTGAAATCACTTATCGAGAATTCATGCCTCGCCAGTGTACATCTGGCTGCAGTAAACTCTTGGTTACATGACTCTAAATAGGATACGGTATCGAATATTCTATTAACTATTTCCAATGTTGGCATAATAGTTCAAAGATTAAATAGGACAAATAAGACATAGTTTTGATAATAAACGATAACCCACGTTTAGTTGGAATTACTTCAACTTAGGGATCATGCCTCGCCAGTGCGCTGCTGGCTGCAGTGAACCCACGGTCTCCATAAGTCAAGTAAATGGCGACAGTGCGCTTCTGTCTTGCCATTGTAAGTCACCGATCATTCTTTCAACTATTTCCATAAAATTTCAAAGGGGCTTCTAAAATTTTTAAACAAGTTGATTACGATGGAGGAAGCTAAAAATTCGAATAAATTGATCATGATAGGTAAGTGTACATATCTGCCCTTGAAGTGAAAGTATATGTTCTAAAATCAGACGATTGATTAGGAAGGGAGTGATCGAAGATAGGAGAAATACAACTTTAATTTTTGTTTCTCTAACATTCAAGGTTGGGAAAAAGAAGAATATGTATAAAGCACTACGTATACCTGCTATGAATATACATTACACACAAGTACATATGTATATCCTACATAAATTCGCAAAATTTCGAAAATCAATCTAAGAGAAGATTATACTATCTCCAAGTAAAATATAAATTTAAATAGCAATAATACATATATTATATTCAAAATAAAATTTACAGAAATTATTCACGAGACAAGAATGGACTAGCAATATATATATATATATATATATATATATATATATATATATATATATATAAAATATATATATATATATATATATATATATATATATATATATATATATATATATATATATATATATATATATATATATATACACATCTATATATCTACATGGACGTCATTGGTCTCATTACATGACTACCAGGGCTTGGGTTGGTTTCGGGCTAGTTTGGAACAACCGGGTCTTCTAAAAGTCGTATCATTATTAAATAACTAATTAAAATATTTATGGGGATCAAGTCATAACTTCGTCTGGTTTTTCTAGTTCAGACACTCTTATGGCTCGGTCTTCCCTACCATAGCTAATACACCGGTCAAAGCACGCCACTGCACTATTCATGCCTTCACTTCTAGTCATCTTGTACTCTAAAGCTTAACCATGACTAAGCCCTTCAATAATTATAAATAAATATTAATAAAATCCCCAAAAATCATAATTTTAAAAATATATTTTAAAACTTCGGGAAAAAGGGTTACGGTTAAGAATTGGATTCCAGGAAGGCCTAAGTTGAATAAATACTCTACCCACCTTATGTCCTATCGTCATATCTAAACGTAATAGTGTATCTGTGGAATTTCTCAAATTATCTAAATCTCAGTAAATCCTTACCTAAATTGCAGGGCCTATATAAAACAACCTTAACTACCCCACGATAATTGTGTAAGGGACTCATAGTCCTAACCTTTCTTCTAAAATCAAATTAATCCTAACTTGTGAATGAGCATTTTCTAGTCGCAGGCTTACAGTAGTATGACTAATATAGGTACTACCACAAGTTTACACACTTTGCGAAGACAGACCTGCATGGGCCACCATAAAAACTTGTCACGACCCGCACCCGCTTTTCGGATACGAGGCGTGTCCAAGCCAGCCTACGCCGCAGAGTCGGTGGTAGAACGCTGTCAAGCCCGCAAGAAATAAATGCTCAAAATACAATATTTGCTGCTCATTCACATTTCTAAATTTTGGAAAGTGGGCTTACAAAGAGTGAATGCAGATCCAAGTCCAAATAATCAGAGAAAGATGAGCCTAGTAAGGTTTCTTTGGTCTCTAACCTCGTTGCTGTGATCGTTCAGGTCACAACTGTGGGGGCTGACTATGACTGGTGGATAGACATCGGTGCGATTTGCCATGTCTGTTCTGGGAGGGAATGGTTCATCACGTACCAGCCAACTTCTGAGAAGGTTGTCATGGCGAACCAGGCCCAAGCTGAAGTTCTGGGGATCAGGTCTGTGGAGCTGAAACTCACTTTCGGGAACACTCTGACGCTCCATGAGTAAAGCATATTCCGATGATTGCCAAGAACCTGATATCTGGGAGTCTGCTTAGCAACACAGGCTTGAGGATGGACATTAATGCTGGTCAGATGATGATGTCCACGAGGGGAACATACTTCGGGAAGGCTTATCAAACCGAAGGGATGTTTAAAATTCAGCTTGTAAACCAGTCTAATGAAATCAATACAATCGCTCTTTCTGATTATTCTCTTGAGTTGTGGCATAATAGGCTAGGACATGTTCATTGTAAAAGAATAAACAAAATGTCTAGTCTAGGACTTATCTCCAAATGTAGGGATAAGGTAGAGAAGTGTGAAGTATGTGCTCAAACGAAGATCACTAGAAAACCCTTTCATCGGGTAAATCGAAGCACAGATCTTCTGGAGTTGGTACACTCTGATATATGTGACTTCAAACAATTCTCTACAAAAGCCGGGATGAAGTATTTCATAACCTTCACCGAAGACTTCTCTAAGTACGCGTTCGTCTACTTGCTGAAGTCCAAAGACGAAGCGTTCAAGAAGTTCAAGGAGTTCAGGGCCGAAGCTGAACGACAAACTGGATAACAACTCAAGAGGTTGAGAAGTGATCGAGGCGGAGAATATAGGTCTCATGAATTTGTATCGTTCTGCAAAGAATATGGAATCATCTGCGAGACTACTGCTCCGTATTCTCCTCAATCTAACGGAGTAGCAGAGAGAAAGAATCGAACGTTGACAGAAATGATAAACTCAATGCTGCTAACTGCAGGTCTTCCAAATTGCTACTGGGGAGAAGCTGCATTAACGGCCACTTTCATTCTGAATAGAGTGCCTTATGCAACTTCTGACAAAACTCTTCATGAACTCTGGTTCAAAGTCAGACCTAACTTGAATGTCATTCGAGTGTGGGGTTGTCTGGCTTATGTGAAGCTCCCAGATCTGAAGATTCAGAAGCTGGGGACAAGGACTACGAAGGCGATCTTCTTGGGTTATGCCGATAAAAGTGATGTTCAGAGATTTCTTGATATTGAGTCAAATCAAATCATCGAATCTCGTGATGCTGAATATTTTGAAGACAAGTTTGCAAGACATAAAAATATTATTCTTCCAGATATTCCAGAGAATGATGTAGGTGCAAATGAGACTGAGATCTCATATGAGCCAGTAATCCAAGATGAAGTTGTTGGTGGAGAAACAACAATTAAACCAGAACTCGCTGAACCGTCGACGAAGCGAGCAAGGAGGCCGAAGAGCTACGGAGATGACTTCGTCACCTATCATGTGGAAGCAGATCCGCTTACCTATGATGAGGCAATGAAGACCAGAGATGCTGTCTTCTGGAAGGAGGCAATAGACAATGAAATTGACTCAATTACCTCCAATAACATATGGGTTTTAGTTGATTTATCGAAAGGAGCAAAACCCATCAGATGCAAGTGGATCTTCAAGAAGCAGATGAAAGCTGATGGAACCATTGACAAGTTCAAGGCCATGCTAGTGGCCAAGGGATTTTCTCAAAAGCAGAGGATCGACTATTTTGACACATATGCTCCAGTAGCACGGATGACAACCATCAGATTGTTAATTGCCCTTACGACAATATACAAACTGGTGATACATCAAATGGATGTCAAAATAGCATTCCTGAATGGCGAGCTGACCGAAAAGATTTATATACAACAGCCAGATGTCGTCAGAGGCCTAGAAGACAAAGTCTGTAAGTTGGTAAAATCTCTATACGGCTTAAAGCAAGCTCCTAAAATATGGCATGAGAAGTTTGACGAAGTTATCAGATCAAACGGCTACAGGGTCAGCAAAACAGACAAGTGTGTCTATACTAAATTTGCTGACGGAAGAGGAGTCATCATTTGTCTGTTCGTGGATGACATGCTAATCCTTGGTACGAATATAAGCTGTGTCACTGAGACAAAGAAGTTTCTCTCGATAAAGTTCAATATGAAGGACTTGGGGGATGCTGATGTTATCTTGGGACTCAAGATCATCCGGACGGACACTGGATTGGCACTCTCACAATCTCATTACATTGGGAAGATGCTCACTCGATACGGGTATCATGATCTTCCCATAATTGATACGCCGTACCGAGATGATCAAAAGCTGGAGCCAAACTCGATGGAAATCGTCAGACAATTAGAGTACGCTGGCGTCATCGAAAGTTTGATGTATGCTACTACTGCCACTAGCCCTGACATAGCTTTCGCTGTGGGAATGCTGAGTCGATTCACAAGTAATCCAGGCATTGAGCACTGGAAAGCTGTGAAGCGTGTTATGAGATATCTCAAGAAGACTCAGACATATGCACTGTACTTCAGCGGAGAGCCGTCGGTAGTAGAAGGGTTCAGTGATGCCAGCTGGTGCTTAGAGTTGGAGAGCAAGAGATCCACTGGTGGATTCATTTTCACAATGGGTGGAGCTGCTATATCGTGGAAGTCAAAAAAGCAGACTATGCTCTCGCGGTCTTCTATGGAATCTGAGTTCTTTGCACTTGATACCGCAGCAGATGAAGCAAAATGGCTTCGGGAGATCATGTATGATCTTCCAGTGGTTGGAGCGCATAAACCGACAATTTCGATATACTGCGACAACCAGGCGACTGCGGCGGTGGCATAAAATGATCTCTTCAACGGAAAGAAGAGAACTGTGCGATTAAAGTACATGACAATGAACGATCTCATCAAGAGAGGTGTCATTGCAGTAATCGATGTTCGGAGTCAGAAGAACCTGGCGGATCCGTTCACGAAGGACCTCAAGCGTCAGCTGGTTGAAGACACAGCAGGGAAGATGGGCTTGAAGGCATTCTGATAGTATGTTTTTGTAATCCTACCATAAAGTTTTATGTTATTAGTTCAAAGAGAAATCTACTAGACATCTAACTTTTGGTTCAAGGGAGGACCACTGACTGGAAAACTATCAGGTAACAGTGGGTACTTATTCTTGGAAACATGGAAGGGTTACGAACCCATAACCACTGTTGTCTACTATGTGTTTTTTTGCGAAAAATGGATCCTGTGTTGAGGGTGGCTTAAATGCCTTAATAAGTTCTCAGGCAGAGTGAATGCCTGGTGTGCTTTACAGGAAGCACGGTAGCGCATCACTACAAGGAGTAAAACTCTATGCTATAGTGGGATGACTCCACCATGAGGTTCCCAGGTAGGGGTAATGCCTCGGCTTTGCAAGCCAAGTCATAGCGGCGCAGCACCATAAATAGGCAGGTAGCCTAATATTGTATAATGAAATTAAAGAGTTGTAGACAGTACTACAAAGGAAAGGATGACCCCATGTTACAGTGGCACGACACCACGATGAGGTATCCGGGTAGGGGTAAAGCCTCGACCTTGAAAGCCATGTCGTTGCGGCGTAACACCGCAAGGAAGCCTTAGGCTTCATGCTAGGTAGAATGGCACTACAAAGATGCTGTGACCTCATGCTGCAGTAGTACGACACTACGATGAGGTTCCCAGATAGGGATAATGTCTCGACTTTAGGCCATGTCATAGCGGCGTAGCACCGCAAGGAAGCACAAGGATTCATGCCATGTCTCTTTAATAAAGAACTTACCTATAGTGTATGGAAAGAGATATCAGGCCGTCTCTTGAGGGTAAACTTGTAGACGCTCAAAATTATACACTGAAACCAGGCTGGCACGGAACCTTTAATGTGCAGCTAGAAGCACATGTAACTATACTTTGTGAGTGGGAAGAATTACAATTGTGGTGCAGAATTCAAGGCATAGTCCATTCTTGTATCACATTGTCATTCAACCCATGCGAAAAGATTCAATTCGTCAGCGACATCTATCCTAATGCAAAATGGACAGTTACTGTAGGGAACGCTCAATCCTAGACACATATATATGGTGAGATATGTGGGGGATTGTTGGTGCTCTTGCTCCTTGACGTGAAGAGAGCTTGCTCTCAACATGCTTTGTAAATTTTAGTCCCACATTGGAAAAGCACTATGATCTAACTCAACATATATATGAGTATGTGTTGTTGGGATATGCACATGGGATGGTGACCCTAAGGAGGGAACCATGTGGGTGATTTTACTAAGAGTTAAGGATAATGCTCCAAGAAAAGCATTTATAATTTTTGCTCTTGAAAAATTAATTTCCATTGGGGCTAAGTCCCGTAGGAGCTTAGCGACTCAGACTCGGACTCGGACTCGGACGGGCTTATGGGCTCATGGGACGTAATGTGGCATTTTGTTGGCGCACTTTGCACTTAGTACGTCAGCTTCGTCGCTAGGCGCATAGTGCGCTTAAGTTGCGCTCGTTGCGCGAGCCACGTTGCGCGGCCCCGTTGCGCGACCCAGTTGTGCGCTCAGGTTACGCCCAGGGTGCGCCCAGGCTGCACTGGATTGCGCGGGGTGCGCGCGTGCGCCAGGTTACGCGAGTTTCGCAGGTGCGCCAGGTTGCGCGAGTTGCGCAGGTGCGCCAGGTTGCGAGTTGCGCAGGTGTGATGGGTTGTGCGGGTTGCGCCAGCTTGCGCTGTGCGCGCCGCGTGCGCAGTACGCGTAGTGTGCGCAGTACGCGCAATATGCGCTGAAGGCGCGCGCGCAGCTTGTAAAATTGGCGCAACTCGCGCAGTTCGTGGCTTTCCACGTTCTGACTGATTCGTAACTGATCCTGGATTTGTGGATCTGACATTATGTCGTGGCACACATTTTGGATCTGGACAATTATATCAGTAGCTATATATTGAGAGCCTCTCTTCTCTCTCAGCACTCTTCTAAGACTTCATAAATTTACGAAGAGAGAAGAGAGAGCTGCTGCGCACCGTGTCCTTCCTCGTGCAACCGAAGTCCGTCATCGTTTCGAGCAGTCCGTCTTAGAGCAATTTTTCAGAGCGTTCCAGAGTTCATTCGAACTTGCTGGTTCCTGGAAGCTGACCGTGTGGGCGGATCTAGCTTTGAGCACTGGTGTTTTTGACGCCCCAGCAGGCCACTACCTTCCATCTATCGCCTGTCACCTTCACTGCTGCTATTAGCATTTCGATTAGTACCTTCTTTTTAGAAGCACTGCTATCATTTGCTACATATATGAAATCTTCTTAGATTTTCGTATTCCAGAATCCTTATAGGATCTCTGGTTGTGCACCTTTCTAGAAGTGTTGCATTGGAACGTTGTTCTGACAACTGTTTCATTCGGTTTTCCATTGAAAATATTGTGCTCCGGTTCTAACAATTGACGGCTACGTCATAGAGGGGACTGATTCAGGTAATCCTACTCGTCATCTTTCTTCTTCGTGTGTGTATGTAATTATATTTTCATCTTCAAGGAATGATGGTGATCCATTTGGATCGGTGACAAGTTTGTAAGAAGTTGTTGTACTTTCTTATTCCATTAGTTGAGACCTTTCAGGATTGGACTCCGATCGTCTCCTCGTAATTTTTTTGCAAGATTTTTTTCACATAAAAATCTTGGTGCTTACAATTGGTTCATTGTGATTATTGACATTTTGGATTTATGTGTTTTATTACTTGGTTCTCTCACAATCTTCCTAGTTTGAAAGAACAATTTTCGTGCTTCGTTGTCCAACACTTGCATCCATTAGCCCCCTAAGCCATCATGTTATCATGGTAGACAACCTCGAGAAGTTGAGCCATGGAGCCATCAGTCATTGTACCAGTCAACAACTATATATAAATAAGATTAAATTTTACTTCCGGTATCATAGGATAAGATATAAAGTGAATGTTGGTTACTCAATAACAAATTTACTTGGGGTATGCAATATTTTTGCATATGGTTGCTTACAAAGTTTATTCACGTATTTTGTTGATCTGGTAGTACACATGAAGATGTTGTCAATCTTCCTACAACAACTTAATTATTTTCCAGTGAGATCTGCGTGAGATATGTGGATGTCTTAGTCGCGCGTTAGAGAATAATTGTTGTGTGGATGAAAATCCCTCGAAGAACTACAAAGAGTCCACTTGCTCCCTCCACTAGAAGAGTCTCTTTTTGTGCTAGCTAGCTAGTAGTAGAATATATATAGAACGAACGGAAAGGAAAGAGAGTTAGTAGTAGTAGCGAATAGTGTACGTGTACGTAGGGTTATAGAGGGTTATATAGAGAGAGAGAGAGAGAGAGAATCATTGTCAGCTGTAACTCCTTGCAAAGAAAGCACTGCTAACGGTCTTCTGCTGCAATGCAAACGGAGTTAGCCCACATGGTTGGTGTTGTCGCTTTCCCATTGGAGAATGTTTCCTTTCTTTTTTAAGGTTTTTATAGAGAACGCATCATTGAACGCCTCAATGAGCACACACCTAGAGAACAGCACACGAAAGAAAAGCAAACCAAAAGAATATATATATATATATATATATATATATATATATATATATATATATATATATATATATATATATATATGGTCAAATATATACGAAATTTTATATATACTGTATTGCATATCTTTTGGATTCATTGTCCACAACTTTCGTTATTATTATAAATAATAAAAAAATGATATGCCTCCATGGTTTAATCTACTGATTTTTTTGCCATCTAGTCTAAATCGTGTACCTCTTTTTAATTAACCACATGAGTCATCCGAGTTCGGCAACCAATACATCATTCATTCATTTGATTTAAGATGACCAAGCCCATCAACATGGCCAGCCACAAGTTCCCCAGAGGGGTCAGGAATGGTGTGTACTGATCATAGTGCCAAATGGACACAGGTCCTCAATTCCTAATTCCCTTCTCTATATATATATCACCATCACTCTCAATAATTCTGCTGCATGCTACTTCTTTTGTAGGCTAGCTCTTTGTCAGGGAACCTTCTTTCTAATTCCTCAACACCACCTTCTCCTTGTTATTTTCCCTCATTCTTGTTCTTCCGTCTCTCTCTGCAGAGGAGGATGATCATTGGGGATAGCCTTCTCCTGCCCACTAGCAACAATCACAACGTACTGAGCACCAGCAGCTCCTGCAACTCTTCTTCTTCTACTACTACCAACACTATTGATCATACTAGTACTACTACTACTACTACATCTTCCGGCCCGACTTCGCCCCCGGCCGCAATGGCGCAGCAGCAGCAACGGCAGCAGGAGGCGCTCAGGTGCCCCCGGTGCGACTCGTCCAACACGAAATTCTGCTACTACAACAACTACAGCCTGTCGCAGCCGCGGCACTTCTGCAAGGCCTGCAAGAGGTACTGGACGCGCGGGGGCACCCTCCGCAGCGTGCCCGTCGGCGGGGGTTGCAGGAAGAACAAGCGAGCGGTCAAGAAATCCACGCCGACCGCCACCGCCGCTGCCGCTGCTGCTGCTGCTGTTGCCTCTCCTCTCGGCACCCTCCCCGCGGCAACCACTGCCGACCATCCCAATCCACTCTTCTACGGCCCGCCGCCATCCAATATGAACCTTGCTAGCACCTCCGCGGGTTTTCCTACGCTCCCGCAGATGTATTATGATCTGCAACCCGAGACGAGCGCTCTCGGCGTCGGATTCTCCTCCGGACGACGACACGACGAGGGGAGGTCCCAATTAGGGTTCGGCGCCAGCTTGGCCGATCTCCAGCAATCCCGCGGGAGTTTCTTGAATAATTACCAGCCTTCCTTCGACCAGCCACTGAATGTTCTCGAGGGAGGCGGGAGGAAGCAAGTGAAAGTCGAAGGGGAGAACAATGTGGTCCGTAGCAGCAATAATGGTGTAGGAATGGAATGGCAAGATCAAGCTCCTACTTATGACATGAATGCTGCTGCTGGAGTCTGCTCTGGTGATCCTTCCTTCCTCTACTGGAGCTCGGCCATATTTGGCGGTGCCGGCTGGCCTGATATCGCCCCCATGATCTAGCCAGCCTGCATCAAATCTGCCAGAAGAATTCGTATTCGTATCGAATTCTTCTGGCACTACAATCACTGCGCAGATCGGAGAGATCATGTAGGTTGCGAACCGTCTCGATCGATCCCCTGACGTCGTTTTTAAGGACATTGTGGTGTCAAGATGATCGTTTGCTCTGAGAGGAACTTCCTCTCTTCTCTTCTCCTAGCTATATAATTATGTGGTAGAGATGGAGTTTGATTGGTAAGTTGAATTGGCTTTTCTTGTATGTACATAGGTATTGGTATACCTTTACCTTCTTCTTCTTGTAATGCATTTCTTTCCAAGTTTTTGGTTTGTTAGGACCAAAAATAAACTAAAATGAAATATAAAGAGAGATATATGATGGGCTACTTCATCTTCTTCGTCAGAGGAGGATGAGAAACTAAGGATACTGATAAGTTTCTTTACAGAACTCTTTTCTTGGTCTAAGGAACATTGATTGATAGGAGAGTGATAGTGTAGTTCCTGTCAAGGGTGAGGTTCCATTTCAATAAATGTGCACTTCAAGTGAATGCAATTGTACAATGATCTCTGCAAAATTCCGATGTGGTTTGAGTACTTTTATTATTCTGCAAAATAGCTAGATCTTTCCCTTTTTAACATTTTGTTTGTTGCTTTGGTTTGAAAAAGCATTAATTGGGAGCTGAACGTACTTGGTTGGCAGTAGAATGTGCAGTAGAATCTGGAACTCATGGCAGCTTGTAATGGGTTATAAAATGCGTGATAAATTCCCATGGAATTTGTTAATTCGTTTTATTAAAACTGAAGAATGAGCAATGAGACACTGGGTTGTGATAATAATGTTGATATATATTTAGAAGCATGGAATTTCAGACACATCTATAGGCCAGAATTCTAATGTGCTCAATCCAACCATGCGACCAACTCAAATGCGCCAGGAAGCTCAAACAGAAACTTGGCACAGCAAAGAAAAGTACAAATTTAAAGACATTCAAAAGAAGACTTTTATTTCATATGAAAGTTTATTACATGTCTAAAGAAAGGCTTTACAAAAGAGAACTTCTACAAAAATGAAGATTCTAAAGCTACAGCCAGGCGCAGCAACTGTCATGCACCCCCTGCCAGGCGCATCATCTGTCAGGCGCATCACTCTGATGTCTCGTCCAAGCGCATCATTCCAGCATCTCAACGTATGCGCATCTCCGTGCATAGAGCGAATCACTCTCTCTCATCAGCACCAATGTCACGCCCCAGAACCAGAATACTGAAGAACGGGGACGTGCACAGCCAGCTACGTATAACGGAACGGCAACCATCCCGCTATACGGTCACGGCTGTCTAGCTATGTGAGGGTACGCTACAAACCATCAGTCTCTTAGGGTCAAATCAAGCTATTGTCTCAATCTCAACAAGTAATGATAGTAACAAGATATCAGACCACCAAATATACAATTGTAAGGCGTCCCAAACATTACATATCCAGATGATCATGAAGCTAGTCGTACAAAATGTAAGGACTAGCAAGAGTTAAGTCATATATGATCAACCTCGAGTTGCCAATCATGATTACAGCCCGTAGGCAGACAGAAAGTAAAGTGCATCGAGCTAACAAGTGCTCGTCGGCTAAACGCCTCAAAAGAATATCAGTTAACAATACAGTGGGAGAAACAAAAAGAGAAAACCCACTCGTTGTCCGGATTTCGTCTAGTGTTCACCATCGGGCTGGAAAGCAGGTAGATCCTTTGCTGCTGCTCCGGTATCTGGCCATACAAAACCAGCTGGGTCAGACCCCAGAAAGAGCAAGTGCCACAAAGGAGGCCACGAAATAAGAACAAAAGCCAGCAATCAGCACAATAATATAATTACATAATAAGAGACAGTAATTTAAGAAAAGGCATGATAGTTAGATATAAAAGACAAATCTTGTACATAATCGATAAAAGACAGAACATATGGAAAGGCATGACAGGATGATATACGATGAGATGACCATGGGACTATTCAGATAGCCAGGTTACAACCCGTAAACCAAACAAGGACCGGGGTTGTAACCCTTCGTCTGAACAGAACTTGGTTTCTTCCACCATTTATCGGCAAGATAAAATACGCGAATTCAAGACTTGCAATTAAACATGATTAAGGTAAAGCACAAGTAATCATGTCATGTCATGACCTTGCACAGGATCAGGACAGGACAAGAGGGACTAGACTCCATCCAATCAATCACGGCCAAGCAAGTACTACGGCTTACTACTTTAACTAACTAGGGTTATCACAGACCTGATTACTAACAAGATGCAATGAGAATTCCAAGTCCGGTTACCTGTTTGTTACTACCTGAATGCTCCCAGCAAGAAAAGAAAAAGATAGCATGATATAGCAGACACACTGTAGTAAGATACATGTGTCCTAAGGTACCACGCTCGACGGCGGGCTGGAAGTGCGCTCATCTCGACGGATAGCAACAAATCCCATGTATATATATATATATAAGGCCGGGACCAAAGGGGCAACAGGTAACTGGGAAATTTTCCATGAACTAATTGATCAATCTAGTCGTTAACCTAGCCAGATTCAGTATGAATCCCTGACCGTAGGAACCAGGAAGTCACGTCCTAGACATGATGCAAGACAATACGAGTGGATTGCACAAGCAAGCAGGAACACCCACGGTGTCAAGACAGGTCAAGCTAAGTTATCAAGTCATGTCAAGTCAGGAGTGCGCCGCCACGGGCCACTATCAAGTTATCAAGATAATTCATGTCAGGGTACTTGTCAGGAGTGCGCCACGACGGGCCACTATCAAGTCAGGTTGGTCATGTCAGGAGTGCACCATTACGGGTCACTGTCATGTTATGCTAGTTCCTTGTCATACCGTGCCATGTACAATAGTCATTCCAACATATTAAGTAAAATCAAGTTCATGACAAAAGGCGTAAGGATATAAAATGGGCGTAAAATATCTAATAAAATACTAATATATAAATAGGACTATAGAAGAGCCAAGATCAAGAAATAACAAATTCATCATAGACAAGTAGGTTGTGCAGGGTATGTACTGCGCAGGGTGCCAAGTGCGCAGGGTGAGCTGCGCAGGGTACCAACTGCGCAGGGGTCAAAGGGCACAGGGTTAAAGGGGCATAGGGGATGTACTGCACAATGGGTCATTGCGCATGGACCAAGGGTATAGGGGCTGCCTTGTGCATTGATTGGATTGCGCAATGGAGGATTGCGCAAGGGTAGACTGCGCAGAGTATGGACTGCGCAAGATCAGGTTGTGCAGGAATGGATGACGCAGGGTCAGATTGCGCATGAGATGGATTGCGCAGAAGTGGACTGCGCAGGAGCAGATTGCGCATGAGCAGACTGCGCATGGGCAGACTGCGCATGGGCAGACTGCGCATGAATCCATGCGCAGTCGGGTTGAGCGCAGTTCGCTAAGGGGCAAGCTACGCGGTCGACGCTGCGCTAAAGAGCGCTGGCCGAGGGGGATGCGTAATCCAGCACTGCGCTAAAGAGCGCAGGCTGCAGGCTGCTACTCCAGGCCGAGAGGAACACCAAGAACACCAAAAATTCAAATTTTCATATCTTTGTCAAATCAAAGCCAAATCTAGATTTTCAAAAGTTCTAACTTGAGTAAAATTGAATTCTCTTCCACATGGAAGCATCAAAACCCACAAAAATCCAACCAAAATAGATCAAAACTATGTAAATCCGAAAATAGTTAAAACCTAGATCTAGAACAATGGAAACTCCAAATCACAAAATGTCAAGTTCTAATGTTGATCTCCATGGCCTAATCTAGCTAATGGACAAATAAAAAGTAGTTCTCATGTGGTGGCAAGGTGCACTTGCCTAATGGGTTGGAGAGTTGTGTAGAGGAAGAAGAAGAAGAATTAATAGTGGAAAATAATGAGGAGAGAGAGTGTTAGGTGGGGATTTTAATGGGGGAGGATAAGTTGTATTGAGGGTGGAGGTTAGCTAAGATGGTCCAATGCATAATAAACCAAACCAAACCAATTCCTTCTCCTATCCAAATAAAACCAAGCTCCATTAATCAGAGTTAATCCAGGAATGATAAATGACAATTAAACTACAATGCTAAGTATGAAATATACCACAACTTAACTGGTCAAGAAAAATGAAAAATAATGGTCAGAAATACGATCACGTATAAAATACGTATCACGAATTTCGGGGCACTACAACCAATCAGCCCTTGTGTAGCAGGAGGAGGAGCTCTCTTAGCTCGACAAAGATAGCGGCACGATGCCCCGATCTTCGGAAGCAACAGGCACACTCGGCAACCTGTGGCTCTGCCAGCATAACGAAAGACGGAGCGCGGCCGCCTCGATCTTTGGATGCAACAGGCACCATCGGCCTGTGTCGGAACTCGACGATCCCGATGTTTGGATGCAACAGACACTATCACGAAAGCTCAGAGCGAAGGAAAGACTGGGGCAGCGCATCTTCACCCTCGGAAAGAGCTCGATTTCGACAGTTCGCCAAGGCAGAGCTCCGGCCAAGTTCATCTGAAGAATGAAAGAAAACTTTTCTCTCATACAGCCATTTAAAAGCACGGGCAGCCTACACCCGAGTGCCAAATGGCCAACGTTCCAAATTTCACGCAATGAATTTGCATTAAATAGCAAATGCATCCGTCGTCTCGTATTCGGCTAAGTCAAGGCAACCATTAACGCCTCAAAGAACCCAACAGACGAGCCAAAGAGAATGCGACACATTGGCAGATGCGCCGTCGATATCATGCGCTCCCCAGGGATGCGCCCAGCGAGCCATAGCTATGCGTCCAGATTGGCACTAACTAATGCAACCCTCTCTATCAAACACACTACCAAAATAAGCCATATCAGCGACGAAATTAGCGACGCCAACTTAAAACGTCGCTAATATTTCTAGAATTAGCGACGCCAACAGTAAACATCGCTGATAGCGACAAACAACGACATATTACGACTACCTTTTGTGTAATAAAAACCAACGTCGTTGATGTGTCGGAAAACGTCGCCAGTTTTATTAATTTAGCGACGTTTACACTACAAGAATAAGAGCTTTTCTTGATGGGGATTTTTCGTCAAGAAATGGGTATCTTGACGGTTGCAGATCCGTCAACTAGGCCGGAGTCAAGAAAAGAACCCCCCTTTTCTTGACGGTCGCTGGCACGGCTTTTCTTGACGATTTTTTGCCGTCATATTAAGTAATTTTCTTGACTGTTTTTAGCCGTCAAGATAGTAGTTCTAGAAACCGTCAACGTAGGCGAAAACTTTTCTTGACTCCGGCCTAGATGACATCTATTAGCCGTCAAGAAAAGTCCTCTTGCAGCAGGATTGAGTTAATTGTTGATGTTTTATAACCGTCAAGAGAAGCTAAATTTTATATACCAAAAATTATATTTATAATTATATAATATGAATCGAACACACATAATATCAATAATCCAGAAGATAAACATACATCAAATAACTACAAAATCCAATTTTTATATTAATAAACTGTATATTGTTTATACATCACAAACTTCCAATACATCCAACACGTCCAACTATAAACATCTAACACTTGTCCAACCACAAACATATCCAACCAAAGTATGTAGTTTCCATACATCTTAAACATCCAAAACTAAAAATTATACAAATAAAACCAAGATATGTAGCAAACCCGGCCGGTGCACATCCCTCCCATATTCACAGCACATTTATTTTCCATGTAGTTCCTGAGGGAAAAAGAGAACAAGAGCACAAGTTACCAATTTATGTTAATGCCTTTATATTGACACAGTTAAAGATACTGCAAAAATGTATTACATAGCAAGAAAGAGTTTAAACATAAAACCTCTTTATGGAATTGGGAACAGCATCCAGGATCCACTAGTAGTGCATCTCAGCTAATGTGCATTCTAAAACATTTAGTCTTGTTTCTTTATTCATGAACTTAAGCAATTCCAAAAGAACAACTAAACAATTAACTCTATCACGAGTTCACGTGCTCATCGTTGTGTACTTAATTTGCTTAGGTCAATTACAATCTGTTAGATCTGAAATCATAAAGGTCGGCCATCAGGATATCATAAAGTTTATGAAAGTTTCAACAAGAACTTGAAGAAATTTTCAAGCTACCAATCATAAATTCCTATAAGAAATTAGGGTGTTTAATGCTCCCAACTTCAATCATGAACACTTCCTATACAAGAGTAATGGTCATTGAAACAAAAATGTGAACACCCCAGTCAACTATTAACGACTGTAGAAGTATTGTCCAAATAACTGATACTCAAATACAGATACTCATATCCTGAATGTAACATACAAATGATACCAAAATAAACTCATAACCATGATACTCATATCCTGATACTCATATCATGAATGGAGCATAATTTTGATACCCATATACAATGCTATAGTGCAAGATTGAAAAGGCCATATAACATTCTAGATTTATTCATAGTCCAAATAAGTGAATGTATCATACAACTAATAAAAAATAATTCAATTCATGATTAAAAAAGGCCTGGAAAGAGGTAAAACTGCAGTGTATCATCAAATGAGGTCTGGAAATGAAAAGAAAATTATATGACACAAAGCAAGTTACCACAAGTAAGCATGGATATTCATTCATCCAAGTTGTTAAATTTTCAAACATAGCTAGCCCAGACATGTCCAATTACCAATTTTTCACAACCACAAAAATGAAAGAGTATGTAGGGAATAAGTGGTAATCTAAAAAGAGTCAATAAGGACTCTATGGGCTCAGAGTTTTAGCAAAATCTTCTTCAAATAACTGATACTCTAAAATGTTGAATGTAGAATATCATCATTGAGCATATACTCACAAAACTGAACCAACATAGCCACAGAAGTGATATTTAATATAAAAAAATTAATGTATCATAGGCTAGTATATAATTACAATGAAGCCAACTGAAACAAGAATTAAGTGAAACAAGAAAGAAACAAAAAACATGTGGACACTTGAACATGAAAGTAGCCTAAAAATCTCACTCCAAATTATATTATGCATGATTATGTATAACAGGGCTAAGTGTACTTTTAGCAAGAAATGCACATTAGTGAAAGAAACAACTGCTAGAGAGGATGGGTAGTATACAAAGAAACACTTCAAACTGTTGATGTGTACTTCTGACCAAGATCACCCATCTAAAAGGACAAAAATGTCCAATACGAGTTCGGTGATTCACATATATGGATATGCAGCACTGATTCAAAGGAAAGAATAACATGTAAAAGAACATCAGATTGTCATCTTTATACTAATCGTTATCATGAGGCCTCTTTGTTTACCCTAAAAAGAACTGATTAGATGATAAAATAATAAGTTGGGTTGCGTAAGCCATAACAAACAAAAAGAAAACTAGGCAAGAGACTTCGAGAACATAATTTGACAAGGTGAGATATAAGTGCACGATATAGTTGCAAAGAACTTCAAAGTTAATATTAAATGAAGAAATCAAAATTTCATACAAAACATATTATTAAAGCTGCATGCCTACCAGATGAAAACTCAAAAAAAAGCAAAAAAAAAGAATCCAATTAATTGACTTCAAAAATATCAGCTACGTCATGTGTACATAATGGAAAGAAAGGCCGCAAAATTATATAAACTCCACAAAAATTATCCAAGCAAATAAAAAAACAACAAGAACTAAGATGTGAAACTGAAGTAGCTGGGATGTCTACCTCTGCAGCCAGAAAAAGGGACCTTATGTACTCCTTATCCTTTGGCATGTGAATGGTTACTATATCTGGTGGAGGTGTAGTAGGTCCTTGCTTGCCTTTAGGGTCCCAACCCAACCCAACAAAATCTTCACCTTGATGCCAGGAACTCCCTATAAGAGAAGAAGTGTTCTTTATACTAATCAATACTTTCAATAAAATAAATACTTCAATCTTAAAACTAATTCAAATTGACTCTATGTTAGATATCAACCAATATCCAGACTAGCATCAGAGTCGTCTCAGTCAAACATGCCCACCTATTTTGGTTTGGCCATATGTATTCTGGTGTATTTGCTATGCCGATACATGTTCAACATGGACATAATACATAGTTTAGTGTGTACATGCGCCTAGGCAATATTTGAGTAAATGGCATACAAAGCGGTTATATTTGATATATAGGTTTTTGGAGTAGAAAATCTATTCTCGTGTGTAGCAAGTTTAAATAATGATGGTGAATTCGAAGAACAAGAAGTTTGGCATGAATCAAGCTGACAATAATAACAGAAACAGAGTTGGTATCGACAACACTTGCTTGAGCTAATATGAATGGAGTATGAAAAAAAAACTGCAGAAACAAACACGAATTGCAGGAGATGCCATTCAATATATTGCAAGGTTCTAGTATGTATTATATACAACTAAGAGTAGTTAAGAAAATTTTGAAAGAAATTACCAAAGCTTCCATATATGATGCTGCCACTTCCAGAGCCAGAGGTGCCATTCATGCAATCGTTGCAAACACATCCTCAACAAATAAAACCCTAAACCTAGGAAAAGTTAGCCCTGAACGTAGCCTTCTCCATTACCTGGAAAATTAATAAAATATAGGGAAATTAAAAAAAATCAAAACCCTAAACTTAAGAAGCATGAACACTCCCAAAATCGGAGCTGCGTCCATTTCGCATCATTTCGAATATGACACGAATGCTCCAAATGCACCCGAACAATATAACACGACAGACACGAAAAATAACTAAAAGGTAAGTACCTCTTGGTCACTGGACAAGAATATGGATGAGCCCCATGTTTACTCAAGAATTGGAAAAAAAAGAGAAATCAGACCTAGGTCGACGTCATCCTCATCGAGATCCTCCTCGTCGTCGTCCAAATCAGCTTCGATGGCTGCATTATGGAAGAAGCAAAATAAGGAGACGTCGGTCTTGGACTTGTCGGAGAGGGGACCTCGCATAGGCCACCGGGGAGAGAGTTCTCCGAGAGGGGACATGATTTCTGAGTGGAGAGAGAGAGAGGGTTTTCAGAGTGGAGAGGGATTTGGGGATTAGGGTTTGGGATTTAGAAAGGATCTATATCAGAGAAAAAGGAGGAGGAAAAGGAAGAAGAGGATAGAGAGAAGGAAGAAGGGTTTGTTGGTTTGGGATCTCCTTCTCCATCTGCTCGTAGAGAAATAGAGCGGAGAGGAAAGAATCGAGAAATAAAGAAAATAGAATTAAAAGACAACCCGTCAACATATATCAAATTTTAAAAAAATTACCAAAATGGCAGCTGAAAAAATCGTGCCAATTTTTTAAGGCATATATTGGTTGACGGTTATTACCGAACCGTCATTAAATAAAAGGATGTTTCTTGACGGATCCTCTAAAACCATCAACTATTATGCTGTAAGATTGCTAAATTAACATAAAATAAGGCATTACTTGACGTAAGGCTAAATTCGTCAAGATAAGCCATTTTCTTGACGGTTTTTTCACGACCATCAACTTATAAACCGTCAAGAGCCGTTATTTTTCTTGCAGTGTTAGCGTCGCAAAGCTTATGGCGTCGCAGAATATTAGAAATACATCGACGCTTTGCGACATATTTATAGACGTCGCTAACTTGCTGCTAATAGGGTTCCTCGATTCGATTTTTTATTTCTCCCTCTCACCAAATATTAAGTTCCTGCCCCTCTTCCCCCGACCTCGACGACAGCCCAACCCCCTTCCCCCCGGCGTCGCTAAAACCCCTTTCCTCCGACTCCGGTCGACGCCCCTCCTCATCCTCCTCCATCGCGAGCCCCTTCTCCTCCTCCACCGCGAGCTCCTTCTCCTCCACCACCGAACTCGTCCTCCTCCTTCTCCTCCACCACCGTGAGCTCCTCTAAAGGTAAACCCTAACCCTAATTAAGGTATTTTTCGTGTCCAAAATGGACACGGGGACACAACACGACCCTGTGTTCACTGATACACTGTGTTCGTGTGGTTTTGGACACTTTGTGTCCATTTGTTGGACACGTGGACACCCCCAAGCATGCACACATATGTATTTTACCTCAGTACACTTAATCTCCTACTTACACTTGTGTATTTTCGTATTAATTTGGATTTGCATATTGGTATTCAAGCTGGGTTTGAATCTTAGAAATCTGAGATCTATGTTGTTGATTTGATTTGAGTTGGGTTTATATGTGATTTTGAGTTCCAGTTTAGGCTTGATGCATTCTGGAATTCAATTGTCAGTTTTGGGAGCATGTGTCCCAGTTAGGATACTTCATATTTAGCCATCTTGATGCCATTGGCATGCAGGTGAACTCCCTACACAAGAGTGCAGAGACTTGAATTGGACTATTTTGGCTTTGGCTTTGGCTGCATTAGCTGCAATTGTACATGCTGTAACACCTTGCATTACATTGGCTTGGCTTGATTTGGTTGGAGGCAGCAAGGTTTGTTGTTGGAATATAGCAGTAGCATTTGGTAGCAGGGACTTGTGCCTTATTTTAGACAACAAGGGTTTCCTATTTTTACAGGTAACATGGCAACATGTGTAAGGGCACATATTGGTGTGTATTTATGTTTGAAAGGGAGTGTCACAAGAGTAAGGCGTGAGCATGTGTTAGTATTTTGAGCTGTGAGAGTGTTTGTTCTATTGAGGTTAGTACCAACTGGAAAGTGAGGTTAAAAGAACCTGGGAACTATGGTGTGGTTGTATACATCATGTATATGTATATGTGTGCTAGTGGGAGAAAGGGGGAGGGTTAACTAGTACCAGGTATTTGGAGAGAAGGGAGAGTTTAGACTAGTATATAGCAGTACACTAGGGACAGGGTTAGGCTTGAAATGGGAGAGGGTGAACCATTGTGTATATTTAAGTAGGTGTCAAAGGGTTTGTGGATGTGTCTAAGAGCAAGGAGTAACAGTTATAGTATAGAGCAGTTGAGAGAAGGATATATAGAGGGTGTCACGACCCGCACCCGCTGTAAGGGCACGTGTATGTGACAACGCCCAGCCCTCACCGTAAAACGGCGTAGAACGCTGTAGGTTTTCTACTCTAACAACAGTTTATATATAATATCAAAACCTGTCGAGAATATGGTCAACTCCGAACGGAGGAAAAGCAATAATAATATATGAGTGCTCAATCACAACTCTAAGATGATATAGTAAAGGCTGAAAGATAAAGACAACATGACAATAAAATATAACCTGTCAAGTCCAAACACAAATAATATACAAGTCCAAGTCCAAGTCTCTAATACAAGCCAAAATGTAACAGTCTCAAAAGTAACTGGAGACAAAGTCCAGTACAAAATGTCTATTCTAACTAAACTAAGCTAGAGGCTCGTCGGGCGGAGCTAAGCCCTGCTGAACCAAGGTCTCCAAGTCTAGACCGACTACGTCATGAGGACCGTAGTAGGTAGGACAATCCTCCTCGCCATAATCTGTAAAATTTTGTCAACATATCCAGTCAGGATGGAACGAGCACAAATCTCAAATAACAGTTCTAGTTAGACGATATTGAAAATATAGCCGTAAATAGAGAGAATATACAAGGTAAAATAATGTGTACATGAATCATGGTAAGGCATGTCAAGACTGTAACTGAATGTAAGAACAAGAAAATAGTATATATCATGTACAAAATCTGGAACTATATCTATGTGAGTTTAGTATTAGTTTCAACATGTGATCGGCTTAGAACTTGATACAATGTTTGGCCTGGCTAATCATACGTGAGTGTATGATTAACACTATATAATGATGATACAATATAATACTGTGGGGTATTGATCACATATCTACGCTAACACCCCCATCCCTGACTAATATAGTGGATCCAGTCATGACACGTCATGATACGTATTCTCTGAGGAGGTTGCGAGCCTACGCAGGAATTATATCTATACAATGAACAATAAACAATGAAGACTTGTCCAGTGTATACCATATATAAGAGGAATAACATCTTATGACGGGATACAGACAATACCAATCCGTGTGCACCATGTGTCAAGAGAACAAGGATATCTATACTAAATACTAGAAACAAAGACGATATCATAAAACAAAAATATTATCAGAGAATGTACTCGCCTGTGATGTGATGGATAAATCGACTGAGTCCAAGAACAGTGCCTCGAGGACCTATAGATGGAATACTGTATCAATATAATGGTTTGGAAGTAAAATTAAGTCATACTGAGTCAAACTAGGTCAAGACACGTCAAACTAAGACAATCTAGGTCAAACAAGGTCAAACTAGATTGTACATGATCGATCTAAGTTATTTTAGGCCTAACTAAGTCATACTAGGTCAATGCAAGTCAAACAGAATTAATCTAGGTCGATTTAAGTCAACGGTTGACTTACAGTTGACTTTTGGTCAACTGGTCAACTCTGGTCAACTCTAGGTTAACCCTAAGTCAATCCTAGGTCAATGGTGACTAACAGTTGACTTTTGGTCAACCGTTCAAGTCTAATGGAATTTGGGACTAAATTGGGCAAAGTGTTGACCCATAGTTGACTTTTGGTCTAAAAAGTCAACCGTGGTCAACCAAGGTCAAGACTAGGTCTAGGCGACTATTTCTAATCATTACCAACCCTTACAACCCATATCCAAGTCTATCTTGGACTCCTAAATCCGTATCTTGGCCGTAGGCCAATATCCTAAATTTACCCTTTACAAAGGTAAATTTCTAGCCTAGGTGAATACCAAGTTAGCCTACCTACGCTTGGTATTTCGACCCGTGCTCCCTCGGGTAGTAGGATACTATTACATTCATTACCTACCAAGCTTCCTAGGTAGAGTGGACGTCTAGTCCAACTTACGGCCCATTGCCGATATCTTGAATATCTCAAGATACACAATGGTACGGCGCGATACCGTGTCCTACAACTCCGATTTCAACTCGGGAGCCTATCCGCAAAGTCTAATTATATAATCTAGGTCTCCCCCAAGTTTCAACTATTCCGATACTCTGTGCTCAATTTCCCTCTAACTCGATCTTCCTATATTGATTCTACACTTCATATTCTCATTCTCCTTCTAAATCCTATTCTTCTAATTCCTTCCTTCTCCTAATTCAATTCTTCTTCTAATCTTCTCTTCTATTTCCTTCTCTTTCTTCCCTTTCTATTTTCCTATTCTTCTTTCCTATTCTAATTCCTTCCCAACTTCCTCTCATTCTCTTATTATTTAATTCTCTTCCTAACTATATAACTATATAACTATTTTATATTATATATATATATATATATTATATATATATATTATAATTATATATAGGGGGTCATAGAGGGGCTTAAAGGGGGGGCTTGGAGCTAACTGTGCTGCTAGTGCTATGGTTGTGCTGCTACTGCTAGGCACTGCTGCTGCTGCTGCTAGGCTGCAAATGCTGCTGATGCCTATTGCTGGCCACTGCTGTATACTCTACAGCTGCTACTTCTTCTTCTTCTAATCCTCTATTCTCTCTATAT